>JAJMBS010000008.1:48818-218635 GCA_030572775.1 [Lipomyces] yamanashiensis
GATTTTAGCCCCCCCCCCCCCCCTGCTTCTCTTTATCTCTTCAACTCCTCTGGCTTCTTAATAGCTTTATCAAAACATAATCATCATGTCAAAGGTGTGTATTTCTCCGAAGATTTCTGTTTAACATCTGGCGTGCTGCGTGGCCGAGTGCTGGTGGACTTTGCTCCCCATCGCCAATCGCTCATCTGATCTCTTCTCCATCCATTCATCCTAATATTAATATCATCCTTCTACAGTCACAGTTTTTACAAGAATATAAACTTGTCGTCGTCGGCGGCGGTGGTGTTGGAAAGTCCGCTCTCACAATCCAGCTCATCCAAAGTCATTTCGTTGACGAGTACGACCCTACCATCGAAGGTACTTTCTCTTCTCTACTCTACTATTCAATCGCATACTCATCCAGTTATAGACTCATACCGCAAGCAATGCGGAATTGACGGCGAAGTGGCCCTGCTTGACGTTCTCGATACTGCCGGCCAGGAAGAGTACTCTGCCATGCGTGAGCAATACATGCGAGCAGGACAAGGATTTCTGCTCGTCTACTCGATCACCTCACGATCATCATTCGAAGAAATCACAGCGTTCCAGCAACAGATCCTGCGTGTGAAGGATAAAGACTACTTCCCGATCATTGTTGTTGGAAACAAATGCGATTTGGAGACAGAGCGACAAGTCTCACAGCAAGGTGCGTTTCTACTACACTCCCTTTAGCATTATCATAATCTAACGTACTCTACAGAGGGAAAACAACTAGCCAAACAGTTCCAGTGCGGCTTTATCGAGACATCAGCCAAGCAACGCATAAACGTCGACGAAGCCTTCTACAATCTCGTCCGCGAAATCAGACGCTACAACCGCGAACAAAACCCCAGCGCAATCAGTCCCGCTACGCCTGGTGGAAACAACACTGCTGCTCGCCAGTCGACTGTCGGGACTACCGAGAGACAGACTGGCAGCGGTGGCTGCTGCATTATTATGTAAGGGTGTGTTTGTAGGCGCAGTAGAATGCTGCAGGTTTTTTTTTTTTTTTTTTTGGTTTTATTCTCTTTTGGCTCTTGCTTGCTGTATGTAATGTTGGTGGTGTTCAAATTCTGAGGGAAGATATCTGTGGATATTGACTGATAGTCCAAAGTGCTTTGCCTCCTGTCATAATGTCCTTGTATTCATCAGTTTTGTTTATTGTGAAGGTATTATATCATATATTTATTTGTCGTTTGTGTTTATGAGTTTGTTGTGTTTTAATGGGTTTGAAAGCATAAGTCGTGCTTCGATTGCTGTCTGCTTGCCGAGAAGCAGTCAGTTGCAAAACAGCACATCCAGCGACTTTGGCTGCTGAATACTGTGCTCTACATTACAAGTTTTGTGTATTTATTCTTCATTCAACAAAAAGTCTTTCACTTGTTTGATATTGTAAATTCGTCAATAAAATCTACAACAACCAAAATCTGTCTTAAACTGCACAAAGTAAATTCACGTGACCTTTCAGTGGTTAAATACCACAGTGAGCTCAGGAAGATCGTCACCTGAGAATTATCTACAATCTGATAGTCACAAGAAGATACAAAGAATGTCGCAGCAATCTGAGATATTCAATGTTCCGCCGCGTCGGAATCCCGGACCAGTTGTTGAGAAAGTTGATTTTGACGCAGAGAAGCCGTTACTGACTGTAAAGGAGTACTCTGATCTGTTTTGGTGTACGGATTCGAAGCTTGAGAAGAAGGACCGGCGGGATATTTTGAGTGAGCTCAACAGATGTTATTCGTACCGGGTTCTCGGAAGTATTTTTGGCGGTGTTGTTGGTGGTATTGGAGGTATGTGTTGAAGGAGATTGGTGTGTGAAGTTGGAGCTGACGGGGAAGTAGCATTCACGATATTGAAGCGATACATGCCCAACGCGAGACGCTCAATGACTGCTTTTGCCTCGATTCTTGGTGCTGAACTTGGCGGTGATGTGAGTATTTACACCTGCGAGTCTTGATATACAGCGCTGATAAAGATAGATTTCCTACGGCGTCGCGATGTCGAAAGCCAAGCGCGACTTTGAACATCGTCAAGAATGCCGCTCGATCATGCGTCTTGTAGTTATGCGGCCCACACTCTCGCTCTGGATCAACTACTACGCTGATGGCAAACCGCAAAACTCGTTCATTACCTGGTGGAACGAAGAAAACACAGGAAACACGCAGAGCTACTACAATGACGAGCCGGAGATCCCGTACGGCGACTTCTCTCCTCTTGGTGGATCTCAGAATCTGACTATGAACGAGGACGAGCGGAAGCGGCCATTTGGTGGCGTAGGCGATTCCGAGCCTGTTGCGCCGTCGTCGTGGGATCTTGCTGTGTCGCGACGTAAAGCTGAGGAAGAGAACGAATATAAGCCTATGTCTGAGCCCCCGCGGTACGGCACGAAGAAACAGCCAACCAGAAACACGTCTAGAAATCTAGGGTTTGATAAACCGCCTGAGCAGGAGAGTCAGGATGATTTTGATCGAAAGATTGAGATGGAGAGACGGGGAATTGATCAGCCGGATGACTTTTCATCGAGCGAAAGCAAGTATTCTCGATCAAAGTACGACTAGTCCTTTTTTTATGCTTCTATTTGAAGATTATCTATTTGTAAATATTTTGGTATTATACATTCTAGAATGCCTAAAAATCAAGCGAATGCGCTTTCTTCTCTTCAACCTGATCAATCATGACCGGTATCCCCCATTTTTCAATCTTCATTCCGCCTTTTCCCACTTTAAACGCATACTCTGTAGTTCTGACGACCATTGCGCCGCGGTCACTCACGATCGGCAGTTTAAGCACGTCGACGAAGCCTTGAAAGCCTGTTTTTTCGTCGGCTTGGGATTTCGCTAGTGACGGGGTTGGAATTAGTTTGATCACGCCGTCAGCGAGCATCTCGAGCCATGACAGTAGCAAGCCAGTATTTTCAGACGCGTCGTCACTTGGATTTTGAAATAGTGCGGTTGATAATGTGAAGAAGGCCGTCATGCGGTCTTCATTTGCGCGGAGAAGTGATCTTAGAGAGGTCGAGAACCGGAGGAGGTTGTGCGGGTTATACGCGCTTTCGATGTTTGTATACACCATTGGACTGAGGAATCCCGGGAAAATTAACCGTAGAGTTTGGTTTTCCGAGCGATTGAGAGTCGTCAGTAGCGCTGTTACTTTCGCGAGGATAGAGTCGTAGAAATCTGGAGAAGGAGCAGGTGAGATGTATTTGAGGGTAGTTGGAGGATGTAGTGCGCGAGCAGTGATGTTGAAGGGGGTGCAGTATTTTTCGTCGGCGGCGATGCTTGGATCTGAATCTGGTGTTGATTCCGGTGTTGGCGAATTCCTGTATCGCCATGCAATCTTGAGCTCTTGCTGTCGTTGTTGCTGCTGTGGACTTTTGCTGCTGCTGTTCTTACTCCTCTTCGCATCTGATTTCGCAGGCAACTCAGCACCCCATCGTCCTTCCTCAACACCAACCACTACCACCAAATCCCCATTACAACCCCCCTGCGCAGCATAACACCTCGCGAGCACGCTCGCGAAATCCGTCGCAGCAGATTCTTCCACCACGAGCGAGGTTCCAAGCGGTTGCCCGCCGTGCAGGAGAAGTTTGTCAAGTGTGGCGGTTCCAGTTGAATGTATCGTATGATCTGAAAACAGAGGAGAAGGTCTTTGTGTTGGTTTCTGCGCTGGTTCAGGCTGTGTTGGAACAGGATTCAATGTCGGTGGAGAAATACTTGTTCGTGATGGTACTCCACGTATATTTCCACCAGGCGCAGGACGTGCTGGAACTGGTCCACCGCGCGCAGAAAGCAGATCATTCCGTTTTCTGAACGACATATCTTCTTCGCTACTCTTCCTTTTATCTGATCCTGATACTGCTCTTCTGTGTCTTTTGAGTGTTGAGAATGATTCTTGGACAAATTTCCCAAAGCAGCGGTTTAGGGCTCTTCTTTACTCGCGCCTCGACTACTTTCTCCGCTCCTCCAACTAGCTGAATCATTACAACATGTGAAATAGAATAGACTAGTATTAAATCATTATATATATCAAAATATAAGTTTCATTAGACTCCTGACCAAAACAAGCAAAACAATCCTAGAATTACATATTACAAGACACCTTCCCAAATAACCCAAAAGCAAGCCAAAAAAAAAAAAAACAAGGCATAGGACATAAGCACAACAGCACAAAGCATTACACAGCAAGTCCGTTACCACCAGGCCCCCATCTATACAATCCCACGATCTCGCGCCGTCTTCGTCTTCCTTCTTCTCTGATTTCAGAGTTATCGACGTGTCCGTTTAATGGTTTCACCATCCCGACGAGCGCGCCTCTCATGACTCTTCGGAAGTTTCGCTGATACTCTGTGTTTAGAGTCACGATACAGACTTCATGCGCACGAACTACTGTTTCGCAGGCTTCACGCACTTCTTCGCTAACGTTCGATTCAAGCTTATCGACAAGCATGAGCCAGATGAAACTACCATGGAGAAGGTATACGCCGAAGAAGAAGGGCATGACCATTAATTCAGGGTCGTGGCGAAGTACGGATTTGACAGCGTCGGCGGAACGAAGCGCGTGGGATGTGCAGGTCATGAACTCGGTTGTCGAGAGAAGTGAATCCGGGGCATACAGCAGATCAAGAGGATCCCAGTATCCCGCAAGCAAAATCCGCTGAACGCAAGTTAAATGAATAGCGTAGAACCGCCAAACATTAGAAAGTCCTGGATCATCAGGAAACGCAGCAAGCGACGATTCAAACCGATCAAGCGCAGAGCCAAGCTGCGCTCTCATCTCCGCCGTCCCGTTCACGAGATGCAGCGACGGGTTTTGGTCTAGATGATGTGCTTCGACAATTCCGCCGAGGATAGACATCAGCGGCAGGAAAAATCCAAAGATACCGGTACCAGTGACTAAATAGGTAACGCCCTTCCGTGAACTCGCATCCGGAACAAGCTCAGGCGGCGTCAACAAACTATCAGAAGTAGCAGAAAACCACTCCTCCTCCGTCGCAAGCGGCTGATACAGCTCGCTGCACTGCGCATCAAGAATCGCAAGCGGTCGGTTATAACACAACCCCAGATGCCGATCAACCATATACAGCAACCACCACGACCGCCGCATTTCTTCACGCGTATCATCGTCTAGATCGGCGTGCTCGACGTTCAGCTTCAGCTCCTTGGCTAACGTCCATCCGGCGTTCCACCATCGCAGACTCGAGCCTTTGAATTCGGACGCGGAAGTCACGGTGCCGAGGTGGATGTACGTCATCACGTCATCAAGGGTGCCGTGGACGGTTGTGTGAAGTAATGGTCGCAGAGCCGAAACGCAAAGATCTAGCAGCCGATGGATCATATCTAGTCTAGCAGAAGGTGACGAAGTCATGTGCGGATTATCAGATGTATACGCAGCCGAGAGCAGCAGAGCGTACACGAGCGCAGGCGAGCACTCGCGCGGTCTAGTTTGCGACAGAATCGATGACCGCCGTAGAATCGGCGCGAGACAGTAAATATTCCGCGTGAAGTAATCTTCAATCAAATCTCCCGGTAGTGAAGACGGCATGAAAGTGTGTAACTGCGACAGCACGCCGTTTAAAACCGGGTATCGCACTGAGGTCATAGTCGGCGTCGGCGGTAGCGGTGAATTACTCGGCAAAGAGCCTAATGACGACGACTGCGATACATATTCAGGGATGCCAGGCTCAGGTGGCGACGCCAGAGCCAGCCAGGCCGGGGTACTTCCAGTCGATTGATTATGAGCCGGTGGAGGTGGCGGTGGAGGAGGAGGAGGCAGCGAAACAGAGGACTGTATAGGAGTCTTTGTTAGAGTCGTTGGCGAGGTATGTTTTGGGATTGCGATCGATGAACGGCCAACCGGCCCCGTGGGTGTCTGCGCAGTCTGCGCAAGTGGCTGCGGAGTGTTCACAGGCGGCACAGGTGCGTTCGGAGACGGCGGGCTTCCTGGTGTCGCGGAGGCGAGAAAAGCAGCTAGATCGTTTGGAGATTGCTGCGCGTATGCTTGTGAGTGCTGGTGTCCGACCGAGTGCATCGCTGTCGAAGGCGATACCTCATAAAGCATGAACGGGTCGTCCGCTGTTCTCTCTGTCTCGTTCGAGGCAAGGTTGTGCGCAGATGAGTCTCCTGCGCCGGTCCCAGTCCCTGTTCCCGAATCAAGATCGTCATCTAGCATCGCCTCGTCGTGTTGCCGCTGCTGCTGCTGCTGCTGCTGCTGCTGTTGCTGTTGTCGATGATGGTGCGCGCTGGCACTGACAAGGAGGTCTGCTGCTGCAGCAGCTTTTGCAGCCGCTGCTTGTTCTAGTTCGCGTTTAGGTACTTTTCCACGTTTGCGCTGTTGGCGAACGTACTCGCACTGCAGTGATCCTTCTACGACACGAACAATATCAGACCTGTTATGTTCCCAAAAAAGAAAGATCGAAGGTTGGCAAATGAAACATACCTATGCATGGCAAGCACGGGAATTTTCCATCGCATTTCGTGCGCAGGCGATTACAGTGATCGCAGGCTCTGCTGACTCGCTTTCGCACAGTTCCATCAGGCGCGATTGCTTTTCTGCGCCGGCTGCTGCTGTGGTCGCTGGTGCTAATGCTCGACGCGGACACGCCGATGATGTCTATAGGAGCAGCGGCGGCGGGTTGGGCGCTCTGCGCGGACGACGCCTTTTCGTCAGGCTGGCGCTGTTCGTGATATGTTTGCTGGTTCTGCTGGTCCTGTAGTTGTTGCGGCTGCTGCTGCTGCTGTTGTTGGGACTGTGGTTGCTGTTTCTGCTCGGGGGACAGTAGGAGGGACGCGAAGGACGGGGCTACCGCGGAGGACATAGGACTTCTGTAGCTCCTCACGGACGACACAGAGCGATGGAGACGTGTACAGCAGGAGCACTACAGAGCAAAGAAGTATCTGCACAGAAGGCACGGAGAAGCAGCGCAGACACAGCACGAATGTGGGTTGGATTGCTGGTGAGGAAGATATCAGGATGGACGAGGATGGAGAAAAACGTGGTGGGGAAAAAGAGAGACAGACACGCACAACCGATCCTGCGGCGTCTGTGCGGCGGGCTCGTGACAGTAATTGGATATTGTCTAATTGTTCAGGAATGTATAGTAGTTTTAATGTAGGAAGATTTGTTGTAGTTGGAATTGTATTAAGTGTTGTAGTGCAGTTGTAGTAGTGTTTTGTGGTGCTTTGTAGTGTGGTGCGGTCTGCTAATAGGCAACTGGATTAACTCTCTGAATATTCCATCTATTTGCTCTTCTATTCATTCAATACAATCAAAACTCATATATAATGCATCTACTCCCGCAGCATAGCATCAATGTCAAGAATCTCGTCCTCGTCCGCAACTTCCAGCAACCTACAAACTCATTAGCACAACTTCTCTTCATTAACAGATATATAGTCCGTATCTGCTCTATCACGAATACTCACTTATTAACATCAGCCTGGGCTCTAAACATTTCAACCGCACCCGCATACAACATCTTCGCCTGTTGCGTCGCCGTCACCGGTCTGTAATACATCAACACATACGGCGCCTTATGTCTTCCGTCCTTGGTCACCATAGGATAACTCAACACGACATACCGAGGCGTATTCCCCGGCAACGCATCCGCAATATCTTCTAAACTGCTGTAAATCTCAGCCGGAGACTGCTCAACAATCGACATATCCGCTTTCGAAATCTCAAAGATTTTGGCTTGTGGTGTCGTTGCCCGCGCTGAGGCGAACCGCAGGTCGCGAAGAGACTTTGTCGTCGCTGGCGGCAGTGTGTACAGTGATTGTGACTGTTCAATTAGCTTCTGTATTCTCTTAATCATTATATCAAAAAATCAGTACCATATCTGTATGCTTCTCACAGCTATTTCAAGATCAAAGTGCTGTTGACTGTTGTTTCGTGACAGCTTTTGGCAAACTTATCGAGCAGCCACCATCAGGCAACCAACCAAACTCTATTAAATGCTACTCCAACTAATTCCACAGTTCATTTCAAACAAAATTTATTGCTCAATAAAAATAAATATAAAATACTAACCAACAATTCAACTAAACATTTTCAAAGAGAAAATAAAAATATAAAAAATTTGAAACGGACAGGAATTGAACCTGCAACCCTTCGATTGACCAACTCAAGAACTGGAGTCGAAAGCTCTACCATTGAGCCACCGCTTCAATTGTTATAAATAAGTATTTTGCACAATGTTATATTTTTCAAACCAACTTACCCTAACCCTGTTTATTGCTTTATTTGCAATTTTGGTTGCCTTAACGGTGTATATTGCATTATTTTTATAAATATTATTTTAGTATCAATTAAGATATATTATACGCATTTTTTATTAATTTTATTCAAGCTCATTTGGAACTTGTATTGCAACGAAACAGCTGGCGAACTCATGAAAAACCCTATTGTCAAGTAACTCCTAAACAAGATCGTATATTTATTCAGTCGCGGCAGTTATATATTTCAGTTTCAAATATTTTTCAGTTATTACTCAAATGGCAGTCACTAGAGAGATTATAGAGACACATTTGTGAAAACTATCTTATCCTGACAGACAGCGCTCAATCTGCCTACAAGATGCTCAAGTTCAAGTTCCTCGGGCCGTTGCCGGCAAATTTGAGGCACCTTGTGATTTTAATTGATGGGGACCCTACCCGATCGATTCACGGGCAAGGTACGAATTGCGATGACCAGATTTTTCAGAAGTTGGTCGCGCCTCTAGAGATTGCTCATTGACTTAAGACCGTTGCTATCCAATATGATGCTTGATACTCTAGCACAGTTTTGCAAAGACCTGCGTGAACTTCATTTAGGACGGCGCTCAACGGTGACAGAAAGAGATATTATTGAATTTCTGCGGTCTGCTCCCAAGAATTTGCATATGCTAAACGTTTCGTGCCACCTGTCTGCAAAGGCGATGATAGTAGGGTGCAACAACTTTCCGCGGAGACGAGCGGGGAGCAGTTCATAGCGGATGCGAGAAATTATATTTCGACGGTGAATTTTTCTTGCTTGTTGGTGGCATTGAGAGACTTTCTGAAGATAGCGTGCGAAAGATTCCCTGTCGCAATTTCGAGTATTTTCCTGTGCTTTCTGATGACGCGGTGCTAGAATCGCGAATAAGCCACAACGGATAGAGAAATGTTTTGTCTTGCGGATAGTGAGGATACGAACAAGTATATTCAGCTTGTTTAATTTGGAGCTGTTGGTGTGGGTCAGTCGTTTGACTATTGTAATAAATATTTGAGTCACGTTGACTGGAATGATTGTCCATTGGGCGACTCAATTTTAACTTGAGCCACCGGAAAATGAGCATGAAGGTATGTGCGGATTTTCAGTATTTGATGCACGAAATGCTCGTGCTTAGTATAAGAGCCAGCTGAAGAACCTGATGGGACTACGACTATCTAGAAAAAGACTGAACGGTATACCGTACTTGACGGATGAGCAGTTTGTGAAGTATGCAGATCAGACTAGGAGAGTGTGTGAAACGCTTCAGATTGAATATGAGCACGCGCAAAAGTTATGACAAACTGTATGCGAGATATCACTGTGTATTTTGGAGGAGCGCGAGATGCGGACAAGTGCACTATATCTTCTTGACCAGATATACGAGAATATAAATACCAAGGCAATTTAAGTGTAAGCTGAGACTTATCGCAGCTTGAACGGAATTTTCAAATTGAAGCCGGAGTGATCAGGAATGGAACTCCGTCGCGGTATATTCATGAATATGAACTAGCTGGTTAAATTTTTCGTATCAGTCTATTCAGAGAGGGCGATCATCACTACCTTCTCATCAAACAGTGCCATGAAAGTCCAGCTCAACTACCCTACTTCTGTGCAACGCCTTTCTGCTTTTCTTAACTCTTCTACCTATTTCCATAATATAAATCGTTCATTGGAATAAAATAATAATATATTCCTATAAATAAAACATCAAATGAAATCAAAGATCCGTATACCATCCTACTCCAGCATATCCAGTCCGTTCCTTGGCATATCCGTCCTCCTTGATAAAACCACGCAAATAACTAACCACGAGTAGATAAAAATAAACCTAACACCATATCCTTCCTTGCAAAACGTTGATTGGAGATTTCTTCCGCTATAATCTGCTGCTGTAAACTTCTCTGCGCCCCCCGGCCAGCATACTTATCAGCTAACAACGATCAGGAACCGGTCGTCGTAAATCAGTCGACTGGTAGACTGCGTAGCTATTCAAGAATTTGCTGGATAACCTTTCGTAGTCAAGATGCGTGTCGCCAAAGATACTCTGACGAGTTGTAGAGATTGTGGAGAAGATCAGATTCTTCAGAGCACTGAGGAACTCGAGGATACGTTCTTCGCGGGGAACTTGAGCGCGGAGAGTTGCTTGTTTACGCGAAGTTTCTAGACGGGTGTAGTATTCCGCAATTCCGATTTCGAGAGAGGATTGCGAGACTGTAGTCGTGATGCTGGGGAGTGCGTCGGCGGCGTGAAGACTTGCGACGGTATCTTCGACCAGCTTCACAGTGAGAGGAGAGTCCGGCGGCGGAGGCGACACGAGATCCGGCATGACAGAGCGGTCACCTTCATAAAATCTCTTCCATTTCGAGATATGCGGATTCTCACGAATGAGTGTCACAGCTTCGCGGCATTCAGGCGAGCGTTTTCCTAGTCGATATGAGACCGCGTCTGTGCCGAGAACAATGCCTAACTGGGTTCCGAGGTAGAAACCGGTGAGTCCGAAAGCGGATTTGCCTACTGCGCGGAAAAGTCTGAAGGCGAATAAACCACGGCGGAGAGCTACATGAAATCAAAAGTCAGATCAGATCAACCAAGATCAGCAACAGCTTCACGACGGTGCATAAGTCACATACGAGCTGATAACATATAAAGGCTCATAACACTTCCCGACATGATCGATCCCGTATTCACATGTCCAACTGCCCTGGCGAGGTCTTTCCGGTCACGATCCGTGAGCTGGCTATCTACCGCGACGAATCTAGTGAGATGCTCCGCATGGGCGGTCGCTTGCCGGGTGATTTCCTGCGCTGAGAGTGTATTTTGCTGTCTGCGCTGGACAAAGAAAGGAGATCTTGTGCAATTCTCGCGTCTTTCTCTCATGTGTTGACACATCCTGGATATCTTATCTTGTCTAGAGTAAACTCCTAAACTTGTGATGCTGGCGTGGATCGGAGGGTGAAGGCAGCGGACGCGGTTGGGAGATCCAAAACTCCCAGCTGACCAGACCCTAAACTACAACATTCACCTTAAACTCCCATATACTCGCACATTTATTTACTCCAATAGATAACCCAAACCGATATTATACTGTAAAATAAAAATGGTATATAAAAAATACCAATTCTTTTACATGAAAACCACCAAACACGCAAAGAAAAACACAATCCATATGCAAAACACATTTAAAGCAAGACACTGTAAGACTGGCTCACCGAACAAAAAAACCCATACAATTATAAAAAAAAGCGCTTTTCAAGTATAATAAATAACCCAAACACTGCAGTCCTCATCTCATCTCATGTAATCATCTATTACAGCGCGCTAATCCAGCGAAAACCGACGTTTACGGTTCGGCGAGGTAGGAGAGATCGAATCCACATTATCATACTTTTCATTATCCTGGTCTGACGAGATAGCTGGGCTCGGTTCCGAGTTAAGGATATGACGCGCAAAGGACGAGTGCGACGCGATGTACTGTTTGAGACCACGGTCAAAGTTATGAGCGCAGACGAGCATGTTTATCTCCGAGACGAGAAGGAGGAACAGCGTGATCACGGCAAAGACAGTCAAACTTTTGCGAGCTGAGACGTATTTCCATTCCTGTAAGGGCTGGTACATGCGGATAAGTTTGAACATGAAGTACGCCATTCCCACGAGGAAGATGCAGAACATGGAGTATGTGACGAATTTGTGTTCGTGCCGGATTGCGAATTGGGTGAGAAAGAGTACAATGATTGTACACGGAATAACCGCAATTGTGAGTCCGAATTCGACGTCTTTGCGGTTCAAAATAATGACGCAGAACTGGATTGTAAAACCGAGAAAGAAGAAAGCGTCAAATTTGAGGACAGTCATGAAAATCTGGTACGCGAGATATCGTTGTTTCATGTCGATATCGGCGCCGATTTGTTTATAAATCGACCATCCAAATTCAGCGTAGAGTAGATAGGAAAGGTAGACCAAGACGAATGTGATGACGCCAATTACGCCGATGATTGCGATCAGGGTTGGTTTCATTTCTATCTTGTTAGCTTGTGTGTGATGGATTATACAGAGGATACATACCACCCCAGGCAGAACCGTCCAAGACGTACGCGTTCGAGTCATCGTCGAGAGCCCAGGTGGATAAGAATTGCGCTGCTGCCTTGATTTGTTCGTACTGAATACCGGCGTAGACCAACATCGCGATGTTGAAGACACAAAGTCCAATGACCTAATCATTAGCATTTAAACAAGAAGTATAGGATATAAGATAAATGTACCTGAATGGTATTTTTCATCCGCAGAGCATCATAAGTCATTGCCAATTGAAAGACCTGAAAAACTTGTCAACTTCACTCTCAACTCAAGTTCCCCCCCAGCAACAACTCACCCCGCCAAAGATAAACAACGCAAGATAAGTCGGAATAGCGACTGTATTCGAACTCTGCCTTTGCTCTGGACTAATCTTTGAATTTATATTGTACTGAAACTTGCCAAACACGAATCCTTCGAGTGCGAGCACAACCGCAGCTTCAACGAAGACGACGACGAACAGCGAGATTTGCCTGGCTGTTTTGGGCAAATACATTTTTGCTCTTGTTCTCTATAATTCAAATATCCGTGATAATACTTTTCTTGTTCACTGGTTATATATACTCTCTTCTCTCGAAATCATTGAAGATGTACTCCTCTTTCTCTCTTTGGCTCTTTACCGCTTGTCTAAGTCAAATCTGAGGCGAAGCAGGGGGCGCGGCTCTAATTACAAAACCCTCAGATATTATCAGCAAGGTTTAGGTGTTTTTTAGTACGCGTTTTGTGTGACGTGATTGTACGCGCAAAGACGCGTCGTTGGATCATTTGCCAAGTGAGAGAGACTCTAGACTGATCTGTATTCATAGGCTGTTTCAACTATTCATACGATTGCTACGGTTGATCTCTAGTAAATCAGTTACTACGAATCATCTATGAAAAATAATTATATTAAAAAAGTAAACATTATAGAAAAAGCGAAACACCATTCCATTCCTGAACCCTTAAAACAAAACCAAGCATTATGAAACCACGCCCTGATTCATCCATAAAATACCCAGAGATAAAAAAAAACTAGAAATTACGGTTATCTTTGTTATCGAGCGCGTTGTGGCTCGTCAAGAACAAAACTTATCACAAATAGACAAAAACAAAACGACCATAAATACAAAAAAACCTCTGTGTACCTTTACCATAAAAACAAGAATGAAATTAAGAAATAATAAAATGTAAAATAAGAAGCGCCTGCCCACCATCGTTATACCCAGTATTAAAAAAAAATTAAGAAAGCAATCCACTGATACCCATGACTTTCCTCACGTTCTCAGCATTCTCATTCTCCTTCTGCGGTGAAGATTTCCGTTCAGGAGCAGCATACCCGTCAGGTCGCGGTCCAAAGAGCTTCATCCCGCCTGCATCACCAAGAGTGTGAATCATCACGTCGGTGGGTGACGCAGTTCCGTCGCTTAGTGCGGGGGTAGGCATTGCTGCGGCAGCGGAGCTGTTAAATGACTTTGTCGCGAAACTGAGAAGCGAGTCGACTGCCTCGGACGCGTTCTTGGAGTTCTGGTTGTTACTGTTCTCTAAAGACGACAGACGGACAACATCGAGCGCGCGCTTGCCGTCCCAGCGATACAGATAATCGCCACACTCAAACTCGTTCTCGTCATCGGAAGATGAATTGTACCGAATCATTGGTGCAGCGGTATCGACAACAACATCAGCTAACGCATTCTCAAACGGTGAGCAACTAGTCGATCCGGCGTACGAGCTCGAGTCTGGCGAGTGATGCTGCTGTTGCTGCGGTGAGTTGTGCACAATCACACCGGCAGAGAGAAGCTGCAGGGACTTTGTAGCTTGTAATGCGTCCAGGAAATCAGAAGGGGACGACGTCAGACTTGAATGTTTCAAAAAATCAAGCTTTACACGCTTGCTTTCGTGAGGCTGCTGTCGCAGAGATGTCAAGCTGCCTGTAATCGGCGAGCTCTGAACTTGAAGGTTGTTCGAGCTGTTGCTGCTAATCGAGCTCGAGCCATGAGATGGGAACGAGGCACGTCTGTGCTCGAATGGACGTCGCTGCTCAACTTGCACCACAGGCGTAGCAGGAACAGAAGGCGCTGCTATTGCGGCAGTCGCGGTAGAGCTAAGGCGTCGCTTTGTGGCATCGCCAGAATCGACCGTGCGCCGACGACGTTTGCGCGGATGATCAGATAGTGTTAGCTGCAACTGACCAAAGCCAGGCTCGTCAGGCTTCAAACACGACGCAGGAAAATCCGCGCCAAAAAGCGGGATAAGGGCAAATCGAATGTGGAAACACGTGCGACTGGCGAGCGTGCGAGCGATATCAAAGGGCAACCAGGTTCCCTGGATCTTGAGGAACCCGCCGCGAACGCGCCTGATAACGGGCTCGAGATCAGGCGAGTTGTCGACAAGCTTGACGATGTCTGCCTTTGAATTGCCGATGGCTTTCCAGAGCCCGGTCAGGTGGACGTATCCGGAGTAGTAGTCCCACATGATCCAGCAGTTATTGACCTGGTACTCGTATACTGCCGTAAGCGTTAGTAACAAATTATAAATCAAATCTTAGTCATCTCTTAGTCACTGTCACGGGGCCTCGCCGCAGCGAGGGGTAGCTCCAGCTAATCCAGCCCCGGACCCGCTCGCAGCGATCGGCAGCGAACGGCCAGAATGCACCGTCCACAACTCCCAACGCGCGCGTTGGAGTCTCCGGGGCGCGAACAGCCGACACAGCGGAGTTCAGCAGGCGAGGAGCAGCATAGATAACACGCGAAGTGACTGTGAAATAGCAGATAAAAGTAAGTAGAATAAACGTACCTGTAAGAAAATGGCGATCATCGACAGAGGTAGCGTAGCGTTTGCGCACGAGGGCAGGCCCACCGGGGGCGAACTGGCCAGCGTGCTCTGGCGGGAGCATTGATGCGACATCGAACGGGGTTGCTGGGAAGTTGACTGCGTGCAGCGCGTCTGCGCCGTCAAGGTCAGCTGAGAGAGCCGAGGACGGGGCGCGACGGGGTTTTGCGGATCGTGGGGTGTGTGTCTTTGTGCTCGCGGGAGCGTGGTTGTGGTGGTGGGGGGAGGTGTTGAGCTGCTTGGGAGCTGTGTTGGCTGCCACAAGTGGGCTTGTGACGGGCACAGCTGCCGGGGCGAGTGGCGAAGCTGCCATTCGAGAGGAAAAAGGCGACGTGAGCTGGGATGCAGACAGCAAGGAGATCGCGGCCGGGGAAGAAGTAGAAGCTGCTGGAGTGGGTGGAGTTGCTGGGTGGAGTTGCTGATGCTGATGAGTGGCGAGCGTGCTCACGAGCTGCGTAGCCTTGGCTGACTTGCGCTTCGCAACCGGCACATTGCTGGCAGGCGGCTTTGCTGTTGCTGGAGAGAGCGGGAAGGTAGATTGCTGGACGGACATCGACTGCTGGGTCGATCTGAAATTATCCTGAGTTGCAGGGGGAACTGCTGCCCGGGGGAGCAGGAGCGGGAAACGCGCTGCTTCGGGGCGCAAGGGCGACATCTGGCTGATCTCTGTCGCTGGAAGCGGGCTGATCCGGGTTAAATGACGATCTGTGTTTGTTTTGATTGTAGAACAAAGGCAGAACTTGGTGAAGATAAAGAGCAACTGAGTGATAAGAAAGCAGAGAAGAAGGAAGCGGTAAAGAAAAGCGGAATTCGTAGCAGCGCAAGAAGGAGAGCGGAGGAGTCTAACAAACTCCCAGCGGAGAATGGCTCCGCTAGACTCATACAAACCTTACTGCAATCATGTGTAGTTATGTCAGCAACACGTGACCGCCCAGAATGGGAGACTAATTGACTCGGCATTCTGATATTGACTACAATAGAATACAAAACAATATACTATTACACAATGAACAATGCGCTGGTATCTACGCTACAGTCGTTGCAGCCAACAATGGCTACAATTCCTTCTGAGTTGATTCGCCAAGCAGCGCGTCTTGTTGCGCAGTCGCGTGTTCTCGTGCAAGTTCCCGCTCGCGATGAACACTGTCGCGTGTATCTCTGTGCCCATCTTGCTTGTGAGCGGATGCAAGGAGTGCTTGCGCTTGAGCGGGCGATGCCGCATCGGTTGCCCTGTACGGAGAAGCATTATAAACAGTTGTATGCGTTGTTTGATGCGAAGCTGCCACGGGAAGAGCAGGATCAGTCGCAAGCTGAGAGCGGATCAGGAGTTGAGGCAAGAGGTGAGAGTGAGCTCACGAGGACGATGATTGCGGGTGTTGCTTCGTCGTTGGGCGTAAAGCAAGCACACATTGCACTTGTACGCACTGGAGTTAGCTGTCTTGTATCTTCGAATCCAGCAGCGTCGCCGTCAAGCACGATTCCAAGCACCGCGCGTCCCTTTTCCTTCCCGCAACGCAGCACCGCAACGCGTCGCGCTGAAACAGAATGGGCTGTCTTTGGCGCTATTTTGTTTGTCATCCTCTTTGGCGACCGAGTAGACAATATCGGACTCACGCCTGATAAAAAACTGAAGGCTGTCGTCAGACAACAAGCCGAAGACATAGCCTTCCGGGCAAAGTTCCTCAAGCTTTCGCGAGGAGCCACCGACGAGCGTGCTCTCGATCACGCAATCAACGAGCTTGAACTGATCTGCTTTACGCGGTTAATCTCATCATATAAACAGTCTCAGAATTCAGAAAAGAAGGCAAGATATTCGGTGCTGAATCGGAGGTATGCTGAGGATGTGCGACGATGGGTGTCTCGGGTGCGACAACTGAAGAGTCACGATGCTGCAGAACTGGTTATTTCCAGTAATACCGGACTACAAAGCGGTGGAAGCATGATCCGACCCAGTGTCACGTATTTAACAGACAAAAGACGGAAAGAGTACGACTTATGGAAGGCAGCAGCTCTAAGAAAAATGGCAAGGATCGAACGGGTTGACCGGCCGATTCTGACGCGAGCACTGAGTGCTGCGTCTGGGGCGAGTTCAGATTTCTCTGAGCCTGCGTCAGAAATTTTTATTGCGTGAGCATGTATATATAGTTATCAAGTGAATGATAATAGACTACAAATTATTAATTACTTGGAGTACAAAAGCTCATCACAAAAATAAGCAAAAAAAAAAAAAAAACTAAAGAGAAAGCATGGCAACAAGAACCCTTTCATAATCACCGCTGGTCTCGCCCTTGATTCTTCTAATCAGATCCTTTCCATAGATCTGCGAGTAAGCCTGCTTGACGCTATGCAATAGTTGAAGATCCCAGTGTACTCTAACCGCACGCTCGATCAGCAAGTAGTCCTTCGTTCCCATTCCTGCCATTGAGTCCTCGAGCATCTCTGCCCAGAAGACAGGAGTGTTGACGGCATGCTTGACGATATGGAGAAGCGCATCTTCCATGTGTCCGGAGAAGCTGTGTTTGATCAAATCGACCAGCTTCTGACCGTATCGCTGATGGTAAGTATCGGCAATGGCGCGGATATGATTATCAGAGCGGCTTGTCAAGATCGCGCAGACGAGAAGCTCGTCGGTGCCGATGTCACGGCCAGAAGTTGCTCTGTAGATATCTTCAGTGTCGTGGTTGACTTTTTGCATGTCGACAGGGGCATGCTCGTCCATGCGCACGCCTTGCAAGACCATCTCAAACATCTTCTCGGTCTTGAGACTAAGATCGTCAGCAACGGCGGCCGCCAGGGTCTTGCTATGGCGCTGCTGGTAGAGAGTCTTGATTGCGGCAAGATCGCCGTTTGTGCGCGAGAGCACGACGTCGTTGAGCAGTCTTTCTTTGGTTCCAAGACCATCGAGCGCATCGTAGACGTTCTTGAGATCTGCGTCGAGCGGACCAGCGACGATCTGCAGGAGCACGTTCTGGAAATCCGAGCCATCGCGCGTCTCGCTCTTGATAACATGAATTAGGGATTTGCCGCGCACTTGTGCGAACGCAGGCTTTAGTTTCTCAATCTGGCCAGCGGTTTTGGACGCGAGAATGCGGATGAGGATCGACTCGTCGGTGCCGAAGCCTTTTGTGGCTTTGATGAGAGCCTGGACGTCGGCGGACGGGTTGTACTGCGCGTCGACGGCGGCCTGCATCGGCCTATAGGTTGCACCGTAGGGAGGGAAGCTGGTAGGGGCGCCGTACTGGGCTAGCGGAGTGCCATACTGCTGCTGAGGAGGGTACTGTAGTGGAGTAGCACCGTACTGTCCTTGCGGGGGTCCGTATTGTCCTTGAGGAGCATTGTATTGTTGCTGAGGAGCACCATACTGTTGAGGAGGAGGAGCACCATATTGTCCTTGAGGAGCACCATACTGCTGCTGCGGTGCTCCGTACTGTCCCTGAGGAGCACCATACTGCTGCTGCGGTGCTCCGTACTGTCCTTGTGGAGCGCCATACTGTCCTTGCGGAGGACTGTACTGTCCCTGCTGAGGATACTGATTGCCGTACATGTTTTGCTGTGGATATTGTTGCTGATTGTACTGCTGCTGAGGATGCTGGTTGTACTGTCCCTGAGGAGGTCCGTACGGATTGTTGTTGTAGTTCATTGCTGCGACCAACGAGATATAAACAACCAAATATAAATACGCCAACTAATTCTAATTTCCAAAGAAGCTGAATCCACAACAAGTCACGAGCTTAACACAGGCGTTTTTTCTGGGCAGAAACAGAAAGCTCCCTCCGAATCAGAATCGAAGGTCGAGACAATGCTGAGACACGCGGTAACAAAATAAGGTTTGTTTACTGCGGCTGATCGTGGCTGATGCTGCACAGCCCGGATTGGCGCAGCCATTTTACGTGTACGCTATTGTTTATTGTGTACAAACAATGACATAACTGAACAATAGCAACTCAATTTCCTCCTTCTCCTCCACAAGTCATTCTAACAACATTCTTGGCTGCTCTTCCCGCGTACGCAGACTCATCTCTCAGCCGTATTGTTCTCACTACAACAATATTACTAATATATTACTAAGATCTTCAATTTCTTAAAGCATTAATCTCATACGGTATCATCACCACGCGCTCATGCCATTACCACCCTGTCCATTCCCATTCCGCGACGCATTAAAATCCCACAGCGAGCGTCCGTTGCTGGTACTACTCCGGCGCGCAAAGACAGGACTCTGCGTAAACAAGTTGCCGACCTGGCTCCCGAACGCGCTCAGCCCGTTCGTGTTATTCCCATTTGTGTTTGATGTAGAATGTCCCGGACTGCCGTTCGCGCCGACTGCGCCAGATCCTGTGCGACGACGATCCCCGCTTCTCAGAAGATTATCCTTGCCGGTTCCTAAAGAACCAAGCTCGTGGATAGGAACTTCGGTCGAGTTGTAGCTGCCGCTGCGACGACGAGTGCCGATAGGAGCCTGCATATGTTGTTCCATCTCGCCAGACCCTCCAGTATTAGTAGACGTAACAGCTGCTGCCGCTGCTGCCGCTGCCGCTGCCGTCGCTCCCGAGTTCCCGTTTTGTACACTCATACCTCTGGGTCGTGTAAACGTAAACAAGTTCGCCAGTCGTCGACCTGGGGTCCGCGGCTCATCGTCTCCGGGCATCAGGAACTCGTCTTCTAAACGAGGAGACGCCATTGACCCCGAAAGTGGTGAGTTGCCGCTGTCGAAAGAGTCTTTCTTGCGGGAAATGGATTGGCCTATGCTACCAATGGAATTGCCCAGCGCAGAGACACCCCCGAACAATGGCTTGCGCGCCGGTGAACGCTTAGTAAAATTAGACAGACTAGCCAGACCACCACCTGCGCTCGAGACTGACGAGTTTGTACTTTGCTGAGCGAGTAAATTGTCGTCTTCGGGCGTCGGCGTGACTGACTGTTGCTGGTGTTGAGACGAACTGTTAAAAACACTCAACAGTCTTGATCCACGTCCAATGCTTTTAGACAATGTTGGCGAGGTCGACACTGAGATAACAGCATGTCCGGCAGCCGGGCTTCCTGCGCTAGAAGAATCTGATCTGGAAAGACTCAGAGTCTCGAGTAACGGCGACGACGACGGGCCATCGTTGCCCATTATGTTCTTCAGTGCAGAACCTCTACCAGTCGCAGTCCCAAGAGCCGGGAAAAACGGCGACGGCGCACCGCTGCCTGTGTTTGCAGACAAAGATGTACTCGAGTGGTTAGTCGGGAATGGAAGCGGTGAGGAGTACTGCGACGACGGTCGTGATCCAAAGCTCTCGAAAATATCACTGCCGTTCGAGGTCAAAGCCCGCAATCGTTCTTCGGTGGCCGAAGATGGGGTTGCTGGTTCCTCGGCTTTGGCATCGCCGTCAAAGTCTTGCGGTAAAAGTTCGTCGGTGACAAATAAATTTGAGGGTAGGAGCATATCTACCGATGGACTGATCGGACCACTCGAGTTGAGTATATCGTCTTCATCGCTGTATAAATTCGACAAGGACGACTGCTGCTGCTGTTGAAGGGAAAACGGAAAAGTAGGCAAAGATGCAGAAGAGTTGTTGGGACTCTGCATAAACGAAGGTGGAAAATACAAATTATTAAACGTAGATGCGTCAGGAAACCGGGGATCGTGAATTGGATAGGACGTGATTGGCGAGGACACGGGTTGTCGCGACTTGTTTCGTGTCCGATTTCGTCGCTTGGCGGATTTTGTCACTTCTGGAGATACTGCTGTCGCTGGGTTGGTCGTGCTAATGTTAGCTTGTGCTGGCATGCCGCCTTGCATCGTCAACATCGCGAGCACGCCCTGTGACTTTCTCAGTTGCTCTTCGGCATCACGGTACTGTTCGAAGACATCGACATACCGCAGCTCCAGACTCTTCTGCACTTCCTTCCATGTTTTCTCGAGTTTCATGTCCTCTGCGTCTTCAGACTTGAGTAACTTTGCAAACGCATTTTCGTTCTCATTTCCGCTTCGCGGATCTTTTTCCATCTCGGCCTTCTTCACTTTTGCTAGTAATCCTCTGATTTCATCTTCAAGCACGTTGATCAGTTTATAGCGATCGCGGATACTGTTCCGGTGCAATTTCTCTTCTTCTTGGAGCTGATTTTCGAGTTCGACGATATCGCGTTCAATTTCTTGCTTGCGCACGTCTCCGCCGCTGATATCCTTTTCCCAAAGTGCAAAGTCATTTTGTATCTTTTCGATCGCGTCTGATTTCTGCTTTACGGATTTCTCGACTTTGGATTTTTGCGTCTCAAGCATGCGCTTGGATTCTTCGAGTTGCTTGTTTTCGCTGCGCATCTGTGCACGTGCAGCTTCTTCCTCCTTTCTTTTTTCTCGCAGGGCTTCGAGTTCAGCGGTTAGTGAAGCCGAGGCGGTTGTGTATTCTTCCTCGGAGTGAGATTGCTGGGCTATGACTTCCGTGATCTCTGAGCGGATTTGCTCGAGTTCGGCGGCGAGGGACTCGATTGTGTAAGGTTGGGTCGCAGTGGTGAAGGAGGATGGGCGATCTGGAGTGCGGTGGGAGGGTGAGGAGTGGCGACGAGAGGTACGGTTGCTGCGCTTGAAAGAGGTTGATACTGTGTCTTTGCGTTTTGTTGGAGTTGCTGTGATGTTAATAACTGCTCGTAGGTGGTTGGAGTGAGGACTTACAAGGTTGTTCTTCGTCGTCGGTGAGCTCACGGGCTACTGGCTGGATATGAGTCAAGACGAGGTCTTCTGCTTTCCGACGGGTGCGCAGTCTGATAAGTTGCCCTGCTGCTGAATAGTGATTTGAGTTGACCTGGTTGCACATTAGCTGTGTTCTTGGTGAGGGTTTGTGGAGGATACGTACGGCTAGAACTCTGACTCCGTAAACCTCGTCTGGTTTGAGTCCTGTAATGGTGACTGTAGTCTCGCGTTTTTCGCTTTCACCCACTGCATAATCATGAGTCAGTACTGTACAAAAAAGAAAAGAAACAGAGAGAAGATACCGTTCTGGCCGTTCATCTGGATGACATGCTTCGCGACGGACGAGGCCCTGTCCGGCAACGACCAGTGCAACGTAACCGAGTCCGACGTAACCGCATCCAACGAGACATGCGGAGACGCTGGAATATCAATGCCCAATAGCTGTACAAGGGTTGGAATCGGGATCTGAAGCAGACGCGTCGCGCGGTGCAGGAGCCAGATGAGGGCGACGGCGGTTGCGACGAGCGCAAGCAGCATCGCGCACACTGCTTACAAAGCACTGCTAAACAGTACTGACTAAGCTGATCTGCTGCTTTGCGTGAATCCACAAGTACTGAGCAGCGCCGGTCGCTGGCAACAAGACAAGATCGAGGTGGTGAAAACGATGCAGAGTGTGTGGATTTTTTTTGTGAGCTCAGCCCAAGTCAGATTTTCAGTGCACTCAACTAACTCCCTGAGCCGCAAAATCCAGTCACGTGCAAATTGCATTTTAAACTGCATTTTAGAAATGCAATTTCAAAACGCATTTCAGCTCAACGCGCTTGAGCCATGTCCCAACAGTCCACAACTGTCCCAGCAATTCTGAGCTGATCAGCAAACACCTGCTGGAATACTGTGTATTTGCTGTTGTGTATTAGAAAAAGTACTCAATAAGGGTGCCAGTTTATTTGGTCTTCTTTTGTGCTAGTTTCCCGTCTGCGCTGCGGCAGCGATGCAGTACGTCGGCAGAGCAATCGGCTCCGTCTCAAAGACCTGGAACTCCATCAATCCTGCTACTTTGACCGGTGCCATTGATGTCATTGTTATTGAACAAGAGAATGGTGTGTATTTATTCTGTTTTACATGTGTATTTGCATTGTACTGTATTGTGCTGTGTTATGGCAAGATCTGACTATCTGTCCAGGCGATCTGGCGTGCTCGCCCTTTCATATTCGGTTTGGCAAGTTCGCCCTGCTCCAGCCCTCTCAGAAGAAGGTATTTTTCCAATTTCTCTTATAGTATTCAAATACTAATCTACCTAATAGGTCGACTTTTCTGTCAACGGCACAAAAGTGGACTTCGCCATGAAACTGGGCGACGGCGGCGAAGCCTTCTTTGTCTTTGAAACCGACAACGACGCTGTTCCCTCAGATCTCCTCACTTCCCCCGTTCTCTCGCCTTCTTCCTCTGCTGAATCTTCTCCGGCTTCAGTCACTTCTAGCTCTGCTGGGCTGCAAGAGCCAGAGTACCTAGATCTGTCGTCGTCTACAGCCACCGCGAACCCAGCCAAAGCTAGCCCTCCGCGCATGATCAGCGGCCCAAACAGCAGCAGTCCAATGCTCACCTCGGATTCAGCCAGCGACAGCAACATCCCACCCGTCACATCATCCCCATCTATGGACATGCGCGCCGACGAGGCTCTCGGCCGCGCATTGCAATTACAAGGTCCTGATGCACCTATCGTTGCCGCGAATCACACCGGAAGCACAAGTACTAGCAACACAGAGCGACGCATGCGTGCCTCCTCGACTGATAACTGGCCATCTGTCGAGCTATCTCGTGCGCTTCTTAGCCAAGTTCGCTCCGAAGACGCCGAATCCTCCTCTGCGATTCATCTCAGTTCTGGATCAACGCCACTACTACGACCCCGCAGTCCACCTCTAAGTCGTGATCAAGCGATCGAGCGCGCTAAAGAACTCAGTCGTAAACTCAGCGTCAGCAGGATCCCGACTACTGTGACTGACTCTGGTGATCTCGTGCTTGATATGCGCGGATACAAGGCTGGTGCGGAGGAGACTGCGCGGGCCGAATCTGAAGCGCGCAAGATCTTGTCTGAAGAATTGGTTATCAACACCGAAATCGCGAATCTGATTGCACCTGATGAGCATGGCAATCTGTGGATCTATGCGAGCGAGAGCGCGCGCGAGAAAGCAATGCAGCACGGCGGCTCGATGGAGTTTGACTATGAGCCAGATGAGATGCTGACGGATACTGCCGATACAGCTGCCTCGACGCCGCCGTTGATGCCCGAGTCGCCTGTTTCGTCTGCGTCGACTCCACCGCCAAGTATGTCTCCCGCTGCTGTGGCGAGCGAGGAGAAGGAACAGCGGTATGTCAAGACCCTGCGGTTGACTTCAGACCAGCTGAAATCTCTGAACCTCAACCCGGGTGCCAATGCGGTTGCTTTTAGCGTCAACGGTGGACGTGCGCTGTGTACTGCGCGGATGTTTTACTGGCGTTACGATGTGCCGCTGGTTATTTCAGATGTCGACGGAACGATCACAAAGTCTGATGCTCTCGGACATGTTTTGACGATCCTGGGGCGCGACTGGACACATGCCGGTGTGGCCAAGTTGTTTACCGATATCCAGAATAATGGATATAATCTAATGTACCTGACCTCGCGGTCCGTTGGTCAGGCTGATTCGACCCGACACTATATCCACGGTATTGAGCAGGGTATTTACAAAGTTCCTGATGGCCCTGTTATTTTGTCCCCGGACCGCACGATCGCTGCGTTACGTCGTGAAGTCATATACCGCAAGCCTGAAGTGTTCAAGATGGCTTGCTTGCGCGATATCCAGTCTCTGTTTGGACTGCGAGAAAGTACTCCGTTTTATGCCGGTTTCGGCAATCGGATCACCGACGCTCTGTCATACCGCTCTGTTGGTGTTCCATCCTCGCGTATCTTCACGATCAACTCGGCTGCTGATGTCCACATGGAGCTTCTCGAGCTGGCGGGGTATAAATCGTCGTATGTACACATGACTGATCTTGTTGATCATTTTTTCCCGCCTGTGGTTGGACAATTGGGAGATGAACGGTTTACAGATGTGAATTTTTGGAGGGAGCCTATGCCTGAGCTTTCTGATGATGAGGACGAAGATGAGGAGGTATCGCAAGTTGCTAGTAGACTTGATCGTGTTAAGATACCTTCTGATGACGACGAGGAGGAAGAAGATGACGAGGATTTTGATGAGGATGAGGAGGATGAGGATGAAGAAGACGACGAAGGAGAGTACACCGACAACGAAGGATCAGACGCTGACGAGGACGATGAGTAAATAACAACATATCATAAACAGAAACGGAGTTATAAAATCGAGGAATTACTATACAGCTTTTTTTGAAAGTCTTTCTTTCATATTGCATTAATCAAATATTTGCGTTTGTTTTGTTTGTTGCGGGCTGGGTGTATGAATTGTGTTTAGTGGTTTCTTCAGTGTTGTATTATTATTGTTAATACTTTTAATTTATCATTTGGAAAAGAATGATGCCAGATGTTTAATGTGTCTATTCTAGGAGTTTCTCGTGAAGTGTCGTATAGCAGTGCTGACTGGGATACGTGCGGATGCGATAGAGCTTTCTGCATACTTTGAAGTTGTTTGAAAGATCTTTGGTATTTAGATTCTGTGTTTGTAAACTTGTAGGAATATTAGGTAGAACACCGAAGAAGCGAGTATCCTCAATAAAAGTTGCTCCGCTCGATCCGTAGCTCCGACGCAAAAGAGAATAATAAACAAACGATTCATATTTCAATAAACAAAAGGAGAGAAGACAAGAATATATACATAGATCCAAACCATCCGCCGTTCCATCATCGTCATCAGTGTTTGCGAGTAGTGGTGAGAATTTGGGATGGTTAGTTACCGTTCGCCTGATTTTGCAATTGCTATATCCAAAATATTAGCTGTCTATCTCCCTCACAACGACAGCAAAAGAAGAAAAAGATAAACATACAGTTCCGACGAGCTTGATAGTCTCGAAGAATTTAGCGGCACATCTGTCGACACAGTTGGACTCGCCTTTGTTGAGGTCGTTTTCGGAGTAATGACCAGGAATGCATTTCTCGTAGCAGAGGGTAGTCATCCTAAACACATTGTTAATTCATATTTCTTAACCCCCCCCCAGAAAATAGTTGTAAAAAGAAGAACTATAGAAGAAAGAACGCACTTTTCCTTCATAGCGCTAATCATCAGCATCTCGCCTTTCATCGAGTTGATTTTGTTCTCGTCGTAATCCGTCTGCGGACGGCCAAGACCCATTCCAAACATAGACATCTTTGCTACTTATTTATATATATATATATATTGATTGAAGAATAGAAATTGTTGTGGTTTAAATGACTTGTTTGCAATATTCAAACAGAATTTCAAATTTTCTAGGTCGCCTTCAAGATGATACCCTAACCCATTTAATTAGATCTTGGAGTTGGACTGAGTATTCTTGAAATGTAGACAATTGAGCAGGCAATTGTGCATAAGAAGTAAGTGAGTATGAATAGAAGAGAATATTAAAGGAAATAGATGTGAAATGATGAGTTCAAGATATGAATCAGACTCTGTGAAAGCGAGTCTGAGATGTGTAAAAGATATCTACTTGTACAAGCTAATCTTC
This sequence comes from [Lipomyces] yamanashiensis, assembly GCA_030572775.1. Classification (NCBI taxonomy): domain Eukaryota; kingdom Fungi; phylum Ascomycota; class Lipomycetes; order Lipomycetales; family Lipomycetaceae; genus Myxozyma; species [Lipomyces] yamanashiensis. The sequence goes on from JAJMBS010000008.1 coordinate 75,274, forward strand.
TCTCTGACGCGTCTCTCTTTGGAATATCTAGAATACAGGAGATAATGCTAATAAACGAGTATAGGAATGAGGTGGGCTACATGCCGAAGATGTATCTCACTTCTGCAACCACAGCGAAGATACCTGCGATACACATCTACTTCTGCGAAATCGAACACTATTACCGCCTCTACACAAGCTGATTTTAAAGGTCGTCTTGAAGCGTTGTTGGAATCTTCTACGCCTATGTATCCTGTTGTACAAAGTGATGACCGTGCGGTTAGGATAGGTTCTGTTTGTGCGCGGTTTGGTGATAAGACTGCCGACGAATTAGCTGCATTAGAAGATCCTGCTGCGATAACTGTTCGCGGACGAGTTTCTAGTATAAGAGCCTCGGGGAAGAAATTGGTGTTTGTCGATATCGAACAAGATGAATCGAAGATTCAGGGCGTTTATAGAAGAGATGGAGTTTCTATATCTCCAGAGGAGTTTGCAAAGTCATGGCAATGGCTTCGAAAAGGCGACTTTATCTGTACGTATCTCCCTTCGATTCGTTCAAAATACTGCTTCTAATTTATATAGCATTCACGGGCACAATTGCACGTACAAAAGCAGGAGAACTCTCTCTCCGCGCGACAGAACAACTAACACTGCTTTCCCCCTGTCTTCACCCCCTCCCACAATCTCTAGGCCAAGAAGCGCGTTCTCATCATCGCACAGTTGATTTTATTATCGATCCAGAGCAACGCGAGACCTTACGGATTCGCGCGCGCGTTCTGGCTGCGATTCGAGAGTTCTTGGATTCCCGCGAGTTCATCGAAGTGCAAACACCTATCCTGTCCGACTCAGCCGGTGGCGCCAATGCTCGTCCGTTTTCCACCAAAGCTGTTGCGTCGGGAGCTAAACTCGAGATGCGGATTGCGCCAGAGCTATGGCTGAAACGACTTCTTATCGGTGGTTTTGATCGGGTTTACGAGATGGGACAAGTTTTCCGAAACGAAGGTATTGACGCTACGCATAATCCTGAGTTCACGACATGTGAGTTTTATATGGCTTTTGCCGGGTTAGACGATTTAATCCAGATCACGGAAGAAGTGTTGGAGTTCATTATTGCGAAAACGGGGGAGAATCCACTTGTGCGTGAAGCAGTTGCTGCCTCTGGGGTGTCGTTTGAACGGCCGTTTAAACGTGTTGATTTTATCGCTGAATTAGAAGCGCGGATTGGTCGTGAATTCCCAGATTACGTCCTCTCACCTTCTTCACCGCAGGACGAGAAAGCGGCAGTCGATTTCTTCAACCTAATCTACGCCAACTTCAAGCTCCAATTCCCATCACCACCAACTCTCCCTCGTCTCTTCGACACACTAGCAGACCATCTCCTTACACCTCTACTGACTTCTTCCACATCTCCCGTTTTCCTACTAAACTTCCCACCCTGTCTAAGTCCACTCGCCAAATCCGATCCCAACACCAACACCGCACGTCGCTTCGAACTATACTTATCCGGCAAGGAACTCTTAAACGCCTACGAAGAGGAAAACTCTCCATTCAGCCAACGCGCCAAATTCGCCGCCCAGCAACGCGATAGAATCGATCTCGGCGATGTCGAAACACCTGTTTCAGACGAAGCGTATCTAAAATCTATGGAATGGGGATTACCACCTACAGGAGGCTGGGGGATCGGTGTCGATAGGCTGGTGATGTTTTTGACTGGTAGGAAGAGGATTGTTGATGTTTTGAGTTTCGGTGGTGTTAAAAATGTCGTTTCTCAGGAATGATCTTTGAATGTACATAGAAGAGAAGATATAGTGAGATTGTATATATTTGAATAAAGAACGTGGTCTAGAATTAATACACAAAAAGAATTCATAAAACATAAAAGTCGATAAAAAGAGTGACTGGTTATATAATAGCAATTAAACAAAAAAAAAACAAAAAAAGGAAGAAAATAAAATATGCATCTCAATCAATAATGCAATAATTCCTCAATCCACTTCGACCCCTCTTTTCCCCAGTATCAACACAAAAGAACAAAATACAAAAAAGAGAATTCTATGGTAAATATTAAAAGCAAAACCAACACCAAAAGTAATTTAACAAAAGAATTAAAAAAAAAATGCAACTACTCAACGCACCACACCTCACCTCAGCTCAACTCAACAAAAATTTCAAAAGGGAAAAAAATCTAGCATCTTTCACTCATGTTTCTCGTTTAAACGCGGCTTAGACAGCCGAGGTCTCGTCGCTGCCGATTAAAGCGTACTCGGCAGTAGGAGGGTTTCTCGCAGTCTTTCTAATCACAGTGCACTTCAACGAATTGAAAAATCGGATCGGCCAGGCACGTTTACGAGTAGCAGCCCGGTCAAGACGGCCTTCATCGGTAGACCAGTATGGCCTGTTCCATCGCTTGAGAGCCAATGACGAGGTCACGACTGAGACTGACGAAAGAGCCATAGCGGCACCGGCAGCCATCGGGGGTAAACTCCAGCCAAAGGGTAAGAAGATTCCCATGGCGAAGGGGATCATGATTACATTGTATACAGATGCCCAGACGAGGTTAGCTTTGATCCGGTTGAAAATAGTGCGGCAGAGTGAGAGCGCGACAGCGGTGTCAAGGAGAAGAGTGTCTGGTCGCATGAGAACAATATCAGCAGCCTCCATCGCGACATCAGTACCAGTCGCCATTGCAAGACCAACGTGCGCAGTGGCAAGAGCAGGTGAATCGTTGATACCATCTCCAACCATGGCGATGACAGCCTTGGGATCCTGGGTCTGCATACGCTTGATGATCATTTGCTTCTCAGACGGTGTGACACCGGCCCAAACCTGCGAGTCAGGAATTCCAATCTCGCGAGCGACACGCAGCGCAGGTGGACGCTGATCTCCAGTAACCATAGCAACTTTAACATTCAACTTTTGTAGCGCGAGAATAGTAGCGCGCGCATCAGGACGGATGATATCGTTGAGCGAGAGAGAGCCCGCGTATTCACCATCGATTCCAACCAAAATGGCAGTCGAGGTGGTCGCCTCGGCCTCGCGCTCGACGTGCTCGGGAATCTTGATATGGCTGTCTGCCATAAACTGCAAGTTTCCGACCGCAACGTTATAGCCATCCTTGTCGACCTTGACAGCGCCGCGAATACCACGACCCATGACGGCCTCGAAATCAACAGACTCGCCATCGTATGAATCCTCAGGCTTAGCATCATCGTCGGTCACGACCGGGTCAGCTTCGAGCATGATGTTAGCCTCGGCAACAATCGCCTTTCCGATAGGATGCTCTGAACCGCGCTCGACAGCGCGCACGAGACGCCACCACAGATCTTGCCGCTGGTCGGTCGAATCCCAGGTAGGAATCTTGTTATGCGAAATAACAGACATCTTGCCGACAGTAAGAGTGCCGGTCTTGTCGAAGACCATGGTAGTCACATGGGTGGCCTGCTCAAGAACAGCTCCTCCCTTGATCAAGATACCGTTCTGAGCGCCAATACCGGTGCCCACCATGACAGCAGTAGGAGTGGACAAACCCAGAGCACACGGGCAGGCGACGACAATCACTGAAATGCAAAGCTTGAGGCAGACAAAGAACTTGCCCTCAGGACTCTCAAAGATAATTGGCGGGTTCCTGAGAGCATGTGAGAGAATCATCCAGAGCGCGAAAGTGAAGATAGACAGGCCAATGACGACTGGCACGAACTTTCCAGCAATCACATCGGCGAATCGTTGGATTGGGGCACGAGTAGTCTGAGCATCCTGAACTAGGTTGACAATCTGAGACAGCTGAGTGTCCTTACCCGCGCGAGTGACGCGGAAGTCAAGACGGCCAACGCCGTTGATGGTACCGCCAATAATTGGAGCGCCGACAGCTTTCTCGACAGGCATGGGCTCACCAGTGACAAGAGACTCGTCCATGTAAGAAGAGCCTGCGACAACAACACCATCGGCAGGAGCCTTGGCACCAGGGCGCAAAATAGCAATGTCGCCCACCTGGATGAGCTCAGAAGCGACTTCACGCTCGGCCGGGTTGTTGGCGATGTTCTTAGGATCGACGTAGATTGTTGCCATGGGAGGTGCGAGCGAAATCAAACGCGAAAGAGCAGCTGAGGTCTGTCCCTTTGCACGGTTCTCGAGATATTTGCCGTAGGTGATGAAGGCAATGATCATTGCCGAGGTCTCAAAGACTGTGTTGGGCGGGTGTGAGCTCGCTGTGAGGATGGAATCAATCATGGCGACACAGGAGAAAATGTAGGCAGTAGAGGTCGACAGGGCAACGAGGACGTCCATGGTGGGCGAGCCGTGTTTGAGGGACTTGTAGGCTGAGACGTAGAATCTGCGGCCAATGTAGAACTGACAGGGTGTGGTGAGCGTGAAGGAGATGAGTTCTCGCAGGTGGAGGCCAGGGATGATGAAAGTCCATGTACCAAAGTCGCACTTCTCAATCATTGGCAGGATCATGTTTATGACCATGACGGGGACAGCGAGCGAGATGGCGCGGGCAGCGGAGGAGCGCCACATTCTGATGTCCTTTATGCGGGCGAGGGACTCGAGCTGGGACGAGTTTGAGGTCATGTCTGATAAGATGGCATCGAAGCCTGTGTCTGAGACGGCGTCGATGATGTCGCGGATGCCAATCTGGGAGGGAATGTAGGTTACTTTGGCTTCTTCTGTGGCGAGGGCGACGATGGCGTCGGTGACGCCGGGAAGGCCGTTGAGGGTGGATTCAACTGAGTTTGTGCAGTTTGAGCATGTCATGCCGTAGATTTTGATAAAGACGGTTTCGGGGGTGTTTGATTTATCTGAGGGGTCCGCCATTGAGGAAGAGGAAGATGATGCGACCTCGAGCTCGGAGGAAGCGAGAACTTGCGCGTCGAACCCGCAGTCCTCGATGCTGTAGTAAGCAGATAAGTCAGCACTGGGGCACAGAAAATGGTGATGTAAAAAGCAGAGAATACTTACGCTTCACAGATATCTTCAGCAGAAACAATAGAAGAGTCGTGGACGATCTGGGCGCGTTCAGTGATGAGGGAAACAGCGACAGAGTCCACGCCGGCGACGGCCTCGACAGCGTTTGTAATGGCTGAGGTGCAGGCACCGCAGGTCATGCCCTGGATCGCGAAGACAGATGACAGCATTGCGGGTTCTGCTGGCAGGGCTCTGCTGATGCTGCTGAAGGAGCGCTGAGGAAGGGGGACCCGGGACAGAAGGGCTGTGATGAGTGCGGAAGAGGAGGAGTGGACGAGGAAGGAAAAGACGAGCCAGAGAGCAGCAGACTTTTGTGTACGTGAGTGAGTGTCTCGTCTGGCCATCTGACAAGCACTATTGAGGTGTTGTGTTATGGTTTTAAACTTCACATGTGCTGTGTGATTGTGTATCATGTGATCTAGTGGCGTGTGCGCCGGGAAATGTGCTCGCATTCTTGTTCGTGTTCGTCTTGGGTAAATTGTTGATTGGATTGTGTTGTTGCGTGTGTAGAGTGTGTGGATTATATAGAATATATGGATAACTACTATGTACTGTGTATTGCAGTCTGTTGTTATTGTTATGAAGTACTCCAAGAACACTCTCTTCCTGCAAAACAAACCATCGTGTTCGTGTTCGCCACAGCAAATAAGCAACGACCTCGACCACCACCCTCTCTGTCCATAGCCCTCCGTCCTGAGCGTCGTTTCGGATCTTCCGGATTTCTGCTATTCTAAGCAGCCGTAAGCACTGTTTTGCTGTGTTTCTGAGTTTTGTTCTTCTTTGTCGTTGTTGTGGTTGTTTCAAGTGTTCTTTGTCTTGCCTGTCTGACTCTTCATCTCTCATCTCTCTTATCGTCCGATCAGATAACATTACTAAGACATTAGTAATAATTATTATTGACTGATTACTAATCACCTTATTAATGTTTTATTTCTCTTTCTTCTGGCTTTTGTTCTTCTGATCAGCTACGTGGTAACTTATTCTGAAGACGATATCTCCTTGCGATTGTCAATTATCATATACCTGAAATCTTACTGCTTTGCTATGCTGTTATCATAATCTTCTTACTGTGCTCTACATTCTATTATCACTAATTACTGATATATATTATTGCTGCATATTCTGGTTAATTCATCTTGATTGCATCATACATACACCTTCACACACATCCTTGTTCTACACTGATTCTGCATTACTGGATCTTGATCTTCCGCAATAGACAAATATAGCGCAGCTACCGGCGCAGACTATATCGTTTTACAATATCTAGATTCTTACACGGCTATTCTGGTGCTTTAATTATTTCCTTACGCCTACTGTCCATATTGCTGTGTTATAATTCTGATTTCACTCTTTCTCTTACTGTGCTATGTTCTGATATGAGAGTTTTTGTTCATGGCAGAAATGCACACTACCGACAGCAACTATGTAAAGATAAAAATGACTGTGCTTTACTGTACTCAAACATGTACTTGGCACTTATCATTTTGGTAAATATGATGCTTTGGTAGTGCTTTAAATATAGTATAATAGATTTAAACGAATAAAATAAGCAAATCCGTTAAGCGCGTCTTATGTTTGTTTACTCTCAATGCAGCATTATGATCTCAGCTGCGCCAACTTATTCTCCTTTTTTACTTACACAAAGCATTGTCACAGACATATCTGGAAGCATGCCTATTATTAGTATTTCATATAAACCAGCATTTTTATCTTCTCACTTCCTATAGCAGACAGACGTAGTGGTTTACTGTCAATGCAAGTCGTTACTGTATAAAGACTTGTAAAATACAGAACTCCACATAAATTCTTCACTTTTGACTAGTTCTTACTATATGTACTAGCGCATACTCACTACTCACTCCATATCCTGCGCCAGAAGAATTACGAGCAAGGCAAACGTATCTTTAAAATCATGATTATGACTATATACAAAACCATTACTCTGTCAATCTTCTATCCACTGTCGAATAATATACAAAGTAATGAGCACAATGCATACGCGGTAAATATATGTACAAGAACCTCTGTCTCCTCTCGTCTTTCTCGTCTTTCTCCTCGCTCGCGTCGTTGTCTCGTCCTGTAAGAAACTACCTGCTCTTTCCCTTCAAGTCTCCCTTAAACGAAAATCTCTTCCGAGTCGGCACAAAATCACCCAACTTGTATCCAACCATCTCTTCCGAGACCGAGACCGAGAGAAACTCGAGACCATTGTGGACTTGGAATGTGAGTCCGACGAAGCTGGGAAGGATTGTGCAGCTTCGGGCTGTGGTTTGGATTGGTGTGTTGTTCTTGCGGGCTGTTGCGACTGGCAGTGGAACAACAAAAGGTCCTAAAGTAGTATTATCGTCAATATATCTGTTCCAATTACTCTTTTTTTACTCGTTATTGTAGAATAGTTCTTCTCTGTGAATGACTGTAGAATCATCCACATACTAGCAACACCTCTCACTCACCCTTCCACACTGACCGCTTATACAACACCATCGAAGGCTGTATCCGCGCAATTACTGTCGGTCTCATACTATCTTCCTATTTAATATGCAGAATCGCTGCTTTTCCGGCGTATTCCAGTCTGGCGAACTTGTCTCGACAGCTTCGAAAAAGTCCGAGGCAGCAAAACTCAACTCATCATAACCCTAACCACATTCACAAAGCGATGATTGAACTGAAATCCAGCTCAACGCTTGATCTTGAAACTATTCAGACTGTTTATGTTTACCACAGCGATAAGGTAAGAGAAAAGACTGGAGATGGAGCATCCGATATATGCACTGCTGCCGCTGGTTAATTCTTCTCCGGCAGCGACGGACTTCGTCGTTCGCGCAACGTCCGCGCCGGATCTGTTCACGTTCGCGTACCTGTTGCGCGATAGCAGACTCAGCACACACTTGACAAAAACAGACGCTGCTTTGCTGCGGATATTCGCCAGTGGAACATGGACGGACTACAAGAACCTCGACGACGCGCCGGAACTCAACGCTGAGCAGGCAAAGAAGTTGAAGCAGCTTACGCTTGTCACGCTCGCGTCCTCATCGCATCGCCTGGCGTACTCGAGCCTGTGTGGCCAGCTCGATCTGGATGACCCAAAGGCACTCTCTGAACTCGTCATCTCGTGTGTATATGCCAATTTACTCGCAGCAACCCTAGACACGAAACAGCAGGTCGTTAACGTCAGCGCAGTGCGCGCCGGGCGCGACGTCGTCGAGCGCAAGGAGATTGAGGAATTGCGGGGTGTTATCGCGAGTTGGAGCCAGCGGTGCGCTGAAACCATCGCTGAGCTGACAGCAGAGGCGAGGGAAGTGCGCGAGAGCAGTTTAAAGCAGTCTGCTGATGTGCGAGAATACAACCGGATCGTAGAATCGATTAATGCGCAACTGAGGGGCACGTCGAGCAGCAGTAACGGCAACACTACTGTTAACAGCAATGAGGACGAGATGGAGATCGACGAGTCGAGTCCCGGGGACTCTGGCTCGAACAAGAAGCGCAAGTAAGTATACTCTCCTTTTGCTCTTCTACGATTCCTCTTTGATTAGTTGTGTTTACATTTTCCAGACAGCGAACGGTTTCGTAACAATTTGCATTTAGTATTAGATATGGCATGTTTTATAAGAATTAGCTTACACCAGATATTTCTCCTACCATCCTTCGCTTCATGCACCGTTGCTAACAAAGCAAGCACTCGAGCAAACCACAGGCACAAAGCGCGGCACAGCATCCAGCCATGCAGTCATCGTTATTGCTCTGCTGCGGTCGCTGCTGCTGAACGATAACAGTAGGGCCCTGCTGTGGGTAGCCCTGCTGAGGGTAGCCTTGCTGAGGGTAGCCTTGCTGAGGATATCCTTGTTGAGGATATCCCTGCTGTGGGTAGCCCTGCTGTGGGTAGCCCTGCTGAGGATATCCTTGCTGGTATCCTTGCTGAGGATAGCCCTGCTGCGGCCGGTAGTACTCCTGCTGCTGCTGGGGATATCCGTTGTACGCCTGCTGGGGTCTCTGGGTGTTGCTGCTGTTGCTGAACATCGCACGCTCGCCAGACTCGCCACCTGGAGGCGGTCCCGAAGGCGGTGCGTAGTTGTTGTTGTCGTACTGCGATGACGTTAGTATGCTATCTCGTCTCCCACCCACACACCACACCACACAACAAGCATCATCAGCACAACAACACAACAGAAATACTTACACCCTTGTTATACTCAGCTGCCGACATCACTAGTTCTCTTGAATCTGCTGCTGTTCTGCTGTTTCGCTCAGAGTAAAGCCCTCCGTCTGCCTTTTGCTGTGTGTGTTCGCGATGATGATGTCTCGACTGGACGCGTAACTTCTACTTTTAGAGTTTATATTATATCAGCGTAATTCACGCTAACCGAATGCAGATCTATACTAAGCACAGCCTCGTTCTGCGATATTAATGACTAATATATGACTACTGCATGTTAGTTTGATGTTTATTGTGTGCAGCTCTTACTATTATTATTATTATGTATGCGGCTATTGTTCTAATTCATTAGACATTGTAATCCAGAATGATCTCAACTGCAAAACGCAGTATGCAATAATACAATATCAGAATCAGTCAAAAGATGAAGAGAATATCTGATATAAATCAGTAACAGCAAGTGCTTCCATCTTCATCGCCTACAATAGGTCAACCCACGCAAAGTGTATGATCAAGCAATGCACGTAATCTGCAGCGATGCATTCAGCAGAGAGAATTGCGCAGCTTCAATAGCGGCAATCAAAATAGCAAGATCAGGATTCCCGTGATTCTCTTGGCTCTTGTTGACTTTGTGGCTTTCGATTTCGTCGTCCACCACCGCTACTACTTCCCTCTGCTGTAGTTCCGGTTTCTGTTGTAGCGGCGTCAGGTTTCCTTCCGCCTCGTCTGCGACCACTCGGGTTCCGGATTGATGGTGTAGATGACGAGGACCCTGCAGCCTCGTTCTGTTCGATCAAAACTGCTGGTTCTTGCCCTTGAGCTTGTGTATGCGCCGGTATCTGTGACTTTCTCTGTCTTGGTTCTGATTTCTGAGATGTCGGCTGAGCACTACTGGAACTTGAAGCTTGAGCAGCGTCTGTTGAATCAGACTCTGGTTTTACAGTAGACGTATTTCGCTTTCCTTTATCGCGTTTGCGCTCTCTCCGCGGTCGTTCTCCTTGCGCCTTCGTACTCGAGTCCGGCTGTTGTACTTGGACTTGTGAGCTACTCGCCTCGCCGCTGCTTTCGGGACCAGTTTTCTCAACCACCAGTTTTTTCCCGCGCTTTGTCTTGCTCTTCTTTTCCTTCTTCTCTGGCTCGTCTTCTTTCTTCTTCTCTTTTTCTTCACCGTCTCGTTCTCTCTTTCTCTGCTTCTTCAACTTCTTACCCTCTTCTGCCGCAGCCGTCGCACTACTACTCGAACCAGCAGCTGCCGCAACTCCGCCTTTTTTTCCCGATTTCTTTTTCTTCATAGCTCGGAGATACTCAATTAGCGGTGTAGTTGTTTCTTTTGCGTTCTGTGAATCTGACGAGCCTGGAACTGGGATCGTTGCCGGGGTGGTAGATTGTTGTTTTAGTGTTTCTTGGAATGCTAGAAAGGCGGGGTCTAGAATATGTGAGCGTGCAGTCATGATAGGATATATAGCAGTAGATTGTAACATACCAGAGTCAATTGTTCCCTGGCGCGGATCGGTCTTGCTAGATTTCTTTGGCACTTTTTCATATGGAGCAAACTCGATCTGCATGGCACTTTCGTTGCCGGCGGTATCTTTGACTAGTTTCCCCGCAAGCGCTTTGCTGAACGCGACTAATGCTTCGGGTGATGTGAATTTGAGGTATGCGCGGGAAGATGTTGCTGGTTTTGATTTGCTATTTGAATTCGTGATTAGCTCCAGCTCTGAGAAACGTACAAGTAGAATCTACCTCTTATGGATCTTCCCCGGAACATAGAGCTTCCACTCGACATTTTCCGGATTCATAAACTCTCCCACAAAAGTCCAAAACTCCGACTCAGCAAACAAAGGTGGCAGCCGTCTGACGACGAGCTTTGTGCGGATCGCATTCTGCTGGTCATGTTGATCGCGGTCTCTGTTGTTGGAGCCGTGGTGTTTATGGGGACGACGACGGTTTGGTTTCGGTTGAGAGGGTCGCTCTGAGAGGGTACTCTCTGGTTGCTGCAATTGCAATTGCTGCTGCTGTTGAGGTTGCTGCTGAGGCTGTTGCTGGTCGTGATCTTGCTTCCTACTGCGTCGTGGTCGTGAGCGTCGTGGTTGCTGTTTCTGAGCGGTCGTCGCTGAAGACGAAGTAGACACCGGAGTTGTTTCTGTCTGCTGCGGTCTCGCAGTCAAGATCTTCTTTCCAGACATCTCCATACACTCTTCCTCTCTTCTCCGTCCTGCTTCTCGCTGCTTGTAGCACTCCTCTGAAAACCAGACACGCGACGATGCTGGATGATGTAATTGTGAGCATTCAAGGGTGTTGTGTACACAGGCGCAAAGCCAGTTGGAGAGCGCAGAGCATGGTGGAGTTGCTTCAAGGACAGAGCGACGATAATATAGAGCAAGTGCTATTGCATCTATTTTTTGTTGCGTTCAGAGGAGTTTAGAGCTGTTGGTTACGTGTATGTTTGTTCTTTGTTATTGATAGTGTGGAAGAGAATTGTGAATAAGAGGTATTTAGTGCTGATGCTAACCTATCATCAAAGACCTCGTGAATTACTCGATATCAACAATTTCTATCGTGATTGATACAAATTCCTTAAGGAAACTAATACAAGGGAAATACCAGACAAACAGCACAAGAAAGAAAGAAAATGGCGCGAGGTCCAGACGAGTGGCTAGAAATCACAAAGAAATGCCAGTATCTACCTGAGAACGAGATGAAGCAGCTGTGCGAGCTTGTCAAGGAACTTTTAATGGAAGGTGTGTTCTTTTTTATTAGGACATGGATTGTTCTTGTTTGGGAGAGATGTACTGACGCGATATGTATAGAGTCGAATGTGCAGCCTGTCAGTACGCCAGTAACCGTGTGCGGGTGCGTATTATCTTATTTCTACAATCTACCTTACAAGTTTACTAATCTTTTTTATAGTGGTATGTTTGTGAAGTGTTCTCTTTGAAATAACTATGAATAGAGTTTTAACGATATAAGATATTCACGGCCAATTTCACGATCTATTGGAGTTGTTCAGGATAGGCGGCGGAATGCCTGACAGCGTTAACTATGTCTTCTTGGTCAGTCATCATGATTTTTCTTCAAGTGATATCAGAATGCTAATGAGGCAATGTAGGGCGATTTCGTTGATCGAGGATATTTCAGTTTAGAAACTTTTACTCTGCTTATGTGTTTGAAAGCAAAGTATGCATATCATTGAGAAATAGTGTGCAATATATTAACAATCTGAAGATATCCCCAGCGGTTAACGCTTGTCCGAGGCAACCACGAATCGCGACAGATTACTCAGGTCTATGGATTCTACGGTAAGCTAATCATCCACTCCTGCTTCACTTAAGAAGTCAATGCTAATCTCTCTACAGAGGAATGCCACAACAAATACGGCGGCGCCAGCGTCTGGCAATACTGCTGCCAAGTATTCGACTTCCTCGCCCTTGCCGCCGTCATCGACGGTCGCGTTCTCTGTGTCCATGGTGGTCTCTCGCCTGAGATCCGCACGCTGGATCAGATCAGAGTTGTTGCGCGTGCGCAGGAGATTCCCCAGGAAGGCGCATTTTGCGATTTGGTGTGGTCGGATCCGGATGATGTTGATACGTGGGGTGTGTCGCCGCGAGGTGCCGGCTGGATTTTTGGCGCAAAGGTCGCTGCTGAGGTGTGTTTGATTGTGTCCTGTTTCACGAAACTTTGCTAATCGAGGATAATAGTTTAACCATGTGAACGGTTTACAGCTTGTCGCCAGAGCTCATCAATTAGTCCAAGAGGGCTTCAAGTACCATTTCGACCAAAAATCAGTCGTCACAGTCTGGTCCGCGCCAAACTACTGCTACCGCTGCGGTAACGTCGCTAGTATCATGCGTCTGAGCGACGACGATCTTAAGCCTGAGTTTGTGATTTTTAACGCGGTTAATGATGATACTCGATTAATGCCCCAACGGAACCAGCGTTCAGAGTATTTCTTGTAAAGAGCTTTATTCTCTAATGCTTGATTTGCAAGAGAGAGAGAGAGAGAGTTGGTGATGGCCTGTAAGATCTATATATTTTTCATGTTTTTGCGGTAAAGATACATGTATTTTTCTTCTCATTTGTTGTTCTTTGTATTTTTGTGTATGTGCGTGTGTTTTTTGTTTGGAGATCTAGTTTCGTCATTGGCTATTTTTGTGCAAGTAAATGTTAATATACAGATTTCATGATTTATAATATTATAACCCTATCCTAAGACTCGCACTAAATACAAAACGAAGCAGAAAAACACGCTGTTATTTTTTTGTAAAGCAACCTACAAGCGAGAGCAGTGGTGGTTGTACAAAGCCTTAGCCTCTTTCCAGACGCGGGCATTTTCACGATCCGGCAGCTCCAACAAGGAAGGCATGAGCGAAGCTGAGAAAGTTTCAGAAGATTCGCGGGGCAAGAGACTGGGCAAGTGGTCGATTGAGCAAACGGAGAGTTTAGGGCCATGTTCGAGTTCGACTGAGACGGTGGGTTTGTCGAAGGTGGTTGCGACGGTGTAGACGGGAACGGGGTTGAAAGGGTTGGTTGTGTCAGCCGAGACGTCGACGATGACGGAGAGCTTGCGGTCTGGGGTGTTGAGAGTTTCCATGGTGACGAAAGGAGGGATGGACTTGGAGAGGTAGATGCAGTTGATGAAGATATCTGACTGCACTATCTCCTCAAAGGGGCCACCCTTAGCGGTCTCAGCCATATCCCACTTGGTGATGTTCTCAGTTGGGATGCCAGCCTTGGTGAATAAGTCGATAGCACCAGATCCGCAGCGACCAAGCGCGCCGATGACGAGCGCGGTAGGCAGCTTAGCGCCCGTCCGCTCGATAACACCCTGAACAGCCTTCTTGACATCGGCGATCAACGCAGTCTCGTTGTCGTACCAGTCCACAGCGGGCAGAAGCTCGTCATGCTCGAGCTGCCACGCCCAGTCAAGCAATCCAATAGCGGCACCGGCAAAACCAGCGTAGAATCCGAAAGCAGCGACACGGCGTCCGGTCTCGTCCTGGAGAAACTCGATGTCGTAGAGAGTGCCGTCACCCTTGTAGTACCGGCTCAAAACATCTTTCCAGCCACCTTGGTCTTTATAGCAATGCGCAAACTGGATGTGCTCGTGGACGAGAGGAAAGGACTCCTCGGGGAGCTCCTTGAGTCCGATAATCATCTGGTCGGTGGGTGCCTGGGGCCAGCAGAACTCGTCAACCAACGGCAATCCAACCCTGCTCCAATTAGCACAAAATCAAGAAGAAGAAAAAAAAAGAAGACAGAAAAAGCACGTACTCTTCAAACTCAGAGTCCTTGAAAACTCGCTGAGTAGATTTCTCGACAATGACCTTGAATCCGGCGTCGACAAGCTGCTTCGCTGTTGTCGGGGTCAACGCAGAGCGGTGCTCCATAGGCTTGGACTCCGCGCGCAAGTGCAAAGTGACTTGTGAAGGCATTATGATTTCTTAGCTGTACAATTAAGAATAATTCGAAAATTGAAAGGACAAAAGGACAAAAGAGCGGTGCTTTATACTTGTCCGATAATGGAGTGTGGTGTATTTTTTTCTGTGATTTTTTCGTGGTGGATTTCGTCATGGGTTTTCCACGCCGCACCGGGACTACACTGAGTAGAGTCATTGAAGAGTTTGGATTGGGATTGACTTTGGGGATATTGAACCAAAGTGGAGAAGAGGAGGAGATAGAGACTATATGTGCGCATCTCCGAAATGGCGAAGCACTCGCTGGAATTTATTTGATTTTATTTGATTTTATTTGATTTTATTCGGAATGCTTATTTCAGAAACCGGTGAGAAGTTGGAGATGCAGAGTCGTTCTGGAATTGTAGATCACCGATTCTGTATTCATGACTGACATTGTCTACACTTACAGTTACTTTTATAAAAATTATAATAATACTAATAATTCAATCGTAAATTACAACTCATTCCCATCACAGTAGTGTACAGTAGCAACGCACTTGCCTCGTCCATCTCATCTCATCTCCCATCTATCTATAGAACTCTGGCCGATGCACATTAACACCATACTCCGCCAACGCACTAGCCAGATCCTCCATTGTAAGTACAACCTTTCCAGATCCTCCACTACCGCCAGAACCGCTGCCCGCAACACCGCCCGCACCTCCTGTACCGCCGAATCTCTGCGCTGCGTTGGGACGGAATTGACCCTGCGCGGCACCGATCGGGTTCGAGGAGGCAGAGGAAGCAGACCATGCTGAGCGGATGCGGGAGTATTGGTATGCGTCTGTTGCGATGTCGGATATGAATTTCTGGGTTGCGAGGGCGAGCAGGCGTTTTCTATTTGCGTTAGCTGCTTGTAGCACTGAAAGAAGTGTGAGATACATACATCCGCACGTCTGATGAAGAAAATCCAGACTTCATAAGGTAGTAATCCGTTACTGCATCAGGAATCTAAGTCATATTAGCAAATCCATATATCTACTAGATGAAACAGTGCTCACAATAGGCGAGAACTCATCCATCATCCCCAAGAACTCCTTTAAACTCTTATCTCTCCGCACCCCGACTCCAGGGATTCCAGGTAAATTGCCTCCGATACCGCCAGCAGCCGCGGTAGCGTTGTCAAAACCAGGCATATCAAGACCAGGCATCGATTCGCCATTCGCGTCAAACTGCGCATTCAAATCCGCATCCATATCCAAATCGTCTAGAGTCTGATCACCAGCGTCTGCATCTACGCCACCTTCCACTTCAACACCGTTGTATGCATTCGAATCGGTTGTAAACTCGTCGACACCTGTTGCTGTTACATCACCATCCTCAGTCTGGGACGGAGTGGCAGCGGCAGCATGCGATTCGGCAAATTGCTGCTGATCTTGTTCGTACTGTGTCTGTTCCGGCGATACCTCATCATTATCAATATCCATTGGCGATGTCGCTGCGGGATCCACCGCTCCTGTTGGACTTGACATTGTTGCTACTTCTTTTTGACAGAGTGTATACTATGATATGCCTCCTTGATGTAGATTATCAAGCTTTGAGTGTTCTATTCCAGTTTCTTGTCATGCAACAAACCACGTTTTCCTCCTCTCTATTCGCAAATCCTTAAAACTGCACAACAATTTTAACCGCGAACAAATAAGATCTCTTGTGTTTGTAAATAATCTTTTTCTGTTCGTCAGTGAATATCAGAAACAGTTGTGTTAGAGCGGCTTTGTTTGAATTGCTGCGATGACCCGGTTCAGCCACGCCAAACCGCACCGCCACTGAGTATATCTGAAGTCAACAGTGTAATTTACTGTTAGGATAATGCTAATAAAATAATATGAAAAATATACTAAAAATTAGCTAAAATGAAAATTATATTACTGACAAAATTCCAAATAAATATAAGCAACATTGAAGCTATAATCAGCAAAAATGTGTTTTAGGCCGGGTAACTAAAAATTTGATACACTCTTGTACACCTGCTTGAGCAGAAACTGGAAGAATTGCCTCTTTGGCCAAGTTGGTAAGGCGCTGCACTCGTATTTTATAGTTCGTTATGCAGCGATCGTCGGTTCGACTCCGACAGGGGGCACCTTCTTTTTATTCCCAGTTGCTCTTCGATAATGGATTCTTAGCGGTTTTGTTTGATCGCTGTATTTTTTTGAATCTGCTGGACGTATTCAGTGAATTCTTACAGTTATTTAGACATCGATTGATACTGTGTATCAGCAACAATGCCTCACTTATCGAACCTCGAAGCCGTCTCTCTCGTTGACTCGTTTCCCTACGCGCACGACGCGTCATTGTTTGCGCAGGCAATGGCGCATCTCTACACCTTCAAGACTCATGATCTGCAAGGCAACTTGGGTTATGTTTTGCCGGAAGCAATTGAGAAATTACGGGCATTTCCTGAGCAGCTTGTGATTAATGATGTCGAGCAGATAATTAGTATTGCGCCTGAGTATGATACTGTGGAGAAGCGGAGTAAGATGATGAATGATCTTGCGCTGCGGTGGCGGAACGATAAGCTGTTCAAGGTTCTTAAGGGTATATATGAACATCTTCAGTAGATATGAGAAGTTATTGATGAATAGTTTAGGCTGGCGCGCGGAGCTCTACGCGGTCTACTACCCATCTCGCGAGCTCTACTTCACATTCGAGCGAGCAGCCTGTTCGGTCCTCGGTCTCGTCACCTACGGTGTGCACATCACCGGCTACATCCCAGCAACACCAACAGTGCCTCTTCGTCTTTGGGTTCCTCGTAGATCAAAGACAAAATCGACGTATCCTGGCATGCTTGACAACACTGTTGCGGGCGGGATCGGATATCCTTACGGTGTCTTTGATACGCTTGTCAAAGAGTGCGGCGAGGAAGCTGGGTTTGAAGCTGATCTGATTCGTGATAAGGCGAAAAGTGTAGGCAGTGTGAGCTACTATTATATTCGCACTGAGGCAGCCGGCGGTGAGACTGGATTATTGCAGCCAGAGGTGCAATACACTTACGATCTCGAACTCACTGAAGATTCGCCGGTGCCAAAACCCGTCGACGGAGAGGTTGAGGAGTTTTATTTATGGGATGTCGATACTGTGATGCAAGAGATTGCGCTAGGCAATTTTAAGCCAAACACTGCACTTGTTACTATTGACTTTTTGATTCGGCATGGTGTCATTACCGCAGAGAATGAGCCTGACTTTTTGGAGATTGTCAATCGCATGCACAGACATATCGAGCATCCTTTGAAGTAGTTGCTTGTAACTGGTGTATATACAAGACGCATAATTACTGTTATGTGCTCCAATAGGATTTAGTAGATTGCTTCACCCTAATGTACAGTTATACTCTCTATATCATGTCTGCATTAATCCTCTTCTAACCGTTGCAAAAACTGCGGATCAACTGCCAGCTTGTTCTGGAACTTTGTCCACCAATCGTTAAACGTCTTAAGCGGCACCATTCCATCTGGCGTCGCAAATCCGCTTAGGAAATTAAACGCGTTCGAAACAATTTTATTAGCCAAACTCGCGGTCGAGTTCGGATTCAAAGGCGCCTTCTTGACCGGTACAAGTGCAGTGCTGTTACCGCTGCTCGCTGCACGCAGTTGATTGATCTGGGCCTCGACTTGGGCTGCGGGTTCGATTGAGATGCCGAGAGAGATTGTGATGGGTTCTGCTGTGGCGGGCATGTCGTCGTCGACCATGTCGTCTATTGAAGCTGTTGTTTGTGGTGCCGGGGTTCGTTGGTTGACTTTGAAGATTGCGGAAGGCTTATTGTTTGAGATACTGTTTTATCTTAGCATTCTGGTGACTGATAAAATAGATATATAACAACGTACCCTCCAAGTAACTGAAATGGCTTTCCCGGCCACTGAAAGTACACAGTAGCGGCCATATTCGGATCAAGAACAGCTTGAGAAATACTTAGCATTCATCTTCCACTCAACAAGACTCTACAAACTCACCACCTGGAAGCAAAAAAACGACAATATGATTCACTGAAGCTCCATCTTCGATTTGAAAAACAAATTGCGTTTCACCGACTTGTTGTAAATTGGCCTGGACTGTGTTATATTTCAACAGTTGTTAGTTCACGAGAATGCTACGTCATAGGCTAAAAAGCGCAACTTACCTGGCCGACCAGCACAAATTGCACCAAACATATTCAAACACAATAATACGAAATCAAAAAAATCAGTCCTCACTGGAAATACTGAATATAAAAAGCAAACAAGTGGTGAGAACTAAAAACACTCAAACCTCAGGTGAGTTCTGCTCTTTCGATATGCACAATTTCTGGAACGCACGAGTTTTTGCGAGGGTTTCGAGTATCCATAAACCCTACAATCTGTAGGGTTTTCTCATCTACGCTGCTGGTGTACAAGACTTAGCACTGAATGTGGATGTAGTTTGTTGATGCAATGTAATACTATTATATATATAATGAGAAGAAGTATTTACAATAGTCATTCGAGTTATGTGGAATAGCTCGAGTGAGTCGAAAGTAGATCCGGGCAGACCTTGATCTACAGAGTGAGAACTAAGACAACAGTGCTCCGCGCTCACTACTAAGCAAAATACACAATCCCGTCACACATATTGCAACTACTAATCGTCAGTGCCTTTTTGAATAAAACATCACAGCAAAAACTGAAAGACTTCGCGACGCGTCCGAAGTCATTGTTGTGTTGTTGTGGTAACGAGCCGCATAGAGAGTAAACAATCAACTCAAAACTCCCAAACTCACCATTCTTCACCAATCTTCATTTTCTATGCTCAGCAATGTCTTCTCAATGTACGTCTGTTTGTTTGTTTGAAGGTATGATAGTGCTAACTATGTGTGCGAATAGTCCATTTACATAACTCACCGGTGGATATAATATCCTCAGTCAAGTTCAATCCTACTGAGAAATACAGCAGTTTCCTCCTCGCAAGCTCCTGGGACGCCACCCTTAATCTCTACGATACTGCAAATGAAGGAGGACGGTTGCTGACACGGATAGATGGGGTTGCACCATTGTTGGAATGTTGTTGGGATGATACGGGCCGAAATGCGTTCATTGGAGGTTTGGAGAGTCGAGTAAAAATGTATGTAGCTGCTGTCACTGTGTAAACGTTAGCTAACTCCTTGATAGGGCTGATCTGGAAACTTCACAATGTATTACTATCGGAGAACACGATGCAGCGGTCAAGTCACTTGTGTATCACTCTTCGTCCGGTCTAGTGATCTCCGGATCCTGGGACCGCACCGTGCAACTACACGATCATCGCAATCGAACACGCGCCGCGATGGCCGAATTGCCTCACAAGGTGTTTTCGATGGATGCCACGGAAAATTTACTCGTGGTTGGAATGGCTGGTCGGGCAGTGTATGTTTATGATATTCGGAATATGGCGGAGCCGTTTCAGAGACGGGAGAGCAGTTTGAAGTATATGACTCGTGCAATCAAATGCATTCCTTCCGGTGAGGGTAAGAGAACCTATATGCGGATTCAAGACAGCATTGCTAACTGACTTTAGGATATGCATCATCTTCTATCGAGGGCCGTATTGCCGTTGACTTCTTTGACCCAAGCCCGTCCGTTCAAGCCAAGAAATATGCATTCAAATGCCACCGCGAGACACAAGGTGATTTCGACACCGTATATCCAGTCAACGCACTCGCATTCCATCCTATACATGGAACTTTTGTGTCAGGTGGTAGTGACTCTCTTGTCTGTTTCTGGGATTACAAGGCTCGCAAACGTTTACGGCAGTACCCGCGCTACCCTGGGCCTGTCCAGTCTCTTGATATCGATCGCCGAGGTAATTCACTAGCTATTGCCCATGGCGGCGATGTAGAGATCGGACAACAAGGCACAGAGAAGGGAATTTGTGGCATTACTATCCGTGCGCTTTCACCGGGAGAAGGAAAGAGTAAAGTATAAGATATTACATTGAATATATTAATTACACAAGAGTATTAAAATCCTTCTCGTAGTTGTCTCTAAAAATGCCAGCTCTCCCAAAATTGAAGTAATATAGAACCCAAGTTATATATGAAAAAAAAAATCTATAGAACCGAATAAACGACGACCGAAAAACGCACCTCGTATGCAATGAAATTAGTGAATTAAATGAAGAAACTATCTGAAGAGGAAGGAAAAGGGATAGCAGATTTATCATAACAGTGAAGGAGAAACGTGATATCGCTGCTCTGGGGGTCTGAATGGACGCAACATTATCATACGCTGTAATATTGGTCGGACGTTCTAAATGTTGTTAGATGTGAGTAAATAGAATAGGGAGGGCGTAAAGGGTGATACCTCGTCTGCGAGCACTGAAGTGAGAAGTTCGTCAGGGTTTGGATAGACGTATAGAGCGGTGTAGTATGATAATGCTGCGTTCTCGTAGTCTTCTGTATTATAATAAACTAGTTAATAGGGAATCTTCACATGTTTGAGAGAGAAATTACCTCTTGAGCTGCAATTCTCACCAATCGACAGATGATGTAGGATAAACCTCGAATTCTGCGCCGGCGACAACTCAGCCTGAGTTTCCAGTTCCAACTCAGATATCCGTAAATCGATAAGTTTTATGTATTTATTCATGAGTAAATGCGCTTCTTTGCGTTTGTGTTGACGGTATTTTCGTCGGAGCAGTTTTCGAAATGAGGGATCATGACGTCGTTTGTAGTCGAAGTAGATGCAGTACAGTACTATATCATTCTGTTAGCTACTATTATCACAACATAGTGTTATTAAAGACATACTAGGACACAGCAGCACTGAGCTGACCAAGAGTACAGCAGCTCTCCGGGTAGACCTCATATTGCTCTGTTTCTTATCTCACACCATTCACGATCCAGCTTCAACAACGTCCTAAAACAAAACAACAAAAAAGCAACAGAAACAAAGCACTCCAATTGGCTTTCCGCACAGATTTCTTTCCACTAATCTTGACAAGCAATCTTGCTGTTGTTGTTGTCTTTGCTAGCTGCGTTTTGCTGGATTTCCAGAGCACTGCTTCTAACGCGAACTGGCTTTCTATTTTACTGGTTTTGGTTCAATTTTACCGAGTTGAGTTGAGCCCTGGAATTACGTCATGATTCGGGTGTTTTTATTGGTGAATGCAAACACATTGGGGAATATATTGATAACGTTTTGTATTTATGGTGTTTGTTTAATAGTGGAGTATAGTGTGATAAATTGAGATTGAGAAGAGACACAGATTGCCAGATATAATACAATAAAAACACATTCTCGTAGCATTTCCACATACAAAATATACCAAAGAAGTAGATCTCGCGATACTTTGTTAAACCCTTTAGAAATAATACGGAACCGCTAAATGAATGACCAGAAAACCGACTGAGCCCTTTTTTTCGTTTTTTATTTGTTGACTATGATGTAACTTTACTTATCTGCCTGTAATGAACCCAGCTGCATACGAACTGAGAGATATGTATATATATACTGCAGTAACTGTCATGTCAGATCATTTAGAGTATCTATTCGACGGTGGGAGACTCGGTAGCAGCGGCAGTGGCAGGGGAGCCGTTGAGTCCGACGCTCTTGATCTCATCGATAGGCAACTCCTTCATAACTTCGGAAAGGCGGTCCATGGCATCCTAATAATATATCATTAGATATTTGACAAAGAGAAGCATATTGTAAAATAAGAGATGCGCATACGGAAGGAACAGTCTCTTTCAGAGCGTCCATGATCTGCTGAGGCATAGGATGAACAACAAGCAATCGGTACATCGAGACGACCATCTCGTCAATGTATTTGAGACCTTGATTCAAAGTTAGTAAACTGCATCATACTACTACTCTCTGATATTTTCAAGAATGCATCTGAAAAAGGACTGTGAGTATTACCTTCGCGAATATAAGCGTCAATCTGGGTAAGCTCCTTCATCATGACGGCCTCAAACTCTTGCGCGCTCGAGACCTTAATAGGATCCTCCATCAAGCTAGAAACAATCGACAGCTTGAGCTGTCCCTTGGACTTCTCAACCGCTTCCTTCTTTCCCTTGTCGATCGACTGTTGGTATTTCTTCTCGGCCTTGCGCAGACGACGGCGGAAGTCCGGCGAGTTTCGTCGCTGGTAGTCGAAGTAGACGAGGTATGAAGCTATACAAAAATTAGCACATGAACTTCTCTTCGCTCTTTGGATATCTCTAAATAAAACATACCAGCACTAACCGCAGCGACAGTGAAAATAGCAGTAGATGTCCGCATCTATAACGTCCAAATGATCAGATAAATACCCCGTCAAACAGCCCAAACAGACCAAATCAACCACAGCAAAAACACACTAACCTTTTCAAATCTTATATAAACAGAATAAACAACTGATAATTGTCTACAACTGGCTATTCCCACACACAAATCAAGCACGAGACTATTGATTTCCAGAGATCGCAGAGTCGCCAAATAAAAATTTCGTTTCAATATCCCGGTCATAACAACCCTAAACACCGAGTTACTAAGCTCTTCTTTCTCAGTTCTGAGAGTTTCAATGAGTTTTGTTTATTACTGATGAAATAGATTGTGTTGAATAGTTGGAAAATGCCTTTTGCACAGGTATAATACGAATATGTGTTGTGTGTGTGTGTGGAGAAGTGCTAACAAATCTGTGTAGTTGGTCATTGGTCCTCCGGGATCAGGCAAGTCCACATATTGCTATGGAAGTAGGCTGTTTTCCTGATATTCTCTTAATAGTGCAATCTCTGACTGATTTATTGATTAGTGCTGCAGTTTTTATCTGCAATCGGTCGAAAAGCATCTGTCATCAATCTCGATCCAGCGAACGACCACACAAACTACGAAGCAGCGCTGGATATCCGCAACTTTGTCACTCTCGAATCAGTAATGTCAGAAGAAGGCCTTGGACCTAATGGAGGAATCATGAGGGCGATGGAGGAACTTGAAAATAACTGGGATGATGTTCTAGGCGAGATTAAGAAACTTGGGAAACACGATTATCTGATATTCGACTGTCCGGGTCAAGTTGAACTTTTTACCCATCACGAATCATTACGCGCCTTGTTTTTGAAATTGCAAAAGGCAGATTACAGATTAGTTGTCGTTAATCTTATTGACTCGTATTATCTCACCTCAGCGTCTCAGTATATTTCAGTACTGCTACTTGCGTTACGGAGTATGCTTCAGCTTGATCTACCACATATCAACGTGCTCAGTAAGATTGATCTGCTTAGCAATTACGGCCAACTACGTATGTATTCCCCCTTCTAGTCTCTGAAGATATATTACTAACCCTTGTAGCGTTTAATCTGGATTTTTACACGGAAGTTCAAGACCTGAACTATCTCCTGCCAGTGATCAAAAAAGAATCACCAACACTATTAGGCGAGAAATTCGCATCACTAAACGAAGCCATTGCCGATCTTATAATGGATTTCGGACTAGTCGAGTTTGAGGTTCTTGCAGTCGAGGATAAGAAAAGTATGATCTCTCTCCTGAGTGTTTTAGATAAAGCCATTGGATATACCTTTGGCGCGACTGAAATCGGAGGAGATACAGTCTGGGCAGAAGCTACGCGTCAAGGTGGATATATGGGCGGTATTGCAGATATCCAAGAGCGGTGGATAGATAACAAGACCGAGTATGACGCTTTAGAAGACGCTGAGCGAAGGCAGCGGATGGAGGAGTTTGAAAAGGAGAATAATCGCAAGTTGAGTCCAGAAGAAGAATGGGAGGAGGAAGTGCGCAGATGGGAAGCAGAGCAGGGCGAGAAGTTTGGTACTGGATTCAAGAATGGGATATAAGTCGTTGTTTGTAGATATGGAGGATATAAAGTCGCTGTTTGTAAATAGTTTGGAACGTTTTTTTGCATTTAGGCGTTTGGATCAAAGTATACAAATCATCTCATCAATTCATTAGTTTAATCAAATAGTATTCTATAGGCTTTGCATCTATCGCTGGACTCTAAATTTGGCGGGAATATTCTTCTGTTGGTCTGATTCAGCTTTGTGCTCCATATGGTGGAATAGCTCCTCGTGTTCGATATCTTCGGGGTGGTTCAACTAATGAATGTTAGAATTGACTATCAAGCTGCCTATTGGGATACCTACATTCTCTTCACCGTCGTCCTCGGAGTGATACTTGAGCCAGTGGTGAACTACAACATGTTTAGTAACTGCCTGCCAGTGCAACGACTTCCGATGACATACTCTCGTATTCATACTCAACATCGCCATGATGACCCGGACCATATCCAAAATCGGGAAGTTCTCCACCAGCTTTGTTGAACGCAAGCCATTCATCAAGAGAGACGGAGCCATCGCGGTCAGTGTCCATCAACTCGCATATCCGGCGGTAAACTTGATCTTGCTGCGCTGGAGTGATAGGCTCCTTTCTGTGGCCAGTAGGATCAACTGGGTTCATGACACCGTACAAAGACAAAATGTCTGCTCGTGTCCAGTATTTGGAGTTATCTGAATCGTGAAGGATGAAGAACGAAGACGAGTCGTAGCTGTTGATATTGTGCTCTTCGCGCATGTGCATGTTCGCCCAGCTCTCTGCGACAACTCCATTTGCAGCAGAAACAATCGCACAAAGAGTAAAATATGATATCAGACGCATCTTTACTGTAATATTGCGTGCAATTGGGCTCAAATCAGAGGATTTTGCGCATAGCAAAAAAAAACCAAAATCCAGTGAAGCTTCATCCCTTTGGTTCATCAACTTCCCCCTGTGTTTAAACCTTAAACTCAATTACACCTCCACTTTGGGATTGTTTTCTGGCAACTATCGCGGATATCTGCAATTAACGGACAATTATGAGTGTTTCTATATCATGAGTTTTATAGCAGTTCATCTGGGAGCAGGATACCATTCACAAAAGCTCAGCAAGAATTACAGGACTTTGTGCAGCGAGTATGTTCTCTGGTTGCTCGCAGATCATGATACTGACTATTCTTTATAGAGCATGTCGTCTAGGAATTCATATTCTCAATTCAGAGAAACCAGTCTCAGCGCAGACCGCAGCAGCAGCAATCTGTAAATTCCTCGAGGACAATGAGCTCACGAACGCGGGCACCGGATCAAACCTGACCGCCGCGGGTACAATTGAATGCGACGCGTCAATCATGAGCACAGAATCATGTCGCGGTGCCGCTGTTGGGTGTATCTCTGGTGTGAAAAATCCTGTGTTTGTTGCTGAGAGATTGTTAGCTCAGTCGTTTGTGCCATTATCTGGTGGTCGTGTTGCACCTCTGTATGTGCTCATCTTGAGTTGGTTCTTGGTGACTATAGGACTGATGAGAGTGTAGATTCCTGGCTGGAGATGGCGCATTGCAATATGCAAAGAACAACGCGTTAGAACTAGCAACAATTGACGACCTAGCCACAAAATCCGCCATCCTGCGTTATGAATACTGGTCCGAAGCTCTAACCTCCTCTTCATCTCGAGATCAGCCCAACAATGACGATGACCAGGATCTGATCACAGACACGGTCGGTGTGATTTGCGTTGATCTGAACGGCAACATAGCTGTAGCGTCTAGTTCAGGCGGCGTAGCTATGAAGCAGTGTGGGAGAATCGGACCTGCTGCACTTGTTGGTAGTGGAATTTGGGCATGTCGTGATGCTGTCTCTAAGGCCAAAGTTGCCGTTTGCGCAAGTGGTGAGCACTTCTTGTCATGATAATGATCCTCGTGGATGTACTAATTGAATAAAGGCACCGGAGAAGATATCATAAGCACAAATCTCGCCAGCAGATCCGCACAACTCCTCATCAACCCGTTTATCGACATCGAAACACTATCCACCTTTCTTTCTACAGACTTTGCGCAATCTCCGGCAATTCAATTACACCCAGCAGCAGGCGGAATCCTCGCTGTCAAGACCGAGCCAGATACTGACAACCCTGACGATGTACTCCTGGAAGCATACTACGGACACACGACTAAATCAATGTGTGTCGGATTTATGAGTTCAGAGTGGTCTGCTCCAAAAGTGACTATCTCACGAAACGAGAGTGGAGAACCTGCAGTGTCAAGTACTGTAGTCCGATTACACAGATAATCCAAAGTTTAATGCTTGTTAATGATTATTGTACATAAATAAATTTTTACCAAAATCCCAGATGCATATCTTCAGTCGTCGCTCACTTTTAGTCGCATTATAGTTATCTCACGTCAATCTTGCTCGCGCTCGGTAGTATCGGAATCTCATTCGGCGTACTCGGAGCAGATCCATTTGTATACGACGAATTGCTTCCATAAGGCGAACCTGCCGCTGGAGAGTCACTTGCTGGTGGATCCAGCACTTCTTTCAAGATGAAATCCATTGACATTCCAATATCTTTCAGTTTATCGCTTTGAGATCGCGTAGCTGCTGTCGCGCGCAGAAATTGCTCAGATTTAGGCTTAATATCTTGCACAGTCTCCGCAAACAACTCTGCAAATATCTTTACCTGCTGATACGTCCAGTCCGCAATTTGGGAAGCTAATTTATATGCCGGGAAATTCTCACGGTAAATATCGATAGTCGATTTGATGATTGTGAAAGTGACTGTGGAAACTTGTGAGATGTAGAATGGTATATCGTCTGAGTCTTTGCGGATTTGTGTGATGCGCTTACGGATTATTGACGATCGACTTTCGAGAAATCGAGTACGCGCTTCGTTTGCGTATCCGAGATGGATAAGAAGGCGGATTGTCGATCCAATTTTTTTGCGGGAAACGAATTCGGACTCGAGACTGTGTGATAAGATATCGTAAACTTCATCAGCGCGATCAATCACTTCCGGATCTATATCATCGTAGTCGCGACCTCCTTTTACTAAATTGATGATACGTCAGTAGAGTTACATAACAGAAATGCAGGAAACGCACGGTATTCAATCGCAGACACAGCATCGTCCAAATGCCGATGCGCAATCATCACATCCAACTCCAACAATGTCTCTTCAGGAACATTTTTCTCATTCGCTCTGTCACCTGCGCGACTTGATGTCTTCCATGATGCAGAAGAGAGTGATCGTATCAGATCATTTTGCAACTCAGGCGCTTCAGCCATAGGACTCGAAGTCTCTCGTCGGGTTGCTTGTCGGAGGATTGGCATTGCTATTGAAGTTTCATCTTTTGTGTTTTCTTTTGTAGAGTTCGTACCGTCCTTATCTTTGTCAACGCGCATTCCAACAACTAAACTGCAAAGTTCATTCATCATGTTTCGCGTACTTCGAATTTCTTGCTCTAAAGTCATGATCTCGGAGGAGATCTTGACGAATTGACTGTAGTTGTTGAACAGATTGCGTTGCATGTCTTTTCCAATCTGTTCTCGCGTATGTCGTAGTTTGTCCAGATAATCCCGAATTTGATAGTCAGCTGATTCGCCTAGGTGGCTGCGTATGTAAGATCGGGGATCAAATGCTGAATCTTGAAAATCTCGAATGGCGACGGGATAGTTACTTTCGTCGAGTCCGACCAAGACTGGCATCTCAGCACGCGGTGCGCTTGCAGCAGTGTCGGAAACAGATTCGGTACCGGGGATATATTTTCGTGTGGATGAAGCATCAGAAGTAGGAGCACGATCGGTGCCTTGACGATCATTGCTAGGACGTGCGGTAGGTTGTGGTCGTTCTGATATTGATGGGATGTTGTCCGGGGAGAGAAGTCCGTTTGTGTATTTCTCTTGCTTCCCTTTTCCTTTTCTGGATTTCGTTGATCCGAGTGCATTATCAGACAGTCTGCTTGAATACCGTTTCAGAAGCTTGCTGACCTAGAAATGCGTCAATGATCACGTCAGTCATCGTCCCGTCGCTTTCAAACAGACTGATTCGCACCTTATCACCCTGATGACTTGTGTCCTCCTGGGTTCTAGTCATCATCGACATCCGATTATTGCTTGTCATCGACGGAATAACAGACTGTCTTCGTCCATCAGGACCAGTCTCAGCCTGCACTCCAGCTCCAGCTGACGACGCAGACGGAGGCGGCGGAGGGGCATTGACGGTACCGCGACGTTTGCGTCCGCGAGAACGAGTCTGCTGCATTGGCTGACTCGTCGGCGACGGCGGATCTTCCATAATCGTGTTCATCTTGTTCCTGTGTTTTTGACAAGATTAAATGAAAGTGTGGAGGGGAGGAAGAAAGTGCAGCTGTGCCCGGGGAAGTCGTGGTGTTTGAGGTTTCGAGAGTCGAGGCAATCCTGGCAAGCAACGCGCGGCGCGCTCAACTCAGATATCCTAATCAACGCAATCCCCAAGCTGGGAGGGACATCTACAGATATACAACGCGTACAGCATAAAACACTTGTAAATCTCCTAAAATACATATATCTATTCATTCTTTGTACATATTCTCATTCATTCTGTGCGTGAAGCACTACGCGGCAGGCGTGCCAGGTGCTGGTGTCGACTCTCCACCGTCAACAGCTCGCTTCGCTTTCTTCTTTGCCTTTTTCTTCAGTCCATTTGCTGGAGCTATTAATACTGGTGGTTTGATTAAATCTGCTAGTTCGCGTGGGTCAAATATTGTGTCGCAAATCGTACAGCTCCCGTCCGCTGGAGGCTCGCAAAAAACTATTTCAAAACACTTAGTAATAATCCAACTTCACCTAAACAGATATACTCACTTGAAAGACAAATATTGCAAACATAGCCAATATCAACGACCCTTTTATGACAGAAGCAAGCAGCTCGGAAGTCTACACTAGACTGTGTAGGTAGGATCAGATGTTTTCGTAGTAATCGATCAGGTAGGAATGCTGTCATCAGATACTGTGTCAGGCCTTTAGGATGGGCCAAATTTATGTAGACTCCGCCTGTGGTGTCAGATGCTTGCTGTAGAAATACTGTATCTTGTCCGATTTTGCATATGTCGATCGGGACTTTCTGTAAATTGTAGGTAAGTATATGCCACTATACGCAGTTAAGAGACAGCCTACCATTTTCTGAGCAGCAAAAATACAATTCATAATCGGCACATATTGTGCCGCCAGATCAGAGCATACACTAACGAGTAATATCCGTGCTTTAATCGCAGGCGTCTCTTCAGCTGCCGCAGCTTCACTTCCCGTCTGTCGATTGATATAAGCCAGAGCGATACTCAGCGCGCCTGAGATCATTGAAGAATCTGAAACTGAACCGCTTGCTTGTGTGATTTCGTCTGCGGTGGTTTTCGACATCAGAGTCTCGAGCTGATCTACCACTGCTTCGTTGACGACTCGGAATTGTTTGTACATTGATGATGCGCCGTTTGATTCGAGTCCTGTTGTCGTTGTTGCTGGATTTAGATCAACACTGTCATCTCTCGCCAGATTTGACAGCGGTTTGGAGCTGCTCTCGTCAGCAGCTGACGCTGGTGGTGGATAGAGAAAGCGCACAGTAGACGGATGCGCTGCGAGCACGGCTATCTCATTCGAGTGATTCAGCGCCAAATGTGAATTCGCAAAAACAAGCAAAGAAGCAACTGCTTCGCGCAGTGAGATTGGCGGTGACTGACTTCCCCATCCTTGTGGGCTCACATCGAGAACGAGCACGAGTAGCGACGGAAGCTCCTCCTCTGATTATCATAGTCGTGAGTACTCTGTCCACAGCACCACCACCACCACCAACAACAACAAAATACTTACCTAGCTCTTCGGCAAAGCTCTCCTGAGGCACATGAGCAGATCCATCGACAGCATTCATCGCGTTGAGAACATCTGTGTGTTGAGGAGGACTGAGTGGTGGGTTGATCTGAGTTTTATCAGTCGCGAGTGCGGCTTGGGCGGTTGTTCTTCAGATATTACCTGGATCTACTCATTAACTCTTCATATTCTGTTCATATTCTGTAGTATTAATTGCTATTGTTTACATGCTTATAACCAAAAATAACAAAATATTTCACAATGTATTGAAATTCCCTAAAACACTTCCCGATAAATGCAAATGATCATGCAAAGATTCCCAACATCACTATACACAACTTAACGCCTCGGCTCAAAACACTACTAATCTCCAGTTCATACCTCTCTCATTCCAACTCCGCTAATCCCGGCAGCAGAAGGAACCAACTGCGAAGTACTCTCCATAGCTGTCGTATTAGCTACACCCGTCACTCGCCGCCGATACCGCTTAGGCGTCAATGAAAAAGTGAAACGACGACGGCGAACTTTGCCAACTAAAACATACGCCATTACAACGAAAATCATGGCAAACATTATTAATCCAGGAAGTCGTCGTCGGCCAAAGGTTCCTTGCGACGAGATAGCCGAAACACTTAGACCCCAACTGTTGTCTACATCGTTGACAATCACAGGCTCAGGAATGATGGTTCCGACGTCAATTCTTTCAGAGTAAAATTCACCACTATTGGCGCCATATCCAACGTCATACGCAGCCGACATGTTGCTTCCTACCACTTGAGCAGCCAGCTTGGGAGATAGCGGAACTTGACTCGAGGCGTACAA
The DNA here is from genome assembly GCA_030572775.1 of [Lipomyces] yamanashiensis. NCBI lineage: Eukaryota > Fungi > Ascomycota > Lipomycetes > Lipomycetales > Lipomycetaceae > Myxozyma > [Lipomyces] yamanashiensis. Next base: position 106,215 of record JAJMBS010000008.1, read on the forward strand.
GACCATTTTGCCTAGCGTCCAACTAAGCTCAACTCCATTGATTTTATCGATACTCTGAAATGAAGCGTCAGAGCCGCCCTGCTCTTTAGCTTTTTGGGCAGTGTCGACTGCTGCTTCATTGATACCTTTTGCCGAGCGAGGAACGCCAAATCCAGAGTGTAGCATATTCATAACCCATGATCCTTTGAAACACATCTCCTGTAGCTTTTGAGCGTCAATTCCTTTCTCCTTTGCAGCCTTTGCCATTGGTGCCCACTCTCGAGCACAGAATTCCTCAAGTCGCTCAGAAAACTTGGCATAGTTGTACGCACCGCCGCCACTGATAGAAGCCTCGGGGTTAACAGACGGATCTAGCGAATTCGGAAGGGCATCAGAGAACAATCCAGAGCGAGTGGTGTGCCAGTACTCGCTGACGCCTACAAAATGGTTGACGTCAAAATCGATAGCAGGCGCATGTACACCGCCAAAAAGGCACGGGTCGTCGTTACACGGCAGGTCCTTTGATAAGAGCGGATATGTGAGCTCAAGACACTGCGTTAAATTTCCGGTTCCGTATAATGTTTTCCCGGCTAGTTGTGGAGTCTTTTTGTCGGTGTATCCACGCGGAGAGCAAGGGTCTAGGATCCGATCATCTGCGGCATCTCCATCTTCAGACTCTGTATCGCTCGCTGCATCCGCGTCTTTGTCTCGAGCATGTAGTGATGGTGCACTTGTAGTCTTTTTTGTGTTGTTTTGAACTAAAAGTTCTAGGTATCGTCTGTGAGCCTCGTTGGCGCCATAGCCGAGCCATGTCGACACGAATACATTATAATCCAACGGCTTGCCAGACTGTGCGCGTAATCTGACGCCGTACAGATCATCCATATGCTTCTTGGCTTCTGTACTATTTGGCGCAAACGCAACTTGAGCAGATGCACCACCCATATCGAGGAATCCAAAAGTGTGGTGTCCTTTTCCATGCTGGAACTTCTCCGGGTTATCGATAGCTCCGAGCATGTAGTTAAGAGCAAGCCAGCCATAGAGACCTTCTGTCTCTCCGTCAATGACGCGAATATGAGTGTCGCAATCTGGAAGGAGGAAGTTTGTTGTTTGTTTGATGTGGAAGCATGTTTTCGTGAGCAAAAGCTGTTGCTGTTCTTGGGTCAACAGTCGCATGCCCGCGGTCGCTAACAGAAATATCGGTGTCTCCGCCTGCTTCTCCTTTGGCACAATCTCGAGCGCTCGTTTCAGTAGCGGAACTAAATGCAATTTCTCCAAGTCTTTCGGGTGCTCCGCATAACTCGAGATTCCTGGCTGGATTTTGAGATACCAATCGTCGCCGCCTTTACCAACTTTAGGTACTGCCGAGGACGAACCGTCGAACTTTGCTGGCCACGAGTAAATCTGGACTCGCGAGCCACTGGAACCCGCGTCAATTACCACTCCGTAGTTCTGACGGGAAACTGGAAGGGAGGGCATTTTGCGTAGTGTTGCTGCTGCTGCTGTTGCTGTTGCTGTTGCTGTATGCTTCACCTGGTTCCTGGCTTTGAGTGGCGGTGGTTCCGGAACCGTAAACACGTGACCGGAGATTTATGTACCATTTGATATTAGAGTGCTGTATTTTATGGGAATTTAAATAAAATACAGAATATATAAAATACAAAGCAATTGTGATTAAGAAGCTATGAATAGTAGTTAATGTGGATAATAATTGCAGAGACTGGCGAGTCTGTATGCAGACAGTGCCTTCTCAGTCAGGATCAGATGCTACGGATATCATTCACATGTGTTTATTACCAAACAAAACCAAGAAACTACTCAAAACATCCAAAACCAAATATATATCATTGCCTAATCCCAGTTCTTTTTGATACTGAGTTGCCAGGTAAACATCAAGTACGTAACGGCGTCATCATCGACGAATTTAGAGATCATGTCATAGGTTCCTCGAGCGAGCATTCCTGACGGGGCTTCTTCTTCCATTACTAATAAGATATTAGTTAGCACTCGTTATATGTTTGAGTATTCGGGTTGTTGACGTACATGTCTTTTCGTAGTATGGCTTTTCGAGGGTGTTTGGCGAATAACTTCCACAGACCTAGAAATCAAAATCAGCATTACTCCACCTACTATACTAATGCAGTCTTTTTGAAAGAATACCTCATCGCTCTTATCAACTTTAATTCCCTTCCGTTTCACGAGCTGTAAGTATCGAAGGCCAGTAATGATCTCGTGCTGAATACGGAATCGGATGCGGACTTTGTATAGCGAGCCTTCTTTGATTAAAATAGGCTCTGTCTTGAGTTTTTCCAGTGCAGCTGTTCAGTCATTTATTAGAAGACGCAAGAATAAGAATTGTTTGGGGGGAGGGGGGGAGGAGGTTGAAATGTACCTGGTTCGCTGAGATCAACTGAAATTGTCTCGTGTCCGCGAATTTCGAGTTCCAGCTTCAACATGACAACCTAAGAAGAACACATAAACAACGTCACATAAATTTGAAATTAATACAGTAATCTACCTTGCGTTTGTCGCCTGGTGCACCGATTGATCCTCCAGTGGCATTACTGGCAAGACCTAAAGACTCCTTCCATTTTCGAAGTGATTCGTCGTTGTTATCTGCATTTCCAAGGTCAGCCTGAATATTCTTACAACACACAAACAACAGCATCAACTAACCAAGAGTAACGTATTCTTCGACTGTTTTCTTCTGTCCAACAACATATCTGCAAACGCGTAAGAAACAACAGTTCTCCGTCCAAACGCGTAGATTCACCACACAAAGAAAACCCACCCTTCAACAACTTCGCTCACAAGCTCATCCTCGTCTATATTCTCTGGCATTTTATGTTTTTAAATAAACAACATCTAAACAACTAATTTAGATGATATCTTCGTAAGTTCGTCTCTCCAAGCCTCTCTTTGTTCAAGGTTAAGGGGTCTCGGCTTCTTAGACCTTAATCAGGTAACCCTTAAACCAACCTCATCTGATAAAACCCTGATGGAATGACCTATTGTCTGTTTGAAGTGGCAGGAAAAAAACAAGCTGGATTAGAATACAATCGCTAATGGTTTTGTAATAATAGTGAATAATAGCAAAATATATTACTGCATACATGTATGGAACGAAATTCGTTACTATAAATCAAACCAAAACTCCATCACCCTACTATCTCCGAAATACCCACATTCAGCTCATTACAAGCAATCCTACGTCTCACGATATTGTAACTCCATAATCTCAGAATTCGGGGTAGAGCTTCCACCTTCCTGTTCACTATACTGATCTCCTAAAAGAGTCGCTTCAAGTTCACTAGATATGATTTGAATCCAGCGTTTATCTTCATGCGCTGTGTCATCGTTAAACGCAAGATCCATGTCTTCAAGTGTCCTGCCTTTGGTCTCTGGAACCACAAGCAGAGTGAAAAAGAACGCAATCAAGCAGAATACAGCAAAGAATATATACGTGCCATAAGTGATCGTCTCAAGCATAAGCGGCGAAATCAGACCAATAATGAAATTACACATCCATGTCGCTGAAGTCGTTATCGAAATTCCCTTCGATCTGATTGCCAGTGGGAATATTTCAGAAGGAAGAACCCATCCGATTGGTGCCCATGAATATGAAAAATTTACATCGTATAGATAGATGAAGACAACGCTGGCCCATCCTGCTGCTTTATGCATTGGTAAGCTAGAATTGTAAAACCCGACAATTCCAGCGACTGCAATAAGAGAAATCATAGTCCCCAAAGCACCCGCCATTAACAAAACACGACGACCAACTTTGTCAATTAGCGCAAGTGCTATAAATGTAGCAAGACAGTTGATAATTCCGTAGACACCCGTTGCCAACAGCGAATTCGCATTTGAGTCAAGACCCAATTGTGAAAAAATAGTAGGCGCATAGTAAATAATAGCATTGCATCCCATGAATTGCTGAAAAAACATGACTGCTGATCCGATAAAAACTCGTCTGAATGAAGAAGGCGTAATAAGAATATCCCGATACTGAGCCCATTCAAGCGCGGCTCCTGAAGTAGAGCCGAATTTTTCTTGATGACGATTCTGTTCAAACAATACTTCAGCTTTAATTTTAATATACTCTTCAGTAATCAAAGAGTCTTCATATGGTCTTCGTCTAATTCTCGAGAGCGCCTCGCGAGCTTCTGTATCACGACCCCGCATCACCAACCATCGAGGTGAATACGGCATCAAGAACATCCCGACACCCAAAACAACTGCGGGAAACAACTGAAGTCCAAACGGAATTCTCCATGCAGCAGATGACTGCTGACAAGGACCGTCGCCGATGTCGGTATATGGGTTGAAGGAGATGCCATTGGCGTATGGTTGGTCTGGCCAGCAGCGGGTGCCGCCAATGTAATTCGTTGCGTAGTCGATCCAAAAGGCGATTAAGATCCCAACTGTGATTGAAAGTTGTTGTAACACTATCAATGATCCTCTGATTTCAGCTGGCGAAATCTAAACTCGTTAATATGGCTACAATATTATACTATAAGAGACATACCTCGGCCATGTACAAAGGTACAACCATTGTAAGCATGCCTACTGACAACCCAGCAACAGCACGCCCAGCAAATATCATAGGAATTGAAATTCCAGCAGTTTGAAGAGATGAACCAAGTAGAAATATTGCTACTGCGACGATGATTGAATTCTTTCGACCCATTCGATCGGTAAATTGTCCATTCAGTAAGGATCCAAACCAAGCACCTGACTTGTATATTAGTAGCAACACCTTAAAAAGCACAAAACAATACTCACATAGCAGAAAAGTCGAAACAAACCACCCTTTATATTCAGAGTCCATGTATATTCTAGGGAATCTGGCTCCAAAGCTCTCCATAGTAACGATTCCCGAAATCACGCCCTGGTCATATCCAAACAGCAGTCCACCCAGTGACGAAAAACACGCAACACCCAGCACAAAAGGATTCTCTTGCACGACTTCGATTACAGGTCGCTTTGATACACTTGATAGAGACGCTTTAGATTTTGATAATGCGCCATATGAGTTTTGCGATCTTGCATAGGCTGGTGGTGCGCGTGCTGATGTCGAGGCAGAGGATGAGGTCGCAACTGGGAGTTCCTCGTGAAGAAGAGGTGTATCATCCGGTTCCATTATTACAATTCTCTATTCAGAACAATAAACAAGTTCTATCTTGTACTGTGTAGATGTGAATGCGAGTGAAGAAGTGGCAGTGGTGTAGTATTTAAGGATTGGAACCTGAGCCGCTGATTGAAACCTTGTCCAGACAAGTCTAGATGACTTGCGTAGTCTGAGAATCACTGATTTGTCCGTCATGAATGATTTAGTCTTTGGTAAATGATCTGCTGTTTATATTGAATTTTATGTTTAAGTAAAAGGTAACTGTGTTATCGAAATTGTGCTGGTGAGCGTAGAGTGGCCGTAGTACTCGAATTTGTGCGATTACTGACATTCACATACAATCTTCTCTATAACATAATAGTAATAGTAATAACACACTCTCTCTATCAATCACAAGCATCTTACTGAATATCTCAATCTGAATTCTCAAACGTAAATGAACGTCACAGCCATGTATTCAATACTGACGTCATATCTCCTGTCATTCTCTTTTCAGCAGCGCCAAACTCCACACTCAGTAACTGCAAAACAAGGTCTCAAATCCTTTCCAATGACTGACTTTCGTCTCTGTCAAGAGAATTATAAAGAACCGGCTAGTGTATCCGTCTGTTCAGGCCAATCATTGTAATGCGTTCATCGCCTGCGATTATCGCCATTTTGCCGCAGAATATGCGGCGGAGTCGCGGGAAGATCTGATCTTCCAGGCTCCATTCATGATGCCTTTGGCTTGGATATTTTCAAGTAAAGTGGGACTGTGTAATACTGTAGTCACGACGAATAAAGTCAACAAAGAGACAGAAGAAGTCCAGTATCATTGACATTCGGCGTCCTGCGAGACCTAGCATATCTTGCAATTTCTGCTCTAGTCCGCTGCTGCAATCTGACCTTGTATCATCTAGCAGATGGCAAATATGAACTCATAATATGAATTTATAAGCATAATCACTAATTCATGTGCTTTTCTTCTTGACAATCATTCCGCTTAACGACTTGACTCCCAGCTTTGACGATATTCCCGAGCTTTTCTTCCTTGCTAGAAGCTTGTCAATCGTTGATTTCGGCTTCTTCGTTGGTATTTGTGGTGTGCTGTCCTTCGCTGTATCGTCATTAGACTCATCCAATGATCGTTTACGATCTTCTGATTTGACCTCTTCCGATTCCTTTTTGAGCTCTTCTGGTTCCTTCTTGTCCTCGGACGCGGCTGCAGAGGAGGCTGAGACGAACTTGCTCTGAAATGCACTGATATCAATGCCAGCTGCCGCAAGAGCATCAAGATGAGGGTTTCCTGTTAACGAAATACCTTTTTTCGTTGTCTCTGGAGTTTTAATCTCCTCTCGTTTCTCTGTCGTACACGTCGTCGACGCAAACTTCTTTGCGTCTGCTTTCGCGGAACTATTCTCCTGAGCCTTTCTTCGTTCACGAAATAGCTGTAATTCCCTATCTACTTCATTCTTCACGTCTTCTTCTTTCTTTCTTTGTCGGTCCGCTACTGACTGTAAAAATTCAATTTCGTCTTCGTCGAGTCGGTGGATTTGGCTGCGAGCTGCTGTTTCTGCTTCGAAATCTGCCTGTTTGCGTTCTATGTCGCGTAATAATTTTCAATTAGTCTCACGTAAAATTAAAAAAAAAAGAAATATTGTGATATTAGTAACCTTTATTAGCTTGAAGAATCTCGTATAACGAACGGTCATCGGCAGTCTCTTGCGGGGGCTTCTGTCGAGGAACTAACCCTGCGCGCGGGTTATATGATGATCCAAGGGCGGTGCTATTGCTTGACGTAGCAGGTGGACCGCTGTTTTTTGAAGAAGATGGTATGAATCCTGAGGACATTGTGATATTGCTTGTGGTGGGATTTGTGGTTTGAGTGGGGGTTGGAAGAGTGTTGATATTCAGTAAGAATTTCTTGTTTGGTTTTGTCCCAGCGCGGCTTTGGATTAATTACGCGTTTTCACACATTGCTCTTTCACTTCATTCATTATCCATGATATATTTGGATATTTCTAATATTTAACTGAACTGCAAATAGAATGGACGACGATGAAGATATTCCTACTCTGGTGGAAGCACTGCCAGAGCCTGCGGTTGTACCAGCTGCGCCAGCCGTACTCCACGTCTCAGACCAGGTATTTACTGAACTTACTGATCTACATTGCCAATAAGATACTAATACTCATATTAATATACAGGAAGAGCAAGCGTTTAAAGTACCATTGACTATTGTCACGGGATATTTAGGAGCTGGAAAATCGTGCGTGTGGAATTATGTTGTGAATGAGAAGTTGCATGCTGATCTGGATATAGGACATTGTTGAATAATATTATGAAGAACACGAACAAGAAAATCGCAGTCATTATGAATGGTATTTTCTAGTATACTTTCTATTTTATTATATTTACTAACGAGTCATGCAGAGTTTGGAGATTGTATGATTTATCTTATAAATTTCTTCGTACTTTGCTAACAATACTCAGCCATCGATATCGAAAAATCATTAACCGTTTCCGAAGGCGAGAAAAACTACACTGAGTGGTTAGAAGTCGGAAATGGATGTCTTTGCTGTTCTGTCAAGGATATGGGTATTGCTGCTTTAGAGTCGTTAATGGAAAGAAAGGGAAAGTTTGACTATATCTTACTTGAAACGACCGGACTGGCTGATCCAGGTATGCTAATACTCCACCAGGATCTGTTTATTTGAGCTGACATATTATGAGGTCCGATTGCGAATATGTTTTGGCTTGACACCGCTCTTGCCTCATCCATTTACTTAGACGGGATCATCGTCGTGGTCGACGCAGTCAATATCTTAAAAAGTCTAGACGACACATTCATCGACACTCATCACGAAAACACACAAGAATCCACCGATTTTCGACAAAAAGATCTTACACATAAAGATTCCGAAGCCACTTCGACCGCGAATATCCAGCTTTCGTACGCAGACGTTGTTATCCTGAATAAATCCGACTTGGTCGATACTGAGACCCAACTAGCAATCGAGACACGGATCGGTGAGATAAACGCTCTTGCAAAGATCATCCCGACTACCTATGCGAAATTAGACGCGGTGGAAGATATTCTTGACATTCAAACGGTGGATAATGATATCAAACGGTGGGAAAACATCGCCATCTCAACGCCTGGATCTTTCCATGATCATGTAAGCTCCCTTTTATATCTCTATTATGAATCTTTACTAACATTTTCATCTCTAGCGCATCACCACACTCACGTTGGATCTACCAGTCCTCTCACACAAAGCCTACGAAAGCTTCGACAAATGGCTGCAAAATTTATTATGGGAAGGATACGCCGACACGCACCAAGTTGAAATTCATAGACTTAAAGCTAAAGTCTGTTTAGACTCTGGAGAGGTTTATGTCATTCAGGGCGTTCGTGATACGTATGATTCGATTCTTATAAGTGAATCGGATAATAGAAACGGCAAGATTGTGTTAATAGGAAAGGGCTTGGATTTGGATGTTTTACAACAGAGCCTGAAGCAAATATGGCTCTAGCGAGATTGCACTTGCAATCTACTTCTGTATATATATATATAGTAGTTATGTAATTATAATGGACTAATACAAAACAGATCCTTACTCCATAGAGGTCTGTAACCTGTACCAAAATAATCCACCACAATCACGCGTAGAACGAGACCGACTTTGACTTGCGAGCCTGCACCTCAGCGATTGCCTCGACAAAGTCCTCGTGTCTGATCTTTGACTGACCGTTTCGAAGAGCAATCATACCGGCTTCGACCGCGACAGCCTTCAACTGGGCTCCGTTGAATTCATCGGTTCCTCGAGCCAATTCTTGCCAGTTGATCGAGTCGTCGACAGTCATCTTTCGAGCGTGAATTTGCAAAATTCCAGCACTGATGATAGTTATTAGCCTAATTTCTCAAAATATTCAATAAATGCAACATACCGAGCCTCTTCATTTGGCAGAGGGAACTCAATCTTTCTATCTAACCGACCACTACGCAACAACGCAGGATCTAACACATCAACACGGTTAGTAGCCGCTAAGACCTTCACTCGGTCATCACTGCTAAATCCATCAAGCTGATTAAGAAGCTCAAGCATAGTTCGCTGGACTTCGCGATCACCGGACTTGTCGGAGTCGAATCGCTTTGTACCGACGGCGTCCAGCTCATCGATGAAGATAATAGCAGGCGCTTTCTCCTTTGCTAAGGCAAACGCGTCACGAACAAGCTTGGCACCATCACCAATAAACATCTGTACTAGTTGAGGTCCAGCAAGCTTGAGGAAAGTAGCGTTTGTCTGAGCAGCGCAAGCACGGGCAAGGAGAGTTTTTCCAGTACCGGGAGGTCCATACATCAAAGCACCTGTAATAATTGCGTTAGGCTTGCATCTGTCATATAAAGATCACCCAGTAGATACCCTTTGGCGGCTTGATTCCAAGTCGCTTGAACTTATCAGCCTGCTTCATAGGCAAGACCACAGCTTCCACAAGCTCCTCGATCTGCTTATCAAGACCACCGATATCGGCGTATGTTTCAGTTGGCTTCTCGTCAACCTCCATAGCCTTAACTCTGCTGTCATATTCTGCAGGGAGAGTGTCGAGAACTAAATATGAATCCTTATTGACTCCGATCAAATCACCAGGCTTGAGTTTCTCTGAATCAACGAGACCAATGAGGGGTAGGAAGATAGTCTGTCTGGTCGATGTCTTTATAACAGCAGACTTTCCGACTCGCAGAGCATCAAGATCAACGTTTGCGCCATCCTCCTCGTCTTCATCATTGACGTCCATATCAAGGATCTCGACCACGTTACCAACGAGATACGGTAGTTGTCTGTTGTTTTCAATCTTGTCTTGGTTGTCCTTGATTCGCTCGGTCATCGTGGTTTTCTCATGAGATAGTCTCTGGAACTCTGATCTCAAGACTTTGATGTCGTTCTCGATCAGGCGACGACGGTTGATGATATCTGCTGTTGATGAGTTGAGGATCTCCTCGTCTATGTCATCGTCCTCCTTCTCAGGCTTCGTCTCCCCGGAAACATCAACCATCTCGGTGTCATTCTCGCGCTCAAGAGCCTCAAGATCTTCTAATGTAGCCATTATTGTGTATTCTGTATTGCAGATGAAAGCTGGTCGTCTGCACTACACAAGTCGCGTTGTATGTGAATATGGATCGTGTGAGAGTGTCTGATCGTCAACCGTGGAAGTTACTCGCACGCTATGTGTCCCGCGCGTTATGTAAGCACTACAACACCCTTACAAATGTAAGCACTCATTCCACCATTGGCTTCCACCAGATCTCGACAGTTTGACCTGCTCGAACCAGTCCTATCTACACTCTCGAGCACTCAATCATGTCCGAGGAGACAGTTACGCTTCTCACATTCAAGGCCGGAAAGGTGGACTTCCAACCGCCATCAAAGCACTTGAAGCCTCTACCACAGAAAGGAAAGATCACGCTCCTGAAGTCGACCGATGAGGAGTCACCCTTACTGTCGTTCATATGGGAACCGCGCGGATCATCAAAGAACGATCCATCGGTGGAGCGAGACGAACTGATGATCTTCCCCGGTGAGGCTGAGTGGCTTCCAGTGTCGCAGTGCAAGACTGGCAGAGTATACGTTCTTAAGTTCAATAGCTCGAGTCAGCGGTCGTTCTTCTGGATGCAAGACGCCCCGTCTGGCGAGATACTCGACGAGATCAGCGAGAACGATCTCAAGATCGCAACCCGAATCAACACATTACTAGAAGACATCGACGCAGAGGAAGTCGATATTTCAGAAGAACAGTCTGGTGCATCCGGAGATGACGTGGAAATGGAAGATCTACCGGCCAATTCAAACGCAGAACAGTGAGTAACAACATGCCATTCTTTGCTTTCCTGCGTTTTCGGGCTTGCCACCACCTCCATCGTTGTATTTAATGCAAATGCGCCGATTTGTACAATATCTAGGCTGCAAGCTTGTTGAATTCATAATTGCAACGGTTGTCTACTTTCTTTGTTCCTAATTGTTATCGGAGCGTTTGGGATTCGTATTTGCATTATCTTTCGTGGTTCATTTTTTGTGTTGGCTCGTTTCGCGTTTTATTTTTTTTTTGTTCAATATTTATCTAATATAAACTCTTTCTTTCATTCTCTTGTTAAGACCACCAACGTTGTCGAATCTTCTCAGCTCAATCGTGATCCCCTCTGGTGGAAGCCAGAACACCGGCACTCCAATCCTCGACATCTCAGACGCAATCACCGCAAAACAAATGGCGGCATACCTTGACTCTCTCGACGCTTCTGATCCAAAGCTCACAAGCCTTTATCAATTCATTCCAGCTGAGATCCCAAAGACCAAGCCTGAGTTATTACGCGTGTTGCAGTCTCCGCAGTTCTTACAGGGAATGAATAGTCTGAGCCAGACATTCAGATCCGCAGAAGGAACTAATGTTGGTCAGTTTGTTGCTCATGAGTTGGGATTGCCATACCGTGGCGAGGGCATTGAAGGGTTTTTACGGGCTATTAGAGCTGCAATTCAGGAGCAACAGGAGAGAGAGGCTGAAAATAGCCAGTAATTACGTTTAAATAGTGTTTTAAATTCATATCAATAAATAAATCCATAGCAGCAAAAAATAAATTCATAGCGAATAATAAATACACAGCTATACAGAGACCTATTTCTTTGACTTGCTAAACAAATGATCCATAGCCGCGTAGTTAATCTTCTTCGACATAACTTTCTGATGTAGCATAGCTTTAGCACTCTCAGCGGGCGTCTCAGCAAGATTCTCAGATGTAGAATCCCTCGGTTTGTTACGCTTGCGCTTTCTTGGCTGACGAACAATACCATTCTTTGCGTCTTCGGCAATCTTTTGAGCTTTAAGTTCTTGCTCCTTTAGATAATCGGCATTCAACATGTTCCATATATGCGATTTAACCTCGACTTCTTGCTCATTCAGCATGAGAGATGTGATTTCGTCATCGTCAACATCAGACAGGTTCTCGGGATCATCCTCGATTATTTTCAGCGGCATTGGTTTACTCTCAGCTTTGCCCTCAGGCAAGGATTCAGAGATTTTTTGCAGCGAAGACTCTTTCAACGTTTCATCCATATCATTACTAACTTCCGCCTCCTCATCAACATCGATGACTCTAGTGCGCTGTTCACGCTCGCGCTGCTCTTGAAGTTCACGTTTTCGGTGCTTTGTGAAAGAAGGAGGATCTGCTTCTCTTTCAAGATCCGCACCTCTGAACTTTTGCACGGTCATTTTTCCGGCCTCAGTCAGTTTAAACTCATCAAGACGTCTTTGAATTGTATCTTCAGCAACCTTAGCCACATGAACAATTTCAGCTTTACTGCGACGATAGTTGTTCATTCGGCTGGCTACTAGAAGACAAGCACCTGCAACACCAGCAGGACGTCGACCCTGATGAAGCCAGTCTTTTCCCATGCGCTGGACTAATCTGACAGCGTCATTCATGACTTTTCGTGTGTCATCTCTGTCCACTACCATTTTTTTGTTCTTCTTTACAGGGTCAGGTTCAGGGTCAGATTCATCTACAACCTCTTTGTATATTTTAAAGTCAAGTCTGACGGCAAATCTCTGAATGTAGATAGACGGATCGATTAGCGGGATCTTTTTGATCTGTAAAACTTTGACCAGTTTAAGATATGTCGCGCCGATAGAGAAGACGCTCACTTGGAGCAAGTCTGCGAAATCGATCAACATATGGGTTGTTTGCTGCTGACGACACGCGACGTAGAGGCATGCCGCCACGACATAACGCGATCTGCGACCTTGCACAAAGTTCTGGGTGACTGCGAGCTGGAACCATCTGTTGGCGGCCTCTCCGACGTATTCGGGTAGCGAGAGCACGTTCGCGATGTTCATGATACGACGTCGTCCTGCACAGGTTCGTCAGTCATATGCTCACCATAGACGTAAAATATACGTGATAGATACCATTTGCAAGCGTTTGTTCGCGACTTTCCCACGATCCGTTCTTGCGGAAGGTGCCGCCTATGTTACGCGCACCGCCTATGTCGAAAGGTTAGCAACAGCAACAGCACTACGCGTTAAAGACGGGTACATACTCTGTCCCTCGCCGATGTACATTCCCTGTACCATCGCAGCACCGCTCGAGGTCTCACCAAAGGTGACCTCCGCGACAATGGACGAGTCATCAACGACTTGACCACAGTTTGTGCAGACGACTTCGTTGGAGCCGTTCTCCTCGAGGGTCGTGCCTTTGCACTGCGGACATACTCTGACCGGCATTGTTCGTGATTCTTGCAAGCTCCGTAGTAGATCTAGAACAGTCTCCTTCGCAGTCTGAGTCCAAGGAAAACCCACAGCGTCAAGTTGCTGCTGTGCTGATGAAATTCAAGGTCCGATACCAAAGACAGGTCTCCAGTTTCGTTTCGCTTGGGATCAAACGCGCTCGGTTTTCTAGTGAAGTTTTCATACTGACGCAGATTTGAGCACGATATTTGCTGTGTGGCGACTGCTGTCTCACTATTTTTTCAATTAAGGGCGTCTGGTGTAGTTGGTTATCACATCCGCTTAGCATGCGGGAGGTCCCCGGTTCGATTCCGGTGTCGTCCATATTTTTTTTTATTTTTTGAAATTTTATGATTTGTTAATTTGATTTGTCTATTTTCATTATTTTTCACTAGCAGGTTTATTGTGCTGATTTCAATTGTGATATGGCAGTTTTGATAAGCATAGTATGTTCTAAATATGAAATGCATAACTGCGTAAACATTGTGCAGATAAAGCACTAAATACAAAGGGTTGCGCAATTACGCCTTAAATCCCAAATCATGCTATTGGTGTGCTTTGGCCAAGGCACATCTGGCATTGTTTGCTCTCCTAACTATTTCATCCCTCCACTCTTATCGCGACCAATTCTCCCGTCTCTACTCAATTCCTCGCAATATCTAGTTGATATGGACACAGACGTGACAATGACTGATGCAGGCATGTCGACACTCTCGCCAGTGTCGCATGCACTCTCGCCTCCTGCCGGCGAAGTGAAGGCGTCGCCTGTCACAGATTCACAGTCCTACGATGATCTGGATCGTTGGATAGAGATGCTTATGGACTGCAAGCAGCTGAGCGAATCCGATGTTAAGAAGCTTTGTGATAAGGTGCGTTGGATTGTTGATTGCCTTTTGGTTGGTTGTTGTGTAGACACACTTGCCACAAACCGCCGATCTTGGATGTGAGCTGACATATCTCTAGGCTCGTGAGATTTTGAGCGAAGAGTCAAACGTACAGAACGTGGTATGTATCTTTCTTGTAAACCCATCTACTTATCGCAGAGCTAATTGCTTATAATGAAGAAATGTCCTGTCACTGTCTGTGGAGATATTCACGGCCAGTTCCACGATTTGATGGAGCTGTTCAAAATCGGCGGACCCAACCCCGACACCAACTACTTATTCATGGGTATGCATCTTTCTCAATAGTATTACGAACAACAAACTGATCGAATCAACAGGTGATTACGTCGATCGTGGATACTACTCAGTCGAAACTGTCACTCTCCTGGTTGCTATGAAGATCCGTCACCCCAACAGACTCACCATTCTCCGCGGAAATCATGAATCTCGACAGATCACACAGGTCTATGGATTTTATGATGAATGTCTACGAAAATACGGTAACCCGAACGTATGGAAATACTTCACCGACCTCTTCGACTACCTACCTCTCACTGCTCTTATCGAAAACACAATCTTCTGTTTGCACGGCGGTCTCTCACCATCAATCGATTCGTTAGATAACATCCGTGCTTTGGACCGCATACAAGAAGTGCCTCACGAAGGTCCTATGTGCGATCTATTGTGGTCTGATCCTGATGATCGATGCGGATGGGGAATATCTCCTCGTGGTGCTGGATATACTTTCGGACAAGATATATCGGAAGCATTCAATCACAAGAACGGACTCAATTTGGTTGCGCGTGCGCATCAGCTTGTAATGGAAGGGTACAATTGGAGTCAAGATCAGCAAGTAGTTACTATTTTCTCAGGTACGTTAGAATAGGTCTATCTGTATTGATATCGCAATGCTAACTGGTTTTCTAGCTCCCAATTACTGTTACAGATGTGGTAACCAGGCTGCTATCATGGAGATCGACGAAGACTTAAAATACACATTGTATGTTGATACTTCTATATTCGAATGAATATTTCTAACTGTTTTTAGTTTACAATTTGACCCATGCCCACGAGCCGGTGAGCCCTCTGTTTCCAGGCGTACCCCCGATTACTTCTTGGTAAGTTGATACGAGTACTCTCTCTTCGAAGTGCAACTGCTAATTTAGTATCATACAGTGATCAATCAAGCACGATGATAGTTATTTGTTAGACCAGAACCATCACTACATGCAAAATCATTGTAAATCATAAGTAGAATTTTGTCATAATCTAGGGACTAGTATAAGCACGGATGTTATTGATTTTTTATTTCATTGTTTATGTCTTGTTCATCAAAGGAGGAAGGTAGACTTTCAATATCTTTAGATATCTGATAAACTCTTATTTTGCGTAGATGTTTTGATTTTCTGTAGGCTGTTAAAAGCGTTGTAAGGGCTTGGTACGGATTGCACGCGTTCACCCTATCACGTGAACGCGCGATTCGAAATCAGGGTGAGACGCGTGTAGGTAAAAGGTTGTTCGTATATCTACCATGCGGTTCTATCTCAGCTATAACTGAAGCTATCAACAAGATTTAGCGGCTGATCTGTTTTTGTTTAATGTAGTTGCTGGTGATTGCATTAGTACGAGCTCAGCAAGATGCAAGGGGCAAGAGATATCGAGACAGAGGCTCAAGTTCACAAGCTACCAGGACAATCATTAGCAGCGTATTTGAAAACGCTAGAGTCTTCGGATAGCAAAATATCTTCGCGAGTAGCGAATTTTGATAGTATTATGAGAGGAGGACTTGCTAGAGGGAAGATCACCGAGATTTCGGGGCCACCTGGGAGCGGAAAGACGACTATTGCGTATGTCTAGTTCCCATGCATCGCTTGAGATTATAAATAGAAAGCGAAACACGTACTAACGTCTGCAAAGTATGCAATTTGCTATATCTGCGGTGATACAACGCAAAAAAGTGCTCTGGATAGATACAGCTGGCTGGGTTCCAATTCCTCGATTACTTGACGGTTTGCCTCAGTCGTTCGCGGAAGATGTGGGTAACATAGGCGACTATGTGAAGCGTCTTAAAATTCCAACATTAGCACATTTGTTAATTCTGTTCATGAGACCACCTGAATACTTGAAAGAATTTGATTTAATCATTATCGACGATATAACAACCCCATTACTATCAGGATTCGCGTTCTACATCAAACAGACACCGCCACCATCAACACAAACATACGGCCGACAACCTCGAGCAGAAGATCACGCTACAAAACGTCGCCGTGCTGCATCTGAGCTAATCAAAGCTTTATCTTGTCTTGCAGCTCAACATGAGCTGACAGTGCTACTTCTTGGGAAGATGGTTTCGCGCGTCACAAGCGGACATCGAGCACGGCTGGTCAGTGTACTAGGCGAGGAAGGAGTTGACGGTGGAAAAGCAGCAGCAGCAGAAGGTGTCTGGACCAGACTATACTTATTCCGAAATGATATTATACTGGAAGGAAAAGCATCGTTAACACAGGGACTTCATCCGATAAAGCGAACGGTAATACGCGGTGTACCTCATGCCTGCGCAATTAAATGCGCCGGCGTGAACTACGAAAACCCATCCCTTTCCCTTTTTCGGATTGTGAAGACAGGAATTACAGATACCACCGAATGGTTCAATGAATGCGCTGCATTAAATCAGATACCAGATCCGCAGGTTGCAAAGTCCGAGTCGCAGCAAGCAAAGAGGAAATTTGACGAAATCTTCAATCAAAAACGCAGGGCAAACGACGACTTTGTTTCCGCAAAGAAACAGCTTTCTTTAGATACACCAGCAAGCTTAGCGCAAGACTCCACTTACCCATTAGCGGAGGCAAATAGCTGCGAAATTGCATTCCCTGAAGTTCCGGATAGTGAGGATGACCTTGAAGGATGGTCAGATGTAGATATGTCACAGTTGCTAAATTGACGAAAGAGCTACTTAATTACTAGCATATTTATAAATTGATATCATAGTTGCTAAGTAGATAAGAATTAGTATATTAATCATGTGGATTATTACACTATTACCCTAGAAAAGCACCCCAATGTGACTTTCTCCAATACAAACTAAAACGCATATAATCTAAACACCAACCCAATTAAATGCAACAAGATCGAGTATCTTCACTCAGCTACAATCGCATCCAACGCCGCAATACATGACGCTTTTCGATCGCATAAAGTCAGCCTCGGCTTCGTTGGCTGCTCGTTCGATTGCAACTCCGTCATCCTCGCCTTTCTATAGATCGCAGCAATCGCATTCTGTGCACGCACCTCCGGGGATTGGTCGGAAATGTTCGCAAAAATGTTGATAGCTTTCTTGTTTACGTTCCTCTCTGCAGGCATAACACATCGAGTAGCCACATACGCATGTAAGTTTGTTGCAGTCTTCGGATTCAATAAATGACAAGTGACAAAACTGGACATGTGCGTTTGGCTGCATCTACCATCGCTTTCTCGATATAGATCCGCATCCGATCTTCTTCCTTCTCGTAGCACTTGTGAAACGGGAGAAACTCCTTGTTGCAGTCAATGCACGACATGCGTAGACACGAAGGGTTAATGCATCGAAACGCAGATCCCTGTCGTTTTCGAGGCACACCGCACATCATCGTCATAAGCTCATCACTGCTTGATCGCTCGATGATGCTGAATGACTGTTGATACTGTTTGCGCGGAAGTAAGAGTTCGGAGATTGCGCTGACGGAAGGTAGAGTGCACTTCGAACTATCATTGGCAGAAACAAAAGCATGAAGAAAACTCCGCCAGCGCTAAAAATCTGGCAATAGTCGTAAACGTCAGCTTCAAATCACACAATGAATTGGATGAGACAGCGACCGGATATTCTTCTGCATACTCACAAAACGGACAAATAACATCCAAATAACATATCCTTGAGTGTGCGCATGTTTACAAGAATTCCGTCACCTAAACATACTCGAAGTTTTAGTATAGTGCTACTGGAATGGCAGCTCGAAACACTCTTCGAGGCACTAGTGCACAACAGCACGGGTCAGCGGCAGCCGAAATGCAGGGGACAGCCACTTCGCCTCGTAATGCTCCTTCTCCGTATATACCTTCATTGACAGAAACTGTAAGGCACTCGTAACCAACGATACGGCAATCTGAACAACAAGCTAGATGCTCCCAAGTATAATCTCCAAAGCAGCACTCGCATTGGATTAACTGACCAGCAGTTGCATACTCCTCCTCATTAACTTCACGAGCAGCTTGCTCGTCTCGTTCGCCGAGTTCGACCAGGTGTGGTTCGTCCAACCTCACAAACTCGGCTTCGAGTTAGGGGCAGCCGGTACGGCCCATCCATGAGACCACTGCAAATGGCGCTACAGTGCGTCGTTTGCGGAAGAGGCACATGATAATCCACTAATTTGCTAGTTCGGCAGCGATCTCGGTTAGCACTGGCGCCGAGCGGGTGGGTGATGAGTTATTCTGAACGAGCACGTTTGTGATCGTAGATCAAAAAAGGTATGATACAAATTGTGAGTGCAAGATCCGGGCGGCTGCCACTCTGTATTCGCGGTCAAAAACGCTTCCAGTCCGAGACGTAGTTGTGTCGCGGTCTCCGTCTCGCGTATCAAATCCGGAGATGAGAGAACCATTTCAACATGGCAGCAAGTTAAGAGTGAGCTCAGGTATCCGACATCATCTGTCTAAGAAGCTCGACGTGTGTGTCGGGAAAGACCTCGACTAGCTGGTCGAGCATCTTGTTGAGAGGGACGATTACCGCTTGATCCCGCATTACGCGAGTGGAAAGACCTCCCACGGCATAGTGTAAATAGCCATCAGACACAGCAGCCAAATAGTATCCCAAGTCTTCAGCTTCCAAATCGTTCAAATTGTTCAATGATCTGTGATTGTTTCGTCTGAACATGTCGTCGAAGGGACTCAAACCGAGGGCTCGCTGTCTGATATTTCCGCCAACTCCAAGAATATTCCACGCCAGTCAAATAGGTTAGTCAGTAGACAGCACACTGCACATTGATTTCTACACACTCTTTACCACAATTGGCAATCATTGGCAATCCCCACCACTCCCTGTTCTGTGTTCTGTTGCGTGGGATGATCTTCTCATACAGTGTGTATCTCTGCCTGCGCACAAGGCTGCAGACGGCGGTGAGGCTCATAACCAACGCGTGACCCCAGACGCTCAATGGAAAAACCCTACGTGGCACGGGCCGCGTCATCACGTGCAACGAGCGGTATTTGTTTATGTCTTTGCAGTCTGAATGCCGCGCTTCTTCTGTCTCGCACTCTCCCAGCTCGCCTCTCTTCACCAGAAGGATTTCCTCACACTGAACACTCATCGCTTGGCTAGATCTTGCTATTCAGTTGTGCTATCCAATAGATTCTTTCAGAGATTGATGCGCAATGGCTGAAGCGACTCATATTGGGATTGCGGGCGAATACAGTATATCAGCGAGAAGTCGTTTTAATGTGACCCAAGTCGACCTAGCAGGCGTACGAGGTTTGCTTTGCCGCTACTAATACATTTGTTGACACACTTATAGACGCAGATCCCCGACTGGATTAACCAAGGGTCAAGTGCAATCGAGGAGACAGGGGCTGTAAAGTTCGACCCAGTGTCTAATAATCCTCAGGAACTTTACAGGCTCTACGATCTCGCCCCTACGGTAACCAAACTTGCAGGAGATGGCATATGTGCGGTCTTGAAAGCAGCCATGAATTCGGGTGCCGGTATTCCTGCGTTTCCTCGACTGAACATGCTCGCATTTTCAAAGCCAGTTGACATAAGAGTGCTTTGTGAAGTTATTGATGCGGGCAGAGACACCCTACTCCATATATTTCTTCAACATATTGACTATTCAGGTTACCCAGACCTCAGTAATGCTCAGTGGATGCGACCTCTGTCGGAGCACGTGGTATCGTTTGCACTTGAGCAGTCGCTTACACGTGAAATCCAGCGAGAAGGGCTTTCGCGTTTACTAGACAGTCCCGCAAGTCTTACTCTGCTCAGACTTCCCCAAGGAGCGTTTGCAAACGTTGAATTTCCAGCTGCGCAGCTGGTGTATGTCATGCTGAGGCGTGGTCTGACTGAGCTTAGACTCCGTCTTCACAAGTCCGATAAGGGAGCGTTACTAGTCATTTTTGCTCCAGCACTTAGAGGTGGAGCCTATGCCTTACGGAAACTTGAAATGGTTTATACAAAGGTATCGGCGAGGTACTTCACTAAGGAATGCGGGCCAACGGTAGCAAACCTGAGAGACCTTGTGTTTGACGTTCAAGACAATTCAGATACTTCGGAGGAACTTGGATTCAATCATCGGATGAGCGTGTTTTATGCGCTCGTTCCACATGTTACAATTTATGAAAAAAGACCTCGTGCTATTGAACAGCCAGTACCTACCGTGAACAATGCCTAAACCTTATGCCTGGAACCGGGGCTGTTCGAGTTGTTTATTATTTTCGCTCTCGTTAGTCAACCTCCTATTCCGGGCTGCGTGCTGGGATTGTTGTGGATTGCAGTAGATTGTATATTATACTTGCTGTGGATTTCTGTATTTTTACCTCACAGAACTGTTACGAGTTTCTGTGGATTTCTCATTAGTGTGTACTGTTCTGAATTGATCTTGTCAGCGGACGCGTGACATGATATGAATTCATCCTTTGCTGGCTATTATCACGTTTCAAATATAAATAACTATTCTGAAAATTTATAAGATGACGATGCAATAGTCAGGACGTCGTGACTGCGCCGTGAAACCCAAGTCTTGTTCAAATCCATAAACCCTTCTGACGTAGGCGCCCAGAACTGTACTATTCCAATAACTTGAACATGTACAGACCTGATTAGCTGCAAACAGAAAATGTGGAATCGCGGTATGCGGCATTGATGCAGACGGTAGCTTCTGACCTCAAATTGTATCGCAATCAGTGTACAACTACGGGAGCCATCACGAGTATATACATCACGAGTATATACCACCATCAATCATGCAATATCACAGATCTTTACTATACATACAGCTCTATTTATCATTATTTGCAAAATGAGCAAAGCTGGTCCTTGTTCGTTGTTGCCGTCTTCGCAGCATTGTGTGGTCATTGTGTGATGACAATCACACGTGGACATCGAACAAGAGCTCTCTTCAACTATTTAATACTCGTCAAGTAACTGTCATTTTTTGCTGTATTACAACACTGAATACAAATTTGAAAACATTAACGAACATGAAACGACGATTGACAATACGACCGCTTGGAAATGCTGCAGAGAGCGCGATGCAGGACTCGAACGTGGAGGAAGACGAATCGGGCTATGCCGGCATTGGCAAGCTCCCTGACGAGATGATGCTTGTAATATTTCAGTATTTGAGCTCACGGCAGGTTTTGCAGCTCGCTTGTGTAGGTGTGGTATCTTACAAGGCACATACAGACGCTGACATATTCGCAGGTTAGTCGCCGTTGGTGTATGCTCTCGAAGTCACGTACATCAGAGTATTGGGATTGTCTTGAGATTGTGCGACTTGAAACGCTCGAGGATGCGACAAAATGTCGAAAGCTTGATGAAATTGCTCCTGTACTACGGAATCTCGATTTATCTGGTTGGCATCGGCAGTTATTCCGTGATCCAGCAATTTTTATACAGCTTGAATCGTTTACAACCCAGACTCTTATTTGCGAAGATCTCGTTTATAGGGTTGTCGATTCGTGTCAGCACACGCTGCGCTCTTTGTACTTACAAAATATCTGCAATATAAACCTGGATTTTGCTGAACGGCTTTCGCGATTGCTCGGTAAGGTGTCATCTTTGAAGTTTAAGAGATGTTGTTATTATAATAATAATATTCGACCTGAAGTGCTTGCATGTCTATTGAATGCGCCTCAGAGATTATTGGAAGTCAAAGTACCAGTTGAATTTTTCAAAAATAATGGAAATATAATCGTGAATTTTTTTAATCGAAGATTGGCGGATGGGCTACGTGCACTTACCTTGAACATTCCTGAAGAGATCATGCCTTGGATATTTCCCGGACGAAGCGATAAATTACCCTACGATTTGGCATACCTTGACCTGCGATGTTCGAGGGAGTCAGCGTATAAGTTTGTCAGGCTCAGCGGTTCAGCAATGCGTAATCTGGTGCATCTTAGGATTCATAATCGCTCTGTTGAAAATCTTCGGATGACAGGGGCACGTACACCGAGTGAACGTATCTCGTTTTTCAAAGCATTACGCAATCTCCAAACATTTTGTGCAGGTGAGATTAATATGATTACCGATGAAATTCTTATGTGTATATCCGAATCGTGCAAAGATTTGCGTGAGCTTCGTATGGGAGATCGACCAGTCACGGAGCCAGGTCTCATCAAGTTTTTGCAGGCTGCTCCTAGGAGTTTACGTATGCTTGTCATTCCGACGAGCAGATATACACATAAAGTTTGCATAGCAGCATGCAACCTGTCACGGAAGCGCGCATGGGAGCAGTTTACTGCTGATCCGAGAGAATATATATCAACAGTGAATTTTTGCTTGCGTGTTCATACCTGTTTGCTACCTGCAAGATATCCTCCCAGTCGTGCATCTCTTGGTGACATCATACTTGCAGAGAACTGTTTGAGAGAGGTGTATCGCCGCAACAGTGAGTATTTCCCTGTGCTGGCTGATGAAGCAGTGCCGTGCTCGCAAGCCAACACAGGAGAGAAGAAAATGTACTTACTCTTGGAGAGTGGCGATACGAATCACTATACGCACACTATTCCATCTGGCAAAATTAAAGTGGAATACTGTATTGACAGAATTATTCATCTAACAGATGAGAATCCATCGCACTTGTATGAAATACGCAATCTTGAGTCCATTGCTCGGGAGGAAGCACCAAGACCCCCCAACGTAAGATTATCATTGCATAGAGATACAGTTCGAATTCCACCGTTGAGTGCAGCTCAGATATATCGGACGTATAAAGACTATTTGAGAAATCTTCGCTCACTAAAGATGCTGAGAATCGGACTGGGCAGTATTTTGTGCGATGACGACGACGAAGGAGGCGACTATGAACAGAAGATGGCCATGTTGTGTCGGAGGATTGGCATTAAATTTGTATCCGCTCAGGAATTGTAAATGTATCAGTGCGTCTGATTGAAATAGTTGGAAGTTATATTGCAATCATTCTAATACCTGCCTTTCGATATGAGATGGTGAATTTCGTAGAGTTGAAGTCCAGTCCTTCTAGCTATGCCTTTAGTGCAATTCACAAAGTCATTATAAAAGCACCGACGCCACAGTGAACAATAGACCCAAATCTAACAGATTAATATATATTCTGTTTGATTTGGATAACTTCTAGTAGAATGCTCGGTACGCACGGCGTACGTTGTGGTGCTTGTAGCTCTTGAAGCCCACATCCGCTGTTCTGCGCCAACTACCTCGATATTTATTAGCTGCTCTAATAACAGACTGCCATGTATGAATTTGTGGTCTTGTGGAACTATAAGAATCTTGTTCAGCTACATCTTTCGCGATCGCGGCCTCGCTTAGATTAATGGCCAAGTGCATTTGAGGAGCAAGGCTATGTCCCGTTTCAAGCAGTGTCAAATAGCGCACAGGTCCTTGCACTTCTCCATGATTTCGCCTCTACGGTACACAAACTTGCGGCAGCTAGTGTATTTGATCCCCTGGGTTGAGACTGCTGTGGATTATGGTAGATTGTATTACTATACCTGTGAACATTGATTACTGTGAATTTCTGTATTGATACCTAAGAGAGATGCTAAGAGTTTCGGGGGATTTCGTATTTGTGCCAGAGGAATTGTTCTGAATTGATTTTGCCAGCGCAAGCGTGGCATGATATGAATTCATCCTTTGCTGGTCATTATCAAGCTTCAAATATAAATAATTATACTGAGAATTTATATGATGATGATGCAATCGTCAAGAGGTCGTGAGGCTTCTCTGTGAAACCCAAGTCTTGTTCAAATCCATAAACTCTTCATCTGTGTATCTGACGTAGAGGTTCTGAGAACTGTATTATTTCAATAGCGTTAAGATGCGATAGAACTGTTTAGCCGCGTACAGAAAACCTGGATCTCAGTATGCAGCATCGATCCAGACGGTAGCGTTTGACCTCAAAAAGTATGGCAATCAATGCGTAACTACGGGAGCCATCACGAGTATATACCACCATCAACCACCCGATACCACAGATCTACACTATTTGTACAGATTTATCTATCATTGTTTGTCAAATGAGCAAAGCTGGTCTTTGTTCGTTGTTGCCTTCTTCGCAGCATAGTGTGGTCATTGTGTGATGACAATCACACGTGGACAGCGAACAAGAGCGCTCAAGTATTTAATACTGACCGCGTAATTGTCAAACTCCTTTTTTTTCACTCCCCCAGTTTGCCTCTCTTTATCAGAAGGATTTCCCACTGCACACATACCTCTTTGCTACCTCTTGCTATTCAGTTGTACTATCCAATAGGTTCTTTCAGAGATTAATACAGAATGGCTGAAGAGACACAGATTGGGATTGCGGGCGGGTACAATGTATCAGCGAGAAGTCGTTTTAATAGCGCCCAAGGCAACCTAGAATGAGTAAGTGTTTTGCTTTTCAGCGACTAGTACACGCTTTGACACAAGTTCAGGAGATTCCGCCCTGGTTCAACTCACAGCCAAGTGAATTGGAAGTTGCAGGCGACATTACGTATTCAGAATCGCGTGATGCTACTTTAAATCGCGATCAGGTCCTTGCAAGTCTCGAAGCAATCGCTCCTAGGTTACACAAACTTGCGGGAGATGGTGTATGTGCGGCCTTGAACTTTGGCTTCAGTGTGCATGCTTTTCCTCTATTTCCTCGACTGATAATGCTAGTATTATCTAAGCCAGTGAAGAAAAAGTGCTTTGTGCAATTTTTCGTGCGAGTAGGGGCTCCTTATGTCATATATTTCTTGACAGTATTATCTATTCAGGCTGCTCAGACTTCAGTTATGCTACGTGGTTTGAACCTCTGCCGGATAATATAGAATCGTTCGAGCTTGAACGTCCGCTTAAAAGTCAGATCCAGCAAGATGGGCTCAGGCGGTTGTTACAAGGAGCAGATCACCTTTTGCGACTCAAAATTCCCAGACTTTTTGCTTCCAATTCCTGATCTTCAATTGGCACGAGCTGCGCACACCATCTTGGATATGGGCCTGCTAGAGCTTAGAATCCATCTTCGCAAAAACGATTCCGCAATGTTACCAGTTGTTTTTGCTCCCTCGACTCGAATAGAAGCGTTTAAATTAAAGAAGCTTGTTATGGTTTATACTGAAGAATCAGCAAGCTTCTTTTTAGGAAACTGCGTGCCAACGGCAGCAAACCTGATGTGTTGTGCATTTGACGTCGAAGACGATTCTGATATTTTTGAGGTAGTTTGAGTCAATTCTCAGTTGTCATTGTCGTCATTCTTTTTCTGCGCTGCGGCACTCAATCCAAATTCAAAAAGATTAACAAGAATTACTCGACGATTGATAATGCGACCGCTCGGAAATGTTTCAGAGAGTACGATCCAGAGTGCGATCCAGGACTCGAAGGCAGATGAAACGTACTCGGGTCACAACTTGATTGACAGGCTTTCTGATGAGATCATGTTTGTGATATTTCGGTTTCTGAGCTAATTACAGGTTTCCGAGCTCGCATGTGTAGGTGTGGTGCTTTACAAGACGCATACAGTTGCTGACATATTCACAGGTTAGTCGCCGTTGGCTAAGGCTCTCGAAGTCGCATACTTCGGAGTATTGGGACTGTTTTGGGAATATACACCTTGAATGTCTCGAGGATGCCAGATTTTGTCGAAAGTTTGATGCAATTGCTCCTGTGCTGCGGAATCTCGATCTATCTGGTTGGGATGAGTGGCCATTCCCTGATC
This sequence comes from [Lipomyces] yamanashiensis, assembly GCA_030572775.1. NCBI lineage: Eukaryota > Fungi > Ascomycota > Lipomycetes > Lipomycetales > Lipomycetaceae > Myxozyma > [Lipomyces] yamanashiensis. The sequence goes on from JAJMBS010000008.1 coordinate 132,369, forward strand.
CGCCGAACTTTATGCGACTTGAATCGTTAACAATTTCGGCCACTATTCGTAAAGATATTCTCTATAGGATTGTCGATATGTGTCAAGACACGCTGCGCTCTTTGTGCTTACGGAATATGTGCGTTTTACAGGGTAGGCACGGTCTTTATCTGGATTTTGCTAAACGGCTATCTCTACTGCTCCGTAAGGTGACATATTTGAAGTTTAAGGGACGTTGTTGTAATTCCAAGATTCCGCCTGCTGTGCTTGCACGTCTATTGGATGCGCCTCAGAGATTATTGGAAGTCAAGGTACCCGGTTAATTTTTCAAAAATAAGGCAGATATATGCGTGACTTTTTTTTAATCGAAGATTGGTGAATGGGATGCGTGCACTCACTTTGAACATTCCTGAAAGAGCCGCGGCGATGATGCCTTTGATATTTCCCAGACGAAGAGATCAATTGCCATACGATTTGAAATGCCTTGACCTGCGATGTTCGAAGAAGTCAGCGCATGATTTTGTCAGGCTCTGCAGTTCATCAATGCGTAATCGGGTGGATCTTAGGATCTATCATCATTCTGACGGAGATCTTAGGTTCTATCGTCGCTCTCATGGAGATCTTAAGATGGCAAGTACAAAGAATGAACGTATCTCGTTTTTCAAAGGATTGCCGAATCTCCAAACATTCTGTGCAGGTGAGATTGATATGATTACGGATGAAGTGCTGAAGTCTATATCCGAATCGTGCAGAGAGTTGCGTGAGCTTCGTATGGGAGATCGATTAGTGACAGAGGCAGGTCTCATCGAACTTTTTGCAGTCTGCTTCTGGATCTTTATATCTTCTTGCTATTCCTACGCGCAGCTATTTACATAATGTTGTTATAGCAGCATGCAATTTGTCACGGAAGCGCGCATGGGAGCGGTTTGTTGCTAATCCGAGAGAGTATATATCGACAGTGAATTTTTGCTTACGTGTTCATACCTCTTTGAGCTCTACAGGACGTTCTGAGTATGGTATACCCCTCATGGTAACATTATATTTCCGGAGCATTGTGTGAGAGAAGTGTATCGCCGCAACAGTGAGTATTTCCCTGTGCTGGCTGATGAAGCAGTGCCGTGTTCGCAGGCCAACACAGGAGATAAAGAAATGTGCTTACTCTTGGAGAGTGATGATACGAATTACTATACGCACACTATCCCATCTGGTAGAATGAAGATGCAATATACGATTGACGGCATTATACATCTAACAGATGATAATTTAATGGACCTGTGTGAAATATGCAAGGTTAACTCCTATGCTCTGGTGGAAACACGAAGACCCCCACACCATAAGAATATCGGGGCATACAAATACAGTTCAAATTCCACCGATGAGTGCAGTTGAGATATATCGGAAGTACAGAGCCTACTTGGGGAATCTTAGCCGGCTGGGAATGCCGAGGATCGGACTGGGCGGTATTTCGTGCGTTCATGACGACGAAGTAGGCGACTATGAAAAGGAGATGATCATGTTGTGTGAGAGAATCGGCATTAAATATGTATCCGCTCCGGAGTTTTAAGTGTATCAGTGCATCTGCTTGAAAGACTAGCGAGTTTATGTACAATCGTTCTAATTGCGATGCTTCTCTATATGAGATGGTAACTTGAGAAGGAATAGGAGCTGGTCCGATGGCGATGCAGTGTGAGAGTATCGGCGTTGAATATGTGTCCGCTCAGAAGATGTAAGTGTATTAGTGCGTCTGCTTGAAACGATTATGGTTAGCGATAGTTCTCCATATGAAGTTGTAACTCGAGAAGGACTGCAAGTCAGTCTTTCCGGCTATACTTTTAGTGTAATCCACAAAATTTGATTATCTTTTTTAGCTGCCTACGTTTATGTTGAGTTCCACGGCATTTGTGTAGATGGTGCAAGTATGTACGTTCCATTACACTCTGCGAGCTGCTTTGAGTACGGTATGGTAGTTAGCTGTGAATAACGTACTATACTACAAGATACAAGACCGGCACAGGAATACTGCGCAGTGCAGTCTGACTGCGCCTAGTCTCTCAGTTAACTTGAACCTCGGGATCTTTTTTGAATGGATTGCGTAGAGTTTTCGAACCGAGCGCTTCCCACGCGACCCTGCCTCGGGAGCTTGTTCAGATACTACACTATTACAGTCTTATATTTACATCAGAACCGCGGTTCTAGGAATGTTCGTAGCTTCTTTTAGAATGATATCATATACTGCCAAAAACCCTTATTACTCCGTATTCCCGTTTTGTAATTACCTGTACTCCGCCTTCTCCTCCCTCAAAACCTTGAACCCAGCATCGACCACTTCCAATCCCATATCCAATGTCTCCAATACCTTACATAACTCTTCGATTACCTGGTCTCGCGTCGTGACCTGTGCCTCTGTCAGGACTGTTAATACGTTCAGGTCAGGCATGGCGGGGAATAGCTCTTGATTAGGAATGGTCCAGGCTGATATGCCATTCGGGCCTGCTTCAGTGACATTTCCATTTCCGAAAAATCCTGCTCCTGCTCCAGCAGTTTTATACTGCTGCATCGGAGACTGCGGTAACGACTGATTGAAATAGAACGGTGATGGCGGCGGGATTGGGATTTGTAAATTAGGCTGTCGAGCAGTGGATAGCATTCCCAGCTTCGACGGAGAAACAGGAGTTGTGTTAGTCTGTGGCTGTAGCACCGGAGCACGTTTGGGGGATGACGCTCTCGATAAGGATGATGTAGACGAAGATGGTGGGACAGCAGCTGGTAACGGGGATGATTGCTGTCCTAATTGACTTGGAGCAGCGGGTGTCTGCGCAGATGATAATTGTCCGAGCAAAGCAGCTGAATTTATCTGAGGTAAAGTAGGAATTGGAGGCAGTTGAGCCGGCGGTGTACTTAGTGGTGCAGGTACCGCTTTCGGACTCGGTGAGCGCACATGAGTAGGCGAAGAAGCAATTGATGAAGTCACTGGGGCAGGGGGTGGCAGATTCGGAGTCGGCATCGATGTCATAGGAAGCGGAGGCGGGATATGTGGACTGTGAATACTTCTAGCGGCAGAGTTCGAACGGAATTGTCGATTCGTGATTTTAGGCGTAGGCTCAGGAGGATGTGCCGCAGCCGCTGCAGAGACCAGATTCGACATTGCCTCTAAAGTTGGAATCTCAATTTCGATAGGCGATGAAGATGCCCGGATAGGAGAGGAAAGTGATGCTCCAGGAAGATGAATCATGTTTGAGTCAATATCCAGAATTTGATTAGAAGGAGGATCAAGGTCCTGTGTAAACAACTTAAGCAAAGGATGCGACTCATCAGATGGTGCAGCTTGCATATCAAATGCAGTATCTGATGCGCCCAGTGGCTGTTTTAGTGTGTCGTTATTGTTTGCAGCTATCATAGTCTCGGTAATATTCGGAAATCTCGCAGTCGCATCATCGTCCTTGTTTGCAAAGGTAAGAGTTTCAGATCTCTTCCGGCCAAACTGAAAATCCGGCAAGGCTTCTCTTGCTGGAGTTTCTGTAGAAGACTGAGAATCCTCGACATCAAAATCCCACTCGCCTTTCCCATCGTCGTCGTTTTTGTCGTTACTTGATCCGTCTTCAGTATCTGAACCAACTTGAGCGCCAGCGGGTCCTCTGTCGCCGTCTTCGTCGCCTGAAGGCACAATAAGACTTCGTCTAATATTTCCTTTGTCTTTCCAATTCTGGTATTTAATAATGAGTTCCCGTAGAATTGCGGTCGGCACGTTTTTACAAGCACGAATGAACCGAGACTTTGCAAGCTCATCAGCGCTCGGTCGTTCTTCGAATCGTTCGTTTAAACACAGAGTTAGGAATTCTTTCAGGAGTGGTGAATATTGAGGACCTTCTAACCGCGGAGGCTTCTGGCGAGAGATTAAGAACATGGCGGCCATGCCGTCTTGGTCGGCGTAGGGAGGTTGTCCTGTTATCATTTCGTAGATTGTGATGCCAAGGGACCATATATCCGCCTAAGATTTGTTAGATTAGTCTTTTTAATATGGCAAGTATAATCTTACCTTGTAGTTATAAGTTGCACCCTCAGTAATGACTTCAGGAGCCATCCAGTATGGTGTACCCACGATTGTACTTCTCTTTGGATGATTCGCAGAAATCTGAGCAGCGACGCCAAAGTCACACAACTGAACACCACCATCATTTTGTATCAAAATGTTTGCAGCTTTTATATCACGATGGATAATTCCTGCTCTGTGGATGCAGGAGAGTGCGATCAGGGATTCGCGGACTATGATTTGGGTATATTTTTCTTCGATTTTTCCAACAGCAAGTTGCTAATTCCGTTAGTTCTTCCTTCACAAATAGAGCAACTTTAAACACATACCAAAGTTCTCACACTTCCACCTGAGCAGTAGTCCATGATAATCCACAGCCTGGTATTTACCAAGTGCGATCCATGGTATCTCACAATATTCTGGGCATCGCCCTGCTTCAGCTGCGACAACATCGCAATCTCCTGCCTCACATCCTTCACGTCATCTTCCGCAGTATCTAAATTCAACACCTTGATAGCCACTACTTTCTTCTCAATCAGGTTATAGCCTTTATACACCACACCAAAATTTCCACGGCCAATGATCTCGTCGCGTCGATAGATTTTGGCAGGCGAAAGAGGAGCACCATGGCCGCTGGGGTCGCCGTAGGAGACGCCACCGTCGTAGGACTGCATTGCAGACAAGATGAACTGTGTCGACTGGCTCTGTTCCTGAGTGCTTTTGCTTATGTTGAATCGTGAGGGAGTGTTTAGAAGTAAGCGGACTAGAAGAAGGGGTCTGAGGCTGTGTGGGCTCCATTTGTGCTGTTTTAGCTCTCTGTAACTCGTAATGCTTACTAATCCTCCCATAATTAAAGGCGCAGGGCCGCCACACTTAAGGGAGCGTGCGGCTCAAATAATTTACTTAAACAATCAGTACTGAACATCTTGAACAGTGTTCACTGTTGAGACTTTTAGAAGAAGACGGAGATAATAGAAGTTGACAAGAATGGCGGACACAGTGGCAGCAGCTGCAAAGCTGAAAGACGAAGGAAACACATATTTCAGAGCACACAAATACGACGAAGCAATTGTTTCCTATACTTCGGCGATTGACACTATCGCGCCCGAAATCGATGCGATTTTCCATTCGAACCGTGCAGCTTGTTACATTGCACTTGAACAATACGAACTAGCTATAGAAGACTGCGAAATTGCTATAAGTAAGGATCCGAGGCACTTAAAGTCGGTTGAAAGGTGTGTGTTTGGGTATTCGAGACTGGGACGGCAGAAGGAAGCTATTGTCGAACGGCTGGCGATAAAAGTCATTACAGGTGATATACAGACCTTTATAAACCAGATTGTCGATAGAGGTGCCTCTTTTGATCCGGTTATTGGACAGTTGGTAGAAAGATATGTCACCTCTGAAGCAAAGAAGCTTGCAGATGCTAAGGATCGACTAGTGTTCCCAGATGCGTCGGAAATGTATTCGTACTTTGAATTGATGCATGTAACTCCGCAATTACAAGGACTTTTAGAAGATGCAAAAGAAGATACGTCAAGATATATACTGAACACTGCATACTTAAAAATGAAAGAGCGCAAATACGAATCATACGTCGAGGCATTCCACATAGTCGACAAGTTACTAGAATCTCAAAAGGCTAAGAAACAAGGCTCAGAAGAGTTCCTAAAATGGGACGGGGAAGAAGATGCGTACGAATTACGCGGATCGTTTAATTATCTTTTGAAACGCGAACAGCAGGCAATCGATGACTTTGAACATGCTAGCAGAACATCATCCGCAGTGGCACTCAAGCTAGCGACCACAACCTCAAACTCCACAAAAAAGGAAGATTATCTGAAAGAAGCCGAAAATCTCAATTCAAAAGGCCCACAGGTGGAGTTTTTCAAAGGATTGATGAATTACGAGAGAGGAGACTACAAATCTGCGCTGAAGAGCTTTGAGCAAATACAGTCTGCTGACGCAGAGAATGTTGTATACTCTATTTACTACTGTTATGCGCTATCAAGAGCCGGCAACAAGAAAAAGGTACTGCAATTATTACCTAAAATGGAGAGTAAATGGGGCACTAGTCCTCGTTTTATCTCGTTCCTAGCGAGCTTCAAATGCGATGGCGTATCAGAGTCCGGGAAGATCGCAATCTGGAAAGATGCATGGGGGAAAATTAAAACTGCGCAGGAGTCAGGATATGTCGTTGATACTACTCCTTTGATGAATATGGTATCTTTAATGTCCAGCCAGCTTATGGAGGATCTCTCAGAAGGTCGCTTATCGCAGGATGAACAGAACCCTTGGGAACCTGTAGAAAAGGTAAATCTGGAAGCGATTGAGGCAGACCCTCATTCTCTACAGTGCACATTTTCGTACGCCGGCATTCTCTCGCTTCAAAGCGGTCGCGCAGCCGAGGCTCAAGTGTATTACGACAAATCGATTGATCTCGCCGTTGGACAGCTTGCAATTGCGAAGACTCTGAAGGCGTCGTTTGCGAATGAAGCTAAGATGATTTTGAATGAGCGATTCCCAGGACAGGATGATTTGATAGATATGGCGATCGTTTCCGAGGGATTAAGGACAGAAGCTTAGACTATGTATATATCTGAATAAAACTTGAATGTACTATATATTATGATCTGAACATTTCCTTCCTCATGCAATTCGAAACAAAGCAAGCCCGGCTTCCCACTCTATTCTAAAACTATCCTTTTAGATACCCGCGTATATCGTACACTTTCGTTTCCCTGCTCGTCTGTGACATACTCATCAACAATTCTATACTCGCCTAATGAAGGCATGATTTTACTCCACACAACCCAATAAATGACACCCATGAACAAACAACCCATTCCAAAGACTGCAATCGATACACCTGGATGATCTGTTCGGCCAGGCGGACTGACAAGAGGAAGATACATCAAGAAGAAATTTGAAAATAAATAGGCCACAGTGATGGGGAGATATGAATGAAACGGCGATTCCCAATGTTCACGCTTGTTATACTGTAGATAAATAAGACCGCCAGCGACCAATGCGTTGATCCATGCTGAAGGATAAGTGTTCAGGTCGATGATGAATTCGTATGCTTCACCGGGAGGAGGCACAATTAATACGAGAACGGTGACGATCCAGTGTAAGAATAATCCAGAAACGGGAGCACCTAATGATGTGACCTTTGAGAAAAATTTGGAATATGGCAGGATTCCTTCTATTCCAAATTCGCAGTTTACACGCGCATGAGCAAATGATACAACGAGCACATTACCAAGATTCGACAAGGCGACGAAAAACGGGAGAAGGCGAGCTCCAGCAGAATCGCCAAAAACACGTCTAAAGAACAAACCGGCGACAATGACGCCCGAGTGGGCAATTTCGTACTTTGGAATGACAGCAAAATAAGCAACATTTGCGAGTACATAGAGAATCATGACGCCGCCGATAGCGATAGGTGCTGCGACTGCGAGTGTACGTCTTGGATTATCAAGTTCAGAGATGACATAATTAGCATTTTCCCAGCCACGATAGGAGTATACGATTCGGAGAAGAGCAGTTGCGTAGTTATATGTGCCACCGCCAAATCCGGAATTCTCAAACATGTTTGTGAAGTTGCCGGGGTCTTCGACGTTAGGAAGCCATCCTAGAACGGCGAATATTCCGGTGAAGACGACGAGGATTAGAACTAGAACTTTGAAAATTCCGAGACCATTGAAGAGTGCTGTTCCTGCCGCAGGATGCAACGCGTGTAGCAGCACAACGCAAGTGATACATAAAACAGCTATTATTCGAGATGCATGTTCTGAAGGGAGGTCAACGCCAGCAGCAAAGAGCACATATCGTCCAAAAGCAAGCGAGTTTCCGGCCGAGAAACCGAGCAGAATCATTTGGCCCAGGAAGACACAGGTGATGAGATATTTTGGCTTCTGATAAACTCGTTCAAGATAGTTCTTCTCGCCGCCATTTTTCGGGATGCCCAGTCCAAATTCCAAAAACACAGAGAGTCCGGTAAGCGAGAGAACACCGCCCAGCACCCAGAGTAAGATAGCTGAACCGACTGAGCCCGAGGCCAAAAAGACGCCGGACGGCGTGGAGAAAATACCTGTACCTATCATTTTATTCAGAATAAGAAAGACAGCAGATGCGACTCCTAATTTCTCGCCCCGTGGATGTTCAGGAAGACCGGCCATGCCTTCTCCCAGTTCAGCGTCGTCAGCGATGATGAGCTGCTGCGCTGCCTCGGTTTCGAGGCCATTGAGTGATGGCGACACAGGCATCGGCACAGGAAGCACCTCTTCCAGCGATGCAGCAGTGGTTGCAGGAACCAGCGGATGATTGTCCTCTGCCATTGCTGTTTCTGTTAACTGCTGCTATCAGGCTGTTTTGTCATGTACTGTATATATCGTCCCGTCTCCCAGCGTGTGCGATAACGGTGATCACAAGCACGCGTCTACTGTGATCCATTCAACTCGCTGACATAATGCGGCTCTCTGATCCACCGTGTCCGCGCACGCTTTTCCCCCTGAGTTGAGAATGGAATTGCCCTTGCTTTGTCTTTTAAAGTGCCCCGGCTGCGCTGTCCTTGCATGTGTTACTTCTGCGCACACTCAAAGCAGTCTGGAAAGCCCCCCGCGACTGACCACGACGAACAACACACTCCTTTTCAGAGCGAATAGAACTAGAATTGACATGGCTGGAGGGCGCGCGTATCGAAAGAGGTCCCCGGTGCTTCTCGCGGTCTTCATCGTGTTCTTATTGCTCTTGCTCTTCCGCACAGCTTCAAAGGGCACAGCTACTCCACAGACATCACCAGATACAGCATCAGCAAAGCATCCTGCACACGCAGCGCATCGTGTTCCGGCAGACTTGTCGCAGTCGAAGAACGTTGAAATACTCAAAAACGCGACGGCAAAGTCTCTGGCGACGCTGTTTCCTTATGATCCACGGATCCAGACTACGTACCCGAAGCACATCTGGCAGACATGGAAGCATTCCCTCACAGACTCGAATTTTGAACACAGATTTATCCGCACAACAGAGTCATGGGCAAATCTCAACAAAGACTACACTTACGAGGTTCTGGACGACGCTGCCGCAGCTGCGATGGTTCGTCAGTTGTATGCGTCAGTACCGGATGTGGTTGATGCGTACTTTGCACTACCTGTCGCAGTTTTGCGCGCAGACTTCTTCCGCTATTTGATTCTACTCGCTCGAGGCGGCGTGTACTCCGATATAGATACTATGGCTCTGAAAGGTGTTAGAAAGTGGCTTTACTCATCAATGTGCCCACTCAAGGACGACGGCAAGAAGGTTGATATCTCGGACGAAGATGCGGCAGAACTACGCTCCAAGCTCGAAGCAGACACCGGTCTTGTCGTTGGTATTGAAGCGGATCCAGACCGTCCGGATTGGCATGAGTGGTATGCGCGACGAGTACAGTTTTGCCAGTGGACAATCATGGCGAAGAAGGGACATCCGGCACTCGTCGATATCGTGGCCCACATCACTGCTGAGACAATCCGCCGACGGGCTACGAATGCACTCATTCTTCCTAAAACAAAAGAAGCCGGTTCATATATTATGGATTGGACTGGGCCTGGTATCTGGACTGACACTGTCTTTGAGTATATCGGCACAGACTGGCATGCAGTCACAGGCATTAACACGGGTAAGGTGTTCAAAGACGTTCTGATTCTGCCTATCTCCTCCTTCAGCCCCGGTGTCGGCAGCATGGGTGCCAACGACATCACGCATGGGCGAGCGTTTTCTCATCATTCTTTTGAAGGATCATGGAAGCCTGAGAAAGAACGTCACATTGGCAATGTCAATGCCTAAACTACACGGCTTGTTTTTTCTATTTTTGCATGTATTTATTAGTTTGGTATGCACTGGTGTCAATATTTAACTGGGATTTGTTTTTATACTCTTTATATTTTTCATCTTTCTGTACAAAGTAGTTTCTTTCTTGTCTTGCAGCTGTCGGCTATGCCTGCTCCATGTTTCAGGATGAAGCTTTCGTTTATACGTGACTGGATCGGTCCGATTGTGACGGATGTTTATGAATGTTGTTTGCTTTTTTTAAGGTGTTTGTATATATGAGTAATGTTTTACATATGGGAATTCTTGAGAGAAGTTAAATGCGGCAATAGAATGTGTTTATAGGCTGTCCTTTGTTGTTTCTGTTTATGCAAATAAAGAAGATCCGCCTTTGCTCTTGCTTGCATGGACACCGAAAAACAAACGCATTGATTATCAAGCCGAAACCGTTGCGGCTCTAAGAATAGCACTTTTGCGAGTGGCACGTGCGTATAAAGCTTAAGCTGTGAGCAGACGTGATTTGTGAGCCCTTGCTGGGCATTCTGCTGCAGTTGAAGAGCTGAACAGGAGTAGCCCAGGATTACTGTATTCCAATATATCGGCTCGCAAAAGTCAACTCGATCATCGTCCCTGGTCGTCACCATCTCGTTGGAGCAACTATATACACTTAATGTGAATCAAGTCTGGGTTTTCTTGCCATTCGTCTGCGCTGACCCACATCTTACGAAACGTGCTCAGTCCCGCTAAAATCGACCCTCCGATCCACGTAGAGTATTTTCGCTCAGGCGGCGCATATATCCTGAGCTTGATGTCCTTGGGAGCGAGTTGCTTCATCTCGCTGAGTAGTCTGTCACCAAAACCGCGCAGTAGGGTTGTGCCGCCTGAGAGGACTATGTTGGAGTAGAGTGGCCGTCTGAGATCGACGTCCACTTTTAAGATACATTCTGAAAGCATTTCAGGGATTCCGGGGTATTCTAGTCCAAGAAGCGAAGGATCGAATAGCACTTCGGGCGCTCTGAACCGCTCAGCACCCAGTTTAAGGACATGGCCATCAGGGAGTGCGTACTCATCGGCCGCCGAGGCAGCACCTGAAGCGGCCTGTAGTATCGGTCCTCTGCGTTCATTTTTGCGCGCTTCCCGCTCTTCTTTTCGTAGGTCGAGTGAAACGTAGCACATTCGCTCTTTTATATTCCGCACGATCTCGCGCTCGGCAGACGTATGCAGCACAACTCCTGAATGTTTTCGTAACTGTACTGCTAATTCCTCTGTCACGTCGCGTCCGCCAACATCTATCCGTCGTATCGCGTTTGTGACCGCAAATCCTTCGTATACTGGAACAGCGTGCGAGACTCCGTCTCCTGAATCAAGCACGAGGCCTGTTGTTCGGCCCGAGGCATAGAGTGCCAACACAGCCTGCACGCTCACAAATAAAGCGGGAATATTAAACGTCTCAAAAAAAACTTCTGCAGCTCGCCGTCTGTTGGATCGTGGGTTAAGAGGAGCTTCTGTGAGGAGTATGGGATGCTCTTCTGACGACACTTTGATCCCCTGAGTGTACACGTAGTTCCATATCCGCTCCATATCAGCCCAGTCTGTAACAACGCCATGTTCAAGTGGATACCGTAATTTGAGCAGACCCCGGTGAACAGTCGCCTGTGGTCCTATAAATATATCGTCTTCGAGCGCACCCGCCATGACGCGGGAGTGCTTTGGCCGGCCGACTAAGGTAGGAAAGTACAACTCAGGCTGTTCCGATCCCGCGAACCCAGCTTTTATTTCGCCGGTACCGTTGTCAATCACCAACGGCTGATTCAACAGTTGTGTCGGTAGATCCATCTTCAATGTGAATCGTACTCTGTGTTGTTATGGTGGTGGTGAAGTGGGTTGTGTTTGTTGTGGATGCGGGTTTGTTGTGTGTGTTGAGTTGTGCGCGATTGGCACGCGTCGCGAAACTCTACTCGACGCGCTCAGCGAACAGCTCAGATTGGCACCGCTACAATGTTGTTCTTAGCTGATCTGAACTGTTCTGGTTGTTATTGAATTTTGTTTAGAGTAGTTTTCTCATGTATAGTTGTTCATCGTAACTAATTGGAACGTGTCGCTTGGGTAGCTCATAGCATACATAGCTGCACAGCAATATCATCTGCAAATACAAATATTGATAAGCCAGCATTTGCAAAAGTACTAAGTGAAGAAATATTTTAATAGTATCTATGTAACATGATTGAAGTATCAAATAGCTTTATATACATAACCCCGCCAATTAACAGCCAAACAACTACAAAACGCCCTATTCCAAGAAAAACTTTCTAGAGTTCTTGCACACATCCTTATCGCACATCGGACACAAAGCAGGATACTGCTTGCTGGCAATTTCTTCCTTGCTCAAGTGGTCTTGCACTATATCCGCGAGCGCTTTGATGAACTGCGGGTGTCCGTTCAACGAGGCTGCGCGGGTGATTCCTTCGGTTTCAGCCTCGCCGATGATTTCGAGGTCTAACTCGTGCAGGGTTTCGATATGGTCGCTAGTGAAGGCGATAGGGATTAGGATCATGTTGTTTTGGCCTTTCTTGACTAGACTGGTGACAGTGTCTTGTGTCTGCGCACCAAGCCATGGCTGCGGACCAACCTGACTCTGCCAGACTAATCGATAAGGATTCTTGAACTTGAGCTCGGACATGACAGCGTAGACAGTAGCAGCGACTTCGGCCGGGTAGGGATCTCCTCTGTTGACGACGGTCATGGGCAGCGAGTGGGCAGAGAACAGAAGCATGACGTCGTCTCTAACGCTCTCGTCATAAGTCTGCAATTGAGTCTTGATGATATCAGCAAATGCTCCTACAAGGCCCGGGTGAGTCGGCCAGCGATCGATAACACTCCATTTGATTGTGCGCTCGGGATCGACTTGCTCGCTGACTTTCCAGAGCTCGTTGAGAGAACTGCCGGTGGTCGAACAGCTATACTGAGGGTACTGAGTGAAAGCGACAGCCCGCTTGACGCCGTCATCCATCAGCTGTTTCATTGTGTCTTCGGTCAGTGGATTAGCGTAGCGAAAGGCAACATAAGGCAAATGCGGGGCGGTAGCCGGCGCAATCTCATCGAGCAGCTTGCACATCTCAGCAGCCTGGTACTCGGACCATTTTCGAATCGGCGAGCCACCGCCAATTTCGGCGTAGTGGTGGGCAATTTTGGGTGTCCGGCGCCAGGCGATGAATTTGGCGATCTTGTCTTGGAAGCGGCCGAGGGGGATTAGGTCGCCGTCCTGGAACAGACGTAGAAGGAAGTCGTAGACCTCGGAAGTGGTCGACGGACCACCCATGTTAAGAAGCACAACGCCCTGTAAAAGAGAAAAGTGGTCAATCAGAATTCAGGGAAGAGGAAGAGACGCAGGACATACAGTCGGTCCCTTTGATGATGGGGTGGACACTGGAGCAGCGGTTGCCAGCGACCGTCGCATGAGCGGTCTGACACCAGAAAGAGTCCTCGAAGCTAGTAACGAGCGGAACATTGTGCAAGAAGGAATAATGCACTGAAGCAATCAGAATCAAGTAGATAACAGGACTATTTAGGCAGAACCAGACAGAAATATCAAAGAAGATCAGTAGATTAAGTGCAAACTAGGCATACTCGACGAGGTGTTTTGTTATCAGAGCTTTGGCGCACAAAACCTGACTCGGACGCCACTGTTTGGCTCGGAAATCAGGTGCTCGGCTGTGTTTTCGAATACAACGGGCTACTGGTTGTTTCTAGAGCAGAGTACACTGTTTTAATAAACAGAATATATTCTTGTGATCTTTCTAAAAAGTAATTGTTTGCTTCCCGGACGACCCGCAGACCGCGTTGACGATCGCTTTGAGCCGGATTAGCAATCCATTGGCCGTCTTTGGCGATGGAGATAAGCCGCATTAGTAACTATTTTCCTATAAGTTGTAATACTGCTTACTATCTACAGAATGCCTGATTAGTAAGACAAACCTAATGGCTACGCGCTCATCGCTCATCTAGATGCACTAATGTTTATTGAACGGTGGGCATCACACACTCTGACAATAGTTCCTTCAGCGAATGGTCTGCTATAATATGCACAATGGACTCAGATGCGGTTAATCTAGATGGTTTTGACTTTGACGCTGATCCGCTCGCTGAGTTTGTATGATTGTGATTCTTAGAGATCAATCGTCTTCTGGTTCATCGACTAACAACACTCATCCCAGGACTACAAAAATCACAAAAATGCAATCCTCTTCTGCATCGAAGTATCAAAATCAATGCTTATAGAACTGCCTCGTGGTTCAAATGACAGTGACGAAGACCCGCCTCCGACTCCGCTCAGACGCGCGCTCACGGCCGCGTATCAAGTCTTGCAAGACAGGATTATATCTTATCCCAATGACGCGGTTGGAGTGATGTTGTTCGGCACTGAGTATGGCGATGATCCACAAAACCCAGGATGCTCGATGCTCATGAAACTCGGAGTTCCTGATGTTGCTGGTGTGAAACGATTGAAAGACGTGTTGCAATACGACGAGGATTTTGAAGCACTGGCTAAGCCAGCTGCCGAACAACCTTCGATCCGCGACGTGTTATTCTACGCTGGTCATAAATTCTACTCAACTCAAGAGAAATTCCCGTATCGAAGAATATTTTTAATCACAAACACGGATTTGCCGCCCGCACATAGCGAGCAAGATCGGAGCGCGGCACGCACTCGTGTAAGTGATTTATTAGAAACTGGGATTCAGATCGAGCCATTCTTCCTCAGCTCGCCTCCTGATTTGATTTTTGATCCAAGCAAATTTTACGAAGATATCCTATTTTCCAGCTCACTGCGGATTAAAAACGCAGCTAACAGCAGCATTACCGGAAAACCTGTGTTGTCAGAAGTATCCGAAGCATCGATGCAGCCTCTTCTCACCACCGACCGTCTTATTCTCGAATCGAATCTTAGAGCACGACAAGTTTCTCAACGCGCTATTTTCACTATCCCTATGGAAATTGTGAGTGGAGGTAAGCTTGTTATTGGTGTTAAGGGATATGTATTGTATAAGCGACTTCAGATATTGAAGAACGAGTCGCTGTATAAATGTGAAGATGGAGTGACGAGGCTCGTGCGAAGCAAACGACAGCCTATGGAGGATGATAATGAGGAAAATGCTAAACCTGTTGTTAAAACTATTAAGTCTAAAGAGGATCAGAAGGAGGAGGACAAGCTGAAGAAAGGTTTCTTGTTTGGTGGTGAGATTATTCCATTCACTGACAAAGAATTACAAGATATACGTTCATTTGGAGACCAAGGTACGCATCTTTTTTTTTTGCTCTATGCCTACAATAGTCTAACGAGATCAGGTATAAAAATAATCGGATTCAAACCAGCAAGTATGCTCCCACTCCATATGACTTCCAAAGCGTCGTACTTCATCTATCCTACTGAAGAAGATTATATCGGCTCAATCCGCACATTTGCCGCGCTACATAAAGTTATGATTGAGGACAATCTAATAGCTGTCGCATGGGTGAAAACTACTGATAGCGCGTCAGCTATGTTGTGTAATATCATCGCGGTTGATGAGGTTATCGATAATGTCAACGGGCAGAAAGCGCAAATTCAACCACCGGGAATGCATATCATAAGAATGCCATTTATTGATGATATTCGAGATAAACCAGACAGCGCTCCTTACGCTCCAGGTACTAATACTCTGATTACTTGCTTAAGTAACAATACTAATACATCCTAGCTGGGAACGCCAGCATAAAGCTCGCATCTCAAGTGATCAACAAGCTTACTCTCAAATCAGGCTACAACCCTTCACGCTACAAAAACCCAGTCGTGCAGCGTCATTACAGATTCCTACAAGCCCGAGCTTTAGAAGAACCATTTGGAGAAGAAGAAGAGGCAGAGATGGCGCATGAGGATAAGACCGTGCCGATGTACAAGTCGATTCATAATAAGGTAGGCGAACTCGCTGCGCAGTGGAATGAAGCTGTTAAGGAGGATATGAAACAGCGCACTGTCAAGAGGAAATAAGGCGCTACTTAATAGTCATTAATAAACCATTTCTTCCAAAATATTCCTCTTATGATGTGTAATCGTGTTCGGATCCTGGCTATGGTCCACTAAAGCCCTAACCCGCTACTTTAGCACCTAAACATCTTCCACCATCACCCGGGCTGCTGCCATTTCAGACCGCGAATCCGCGATGATCTCTCGAAGGTAGCAATACAAATAGGATTTCAGATATTCTATTTGCTAAGTTAGTACACGAAGATGGCTGAAGATGGGGCGCCACAACGTGGAATCACGCTTGAGCGTGGTGAGTATTGGCGGGTTGGTTTGGACTGTTGAAGTGGCTCGACTGACAATGTACAGGGCTTGTTGGTGGAAACAGAGTGGTTCATAATATGAATCCGGCTGTAAGAAAAACGAATGAGTTCTTTAGAGACAAGGTGCTAATTGGTGTTGTGCAGAGGTTAATTGAGAAGATTATTCGCGAACGAATCTTTGATTCATTATATTGGAAAGAGCAGTGCTTCGGTTTATCAGGTACTCTATACGCTGCTATTTCACTATAAACTGGATCTTAATGTAGTTATTTTAGCGGCTACGTTATGCGACAGAGCAGCAGAGTTGACATATGTCGGTGGTCAATATGGACTGCAAAGACCGACGCCGTTTCTTTGTCTTGCGTTCAAAATGATACAGCTGCAACCCGAGCGTGAGATTATTGAAGAATATTTAGCGTCAGAAGATTTCAAGTGTGTACATAAACCCATTAACTGGCACAGGCCATTTCTAACAGCGGTCTAGGTATTTGCGGGCACTCGCGGCATTCTACATCAGACTGACATTTCCAGCAGCCGATGTCTATAAACTACTAGAACCGTTATTATCAGACTATCATAAACTACGGATACGAAATATGAGTGGGTTCAGGTTAACATATATGGATGAATTCGTAGACTCGTTGCTTACAGAGGAGAGAGTTTGTGATATTGCGCTGCCGAGATTGCCAAAACGGATGGTATTGGAAGATTCAGAAGAGCTCGAACCGCGAGAAAGTGCTTTGGGTAGCGAGTTGGAAGACAGTGATGAGGAAGATGAGGGAGGGTCAGATACGGCGAGAACAAGTGGTGAAGAAGATGATGAAGAGACGAAATAGGATAGTCAAAAAAAAAAGTATTTTCATAATTATGTACATTCAGCAGCCACACGAATTGTTTGTATAATACATAGCGTATGCATAAATCTCCATAAATGCCAGATAAGAACGCCAGAATTGGTAGGAGGAAGGAGGGAGAGTGTCGATTGCTTTTGCTGTTTAGTTGATCTTCTCTTCGCTGTTGGGAGCAGATTCCGCAGCTGCTTCAGCTTCAGCTTCAGCGGCTAGTTTGGCAGCCTGGCGGTCGTCTGCTATTTTCTTGTAGTATAGAGCTTTTTGAGTAGGAGGGATCAATTCGAACTGTGCAGGTATAATTGTTAGTATCTCAAAGAACGAGAACGAGAATTAGAACGAGAATAAGAGCAGATGGACGCACTTTTCTGAAGAGAGCAGCGACAGTGTCTGATGGCAGAGCACCGACACCGAGCCAGTAACGCGCCCGTTCGAAATCAATGTGAATTTCCTTATATTTCTGAGTTGTTCCGGGAAGATACTGAGTGTCTGCGTTGTAAGTGCCGATAACTTCGATGGGCGATTTTCGTAGACCTCGTCTGCGACGAATTGTTAGCCACCGACCGTGAGACCGGGCAAAGACGGGCGAAGAGCGACTTACTTGTTGTCAGAGACTGTGATATTATACCACGGCTGACGGACTTTGCCCATACGCGCGAGCCTTATACGAACACCCATCTTTGCTTGTATGCAATATATCCTGGAAACAGTCCTTCTGAGCAAGTCTCAATTCACTGCTCCAAGAGATTTTAGCAAACTTGCTCCAGGTCGTCTGTGATCCATCATGTGATTATTGTGATCTATGTGACCCGTACGAAGAAGGAGCGGCTGCGGCCGAAAGGTCGGCTCGTCTTTTGAACCTTCGAGCGACAAAACTATATAGTCAAGATCCGCCCTTCTCCCCAAAAGAAAACCCTTGAACGAGTCCGAACAGCGGCAACAGAGCATTAAAAGCAGACGAAACCGGCCAGAAAGGCTTCTGTTTAGATCAAACAATCAACTCTCGTCTGCAGATGCACCTTGAAAGTCCGTCAGTTCTTTACTTCCCGCGATTCATGGCCCGATAAGATTCCCCCCGGAAGAAAGAGCTCCAACCAGACAAGGATCCCCACCAAGACCGCCTTTCCAAGCACAGCCATGTTCCTCAAACGCGCTGCGAGCTCGTTCTCGCTCTCGTCGTCGCGCAACTCCTCCGCGTCCTCGACAAATGACTCAACAAAGTCCTCCTCGTCCGCTTCAGGCGTCGAGATCCCTTTGCCGCCCGATTTCGCCCCGCCTACCATGCCGCTCTCTGCCAAGTACTCCTCCTTCAACCTCGCTCCACTTCGGCGCAACACCATCGGCAAGGGATCTACGGCCGTCGTCAAGACTGTGCACTCCGTCAAGGATCACTCCAAGATCTATGCTGTGAAGGAGTTCCACAAGCATGGCGGAGCGTACGATTCTGAGCACGACTACAACGCGAAACTCGCCGTTGAGTACGAGATCGTCAAGAAACTCAGCCATCCCAATATCGTCCACACCGAGGAGCTTTGTCTAGGACCGCATTCGCGCTGGTGCCATGTCATGGAGTACTGCGCTGGCGGCGATCTGTTTGCCTTAATCAAATCGCAGACCGAACCGATGGCGCCCAAAGAGCGCAACTGTCTCTTCAAGCAGCTTCTGCGCGGTGTCGCCTACCTGCACTCAGTCGGCGTCGCACATCGCGATATCAAGCCTGAAAACTTGCTACTCACGCCCGATGGTACTCTCAAGATCTCGGACTTTGGAGTATCGCATGTGGCTCAAGAGGATCCGCCTGACAGTGAAGTCAAACTGTGTACCGCTGTCTGTGGATCTGAGCCCTATATCTCGCCTGAAGTGTTCCCGGACGAAGACGGAGCCGTGTCTTACGATGCGCGCATGCTTGACGTCTGGTCATGCGCAATCACCTTCTTCTGTCTATCCTTTGGCGGACATCCGTTTGGCAAAGCCGACATGAACGATCAGCGATACAAAGAATACGTTGAGAAACTTGACCGGTTCTACATCAAGCACCCCGACGCCGATTTCTCATCAAACGACTGGGATATCTTCCCCGGTATTCGAATGCTCACACCATTCAGCAACGGCTGCCGAAGACTTTTACTGCGCATGCTCGAACCAGATCCAAAGAAACGGATAACCGCACAAGACGCCCTCAACGACATTTTCGTAAACCGGATTGAGATATGCTGCGTCTCTTCTGAAACAGATGTGGAGCCGATTTTCATTGACGCGACCGATAAAAACTCACAGAAATACCTCGCTAGAGCGCCTGTTAGACGCCAGCACTCGCATTTTGCAAATTGCAAGAAATAGTCATTTTATCACAGAATATTCTGAGCTTTATCTATTTGATCTTTTGCTCTATATACCTTTCTCACAGCGATTTATGAGACTACAATACAAGAATCTATATTTGATCGAAGACAATTACACTTTTGTCTTCATTTCTACGGAGAAATTCTAGTTCATTCTCAATGTTTCTTGACATATGTATGTTTGGTTTTTTTTGCCTTCTTTCGTTTTGTGCCGCTGCGCGGTGAATTTTGTATCATGTTTATTGCTATTGGTCTTTTCTCGAGTTTGTTTTATGTCTGACTTACGGCTCCATTTATTGTATTTACATAAGAAAATAAAAATATAGAGGCTGTGCCGCCGGCTGGTCTGGGGCTTGCTTTTGGGTTTGTATATCACAACGTATTTAAAACTGCGTATATATATAACTAGGTCTTTATTTTCAAATCATAATGTGTATTTTGGATCCTGTGTAGAGAGAAAAAAGCAAGTTGGAAAAAAAAACGAAAAAACGGAGATATGAATACAAACAAACCCTATAAAAATAGCAGTGCACCCCTTCTCTTTGAGAGAATATTTCTTTTTTGTTGTTTACCATGTCGTTATCAGACCAAGGAGTATTATATCAGACCACACACAATATTTGTCGTACTAGTGGTGTGGTCGGTCTAGGAAGGGTCTGTCACAAAGCGCTCGTAGGTATCTATTCACCTCCAGCGGTTATAGTACTACCAGCATCATCTTGCGAAGTAACATTCGTCTCTCTAGCGAACTTTGCTTCCATTTCCCGCAACTCATGTTCCCGCAAGAGAAGTTCTTGTCTCTTCTCTGTGATCTCGCGCTGGACTTTAAGTTCGATTTCGCGGAGTTTCTCCTCTTCACGGCGAAGTTGTTCTTCTTTGAGCATGAATGACTGGCTTGCTAACTCTTCGGCATTTAAGCTGGCGTCACTAGATAATTGTTAGTAAGATAGTGCTATGAGAAGTATAATGAAGTACATACTGTCCAGCTGATACACCCTTAGAAAGTCGCTCGGTACGGTAGTTCTCGTACAAAAAGTCATGAGTGATCTCCTTCAAGTCCGCCAAATGTGATCCCAGCAAAGCACCTCTCAAAAGCATGAAATCTGAGTGCTTCGGGTTTTCAACCTCAACATATCCCCAGGGATATTTCCGGGCAAGTTTCTCCTTGCCGTTGATCTCGAATGTCTGTTCAGATCCGACGATAGCAAATGGCAGCTTTGATCTGAGCTCGGCGTTCTCATCAATAGTCAACTCATCGTCTTCTTCGACGTCATAGGGGAAATTGTAGATTGGGATCTTGTAATACTCGATATCGTCCATGATCATCTTCTTGCTCTCTGCCAACTCAGTAGGAGTTAAACTATCTGCTTTTCCAAGCACTGGGATGATATTAACGCGAGCAGAAAGTCTCTTCATAATTCCAATATCAAGTTCACGCAGACTGTGACCAGTGGGTGTGATGAAATAGAGCAAGACATGGACTCGGTTGTCTCTGAAGCGCGGGTTACGCTTGATACGAGACTCTTCGGCAAGAATGTCGTCGTATTGGCGTTCAAGGTAACCAAGGATTTCGGCAAAACTAGGATACCCGTAAGCACTATAGCATCATAAAAATATAATTGAGAGATCATACCAAGCCTCGTTGTCAATGTTGTCACCAAATCCGGGGGTATCGACAATATTCAACGAGACGCGCGTTCCATCCTCTTCAAGCTCTGCACTCGATGTTAGTCTCCACTCGCACAACTTGACCTGTAAATTATCATTTGAGCATACCAACACTAGCTGATCGGATATTGATTCCCTTCTCCAAATGCGCATCCTTAGGCTCAAAGGTCTCAGCAGCATCGCTTGATAGGACCTTACGGTTGCAGAGCGTGTTCACGAATGTGGTACGGCCGGTTCCAGACACGCCAGCGACCATCAAGCAGAACTGGATGCCCTTCTTGAGGTTCTTTTTTCGGTGAATCTATGAGGAATCAAGATTGTTAGTTTATTCAATTGGTGGTTTGCACGCGGCAGTCAAAACAAATAGCCACGCGCCATCGGGATCTCTGCCGCGTCCAGTGAGCAGCCAGTTCCAAACAACAAAAACATACAGTAGTAGACGACATTCTGAATCAACTATCTCTTCAACAAGCAAGCAGTAGCAAAGAAAACTCTGAGGTGAAGGAAGCAAAGGCAGACACAGTCTGATTCTAAAGGGGCCTGGCTTGAATGCGGCGACGCGCTCTCTGAACAAAGGGGCTGCCGCAAACAAACGCGTTGCTATTGTACAAACCCCTTAATTCAATTTGCGGACTCTGTATTGCAGCTTAGTGCTGTAATTGCCTAAACAGGCAGTAATTGCAATATGTGTGTTATTGAGGCGTAAAGAAGCGGAAAAGGGATAAGAAGAGGGAGAATATAAGCGGTTATTAGTTGTGAGATATGGTAGATAGTCCGAAGTGTGGAAAAATATAGGCTGGTAAGTGACTCTTTATCGCACCTTGCACTGTGTAAGTCCCGACAATAGCTGCATATTTTACAAAAAATATTCAAAAATAATACAAAAATGACAACAACAAAAATGCTTTTTAATTATAATAAAAATTCAAATGTATTTTAACACAATTCTGCCTTGTTAGCTGTTCATAACAAACAGTGCATAAATCAGCTCATCGCAGCCTTCACCAAAACCGACGTCATCTGTTCACCAACACAGATAAAGCCCTTAGCACTCAACCTTGATCTCGAACATCTATGCTCCTCCACATGATAAACTAGACATAATGGCTTCTTCAAGGGTATTTATTTAAAATCTTTAACTCAATTGTTTATTTTAAAGCTAATCTTTATTAAGATCTTTTTGTCGGCTAAGAATGCTGCTGCTCTTGATGTTGAGATTATGTCCGCCGGCGGGTTCTCAATCGACCAGCTTGTACGCATATTCTGTCTTTTTGCTTCATGATTGTGATATTGATCTAGGATATTCCTTTTTAGATGGAGCTTGCCGGGTTATCTTGTGCTCATGCCGTGTACAAGTCATATCCTCCAGAATCAAGGAATAAAGTCTTAGTGATCGCAGGTCCGGGAAATAATGGTACTATTGATCTTACCCCCAATCACGTCTAAAGCGACTAAAGCACTGCAATTTAGGCGGAGATGGATTAGTTGCGGCACGACATTTAAAGCTGTTGGGATATAATCCCACTGTGTATTATCCAAAGCGGCCAAACAAAGATATCTACAATGTACGATAACATAAACTCATGCCATTAACAGACTTAACTAACGAAAAGATTTAGCGATTATTTACACAACTTGAGAATCTAAAAGTACCATTTGTCGACGACTTTGAATCAGCACTACAATCCTCTGACCAAGTCCTCGATGCGATCTTTGGTTTCTCATTCCATCCGCCTATGCGAAGCCCTTTCGACTCTGTCATCTCTCTCCTTGAAAAATACAAAAACCCAATTGTCGCAGTCGACATCCCTTCTTCCTGGGACGTCGACTCCGGGCCACCTGAAACCGGAAGCGTTGGTGCGGAATATATGCCACAAGTACTGATTAGTCTTACTGCGCCTAAACCCGCAGCCAAGTTCTTTGTTGGAGAAGGCAGACGACATTTTTTGGGCGGAAGGTTCATTTCAAAGGAGTTTGCGGAAAAATGGGGATTTGAACTGCCGAAATATCCCGGAGTGGACCAAGTTGTCGAGTTACCAGTGGATCAAAAGTAATTTACATTATTCGTTGAAAGTTCGAGTAACTAGGATTATGACAATAAATATATATATATATATTTGTGTTCTATACGTGTTCTTCCGATAAATAACGAAAATAGACATCTAAATATGCGTTCCTAACTCCGACTACTAGCCACAGCCAATTTATAACCAAACAGCAGACATACAACAGATACAGACTAACAAGCAAGAAATGACAGAGAGATTGTACTAGGAACAAACAGTAAGTGTAAAACAAAAAGTAATCAAATAAATCACTGTGTGGATAAGGTACGAATGGATGTGAACATCTAACTAATGCGCATGCGATGGATGAGACTCGAAATCTTCATCAGCAGCGATATCATCGAGCTGCTCACCCACATGATCGATATATATACTATCATAAGTAGTTTTATGGATCATCATAGCAAGCATCAATGTACCAGCAAAGATCAAAACGAGCATAAAAAAGAACGCCTTTGAAAACCATCCCACAGTAAATGCATAAATTGTAGAGAAGATCGTAGGTGCGACGACACTGCAAAGACCATGAAGGAGCGATGATGCACCGAGAAGTTCACCAGTTTTTTGCTTCGGAACGTGTTTTGTCAGGGTAGACTGTAGTGTTGGCGTAGAAATGGATCCAACGGCGCCTAGACATCCACTGAACATGACTTGCCATGAAGTCCATGAAAAGATGTAGCTCAAAAATGCTATGATCTCGATTGCGATTGCGATGCGGATAATAACAATATCGGAGTATGACGCTCCCGTGTGATTAACACCACCACGATCACGCGCTCGCAAATATTTCATCACCATAGGCAATACAACAACTAAAGCAAGTGCTCTTACAGTACCAATCAGTGACATGAAATAACCAGCTTCAAGACTAGACCATCCGAATGTGAATTCAGCGTACAGGATAATGACCATCATTGATCCCGCACTAGCACCAATCAACAAAGTATCAATACTCGCTAAAACCGTAAGATTATGACGAATAGAAGGTCGAATATTGGCAGACGTCGGTCGCAAGATCCTGAGCGGCTCGAAGAAGTTGATTCGCTGTATTCTCTCGCGCAGAGTCTGGGGAGACTGGCGCGCAGCTTCAAATTCAGCACTGACTCGGTGGATTTCCTGTGCATTACGACGGCTTTGTAGAGATACCGACTCTGGTAATATGAACAAGGCAAAAATGATAAACACCACCTGGCCGACTATGCAAACGTAAAAAAAGCTCAAGATAGAATCAGTCAGCTTGATGAGATATCCGCCCAAAGCTGGGCCAATGGCAAAACCCATAAACAGGCAGGCATGCAATAATCCAAAAACAGACGCGCGCTGCTCGGGAGCCGTGCAATCGGTTGCGTACGCATGAGTAGTAGCCATCGTTCCGGCCAAGGCTCCGGTGAGTCCATCGAAGATTGCTGCGAGCCAGAACCAGCGGTATGCGGTTACAGAGGCTGACTTGGCGAGGATGACAAGGACGACATTTGATAAAATTGGGCCTGAAGCGCAGATAGCGAGGACAATGCAACGACCGATTCTGTCTGACAGAATACCAAGTTTAGGACTGATAAAGGCAGCTAGAGGTCTGTCAGATATATGTAGAAGCAGAGGTGGATATGATAAGCGCACCTAGAATACCCTGGATCAAACTGACACTCATGTTGAATTTCGATACGCTAGAGTGAATTTCAGCAGTCTGACACTGAGGATCCACGTCCGCCATGATGCCGAAGAGTCCGTTCGGAGATACATCAGACTCTGTTTCTGCAAACTTGGCCCGACAAATGAGACTCAGCAGCAGATTGAGCTTGGGAGCTACCAATCTGGTTTATATTAGTTATACACAAAACTGAATAGTGCTCTCAACTATATATACACACCCTCCATGAGAAATAGTAAGCACTAAGAATGCAGGCGCCAGAAGATAGATCTGCGATGATTAGAACCAGTACCTTGGTACTACAGTACACGCAACATACAGAAGGAGTCTTAAACAGGGAATTTCTGGAGCTGCTCATTCGCAACATGAACGAGTTGAATGAAGAACCGGTGAAGCGTTCGCTCTGAGGTCCGACATTTGGGTGGTCGATGAATGGAACGGACTCTGCAGTGACGGTGGGTCGCTTTCTGGTCGGCTCAATATCGGCACTGATAGAAAGACAACGATTAGCAACAAAGAAGACAAAGAAAAGCACGAGCAGCGAAGTAGTGCCAATTGCAAGACAGAAAAGACATTACCTGGAGCGAGGATAGGACACGCCAAGCTGTTGCTCGACGATGAGGTTGACCTCTTCGTCCAATGCCTCCTGTGTTGCCACGAACTCTGACATTGCAGCTTAAGGATGCTGCTGGGCGGCGAAACAGGATCTAAAACAGAGGCCTACGAGCGGGAGTTTGGGGATTCGAAGGAAAGAAAGCTGGAAGTGAAGGTTGGCAAAGAAGCGAGTGTTCATTTACAGCGGTCTGGAATCCTGTTGCCAAGCGGTGCAAGCGCACTGATACCCGCTATCACTGGATTTCTGCCCCACGATACTGACGCTACATTTGCAGCGAGGCATTTTTAGATAGCAAAAACTAACCTTCAACTCACTGTTCTCTACATCTGTTACATTCACTTCTAATCCCATTTAGACACAGTCCAGTAGTGGCCAGGGAGATTCACAGACCACTTATCTGATCTACGTGTCAGGGGACTTCCCGGGCGGCGTTGGAGTAGGGTTTCAGGGCCCGTGCACCGCCGGCTGGGCTGCCGGGACAAAGCGCGCTGAGCTAGGCTGGAGTTGTCCCAGTGCTCAACACCTGGTGCTGCGAGGTGCATTGAGGGATACAGGCAGGCACAATGTGTGGGCGATACTCAATGGCCATGGTATATTAATTGGTGGTTGCTGTGTGTGAAGAGTATTTACTAACAAGGAGGTAGAGGCTCGAGGGACTGCGCACCCGGATGAGAGAAGATAGCATACAGGCAGACGAGTTCATTGACGACAACCATCTCATCGACAACTACTTCCCTACGTAAGACAACAGCATTGTGTATTAAACTAGCAAAGTATTAATGTTTACTACTATA
The DNA here is from genome assembly GCA_030572775.1 of [Lipomyces] yamanashiensis. Classification (NCBI taxonomy): domain Eukaryota; kingdom Fungi; phylum Ascomycota; class Lipomycetes; order Lipomycetales; family Lipomycetaceae; genus Myxozyma; species [Lipomyces] yamanashiensis. The sequence continues at coordinate 158,492 of JAJMBS010000008.1, forward strand.
GGAACATAGTGAACCCTGTGACTATGCGCCCTGTCATATACAGAGCAAACGAGAATGGACCCATCAACGGACGTCTTATGCGATGGGGTTTCGTTCCTCACTACGAAAAGGAGATCCCTAAAGGAAAACCGTATGTACTCTTTTATGCATAAATATATTATAATGCTGATTTTAAAGACCCGTTTTCAATGCCAGAAGCGACAACCTCAGCTCTCCGATGTGGTCTTCTGCATTCAACGGTCGCGGACGATGCGTAGTCCCAGCCGACGGCTACTATGAATGGATGACACCCCCAAGCTCGAAGCTCAGTTCCCCATCAACTCAGAAAAAGATACCTCATTATGTACGTCCATGTGATGGCGCGCTTATGTACTTTGCTGGGCTCTACTCGAAAACGTATCTCAAAAGTACAAACGATACGACTGATGCCGCGACTTCGAACTCGCCACTCTACTCATACGCGATAGTCACTACAACAGCAGCTAAAAGCTTACAATATCTACATCCAAGAATGCCATTACTACTGTTTCCAGGCACCCCTGAATTTGATGACTGGATGAACCCTTCACTCAAAGATATCTCTAAACTGCCGTTGGTGAACGACGACGATATCATTGAAGAACGGATCACTTGCTCAAAAGCTGAGATCCATATGTCGGGGAAGATGGCAGGAAAGTCTCTAAGTGATAAAGGTGAGATTGGAGCTATGTTTGCAAAGGCAGCTGCTAAGCGGAAGCTGTCTGAGTTTGAAAAGGATTTTGAGGTTAAGAAGGAAGTTGATGATGAAGGAGACATTGACGGTACAGATATCAAAGAAGAGCTGGAGCAAGCTAAAGTAACAGGAATAACGGAGAAAGACAAGAGTTGGCTCAAGGACAAGTATGAGCATCAGCTTCCTTCATCATCGCCAGTGGAAAGAAAGCCACAGGCGGTCAAGAAGTTGCATTCAAGCCAGGAGAGGCAGTCTTCATCTCCGAAGAAGTCTCGATCGGCGCAATCAACTGATGCATCTGGCACGCGAAAGATAACGCAATTCTTTTCGAAAAAGTAGCGAATCCACGATAATTGATTCTGGCAGACTCTGCCACGTTTACTCCCGATTTGCCGGTGAGATTTCATACGCTCCGACTGGCTATCTGCGCTTACGAGCAGCTCTGCTTGCGGTGAATTCGTACATCTGCAAACACGACACAGAAGCAACAACTATATTAACAATAATTCAATTCTTCAATAATCACAATAATACACTCGATATGTAATTACAAAACCCTACGGTCTCAATTGCTCCGCATATCCCGGTGCAGACCACGAAACCCTTCGAACCGTGACCGCGGATGGCACGGAAACAAGCTCTCCAGACGATAGTATCTGCAGCGCCCCAGCAGTACCGCGACGCCAGCGAAGTCAGCATCACCAGGTTTTGTCGGAATATCAGCACTGTCGACCAACAGGCGGCCCTTCTGCTTCTCCCCTTGCGGTCTATTCGCAACTGACCGCGACTGATGGCGGCCGTTCTGAGCCCATTGGCTTTGGGCCTGCTGCTGCTCGCTATTCTCGCTATCGCCCCGACGCGTGTCTGCGCCATCAATCACCTGCTACCGGACCTCGTCCTCTCCAACAACACCCTCATCGTCAACGCAACCTCTCCGATCAACTCAACCTATGTCAATGGCACAGCGCCGTACAATTCCACGACATCGTCGACGCCGGGGAGCTCCAACTCGTCACAATCGTCGACCTTTATCGACAATCTTAACGGCTTCTCCAAGCCTAACAACCTCGTCAACTTTTACTTCATCTTCCTCATCCTGCTCGTCGTGGTTGTGTATTTTGGCATTCGATACTATCAGAAACGGAGGCGTGTGAATAATTCCCGCCGCTTATCGGCCTTGCGGACAGAAGCCTTGCGACGCGATGTTGAGGCAGCTAATGCGGTCAGCAATACCCAGCAACCGTTCTCAGATATGGTGCAGGTTGGAGATAATCCGTTTTTAGACAGACGACGTGCTCCTTCACCTCCACCACCGCCGCCATATACAAGTGACATGCCACGAGCAATGGATCCTGCGTATTTAGGAGGCGGCTTACGTCTACCAATTTACCACGATGTTATCGAGGAGGAGAGCGGAGAGGACTCAGACTCCATGCACACACCTTTGAATCACTCGATTTCAAATGATTCTGACATGTCTGAGCAGAGTAATTTACAGTATCAGCATAATCGCGGGAATATATAGTCTTTCCGATAGAAGTGGCTAGATATGAGGGGGAAAAGTGATGAATATGATGGTTGTATATGTTGAATTGCATCCGATTATGACATGTTGCAGATTGTATATCACTTCTCATCAGTCTGCAAGTTCTTCTTTTTTATATAGGGTTAATGATGGAGTTTTGTTTTTGTTTAGTGTTATTAGAATGCCTGGGGTTTGGCTATCTGCTTGCTTTGGTTTGTGCTCATCTGCAGCTGATGAGATGCGCATATAATGCATCAGAGGCAAGTAGATCTTGATTAAAGAAGAAGATGGTATACAGAAGCTTGTTGATTTAGAAGACGAGCAAGGCGAACGATAATAACAATAATAGTGATCAGAATATGACTTCAGGTATTTTCGTAGTTGCATTTATACTAGAATGTTGTAGTTTGTTGTAGTTTAAGATATTTGTAAAATTTTCAAGAAGCCTTTGGACCTCGATTGCACGTCGCAGACTAGACAGTCCAAGTTTACTGCAAGGGCATTACAATATATTACATAATCAACATTATAATAGAATTTCGCACGTACAAATATATTAGTCACCTGTTATCAACAAAACCTAACCGGAACAAAATATCCGGATTAGTGCTTACCAATCATAAATAACCCTACAATAACCCTACATTGAGCAGTCACAACTGCAATTTCCAATTTGTAAGCACTAGTTTCATGGTTGAATGTAGTTCGGCCGATGGCTTCACGCTCTTGACCTTTCTACTTCGCGTCAGCCCATACTAACCAAACATATACCATTTTTTCAGCGACTTTTAGTCTAACTATTGTAAGTTTTTGTGGATTTTGAGAACAGGAACTGTGTGTGCTTTATTCGACTGGTTTTTTGCTATTTTTTGGTGGTCTTTTGGTGAACGAGCGACGAAGAACGACTGAGAACACCTCCTATCATTGCGGTACTGTGGTGGCAAAGCCAGTCATATAAGAGACCCAGTTCCTCCTTCGTTTCTCTTTTCTTCATTTGCATCGCATTCTAACCGTGATTGCTTCAGAAAAATGGCTCGCCGTCCCGCTAGATGCTACCGTTACTGCAAGAACAAGGTACGTCAGATTATCAATTTATCGCATTTATAAGCTACCTACTAACGCTCTCTTACACAGCCGTTCCCCAAGTCGCGATTCAACCGTGGTGTCCCCGACGCTAAGATCAGAATTTACGATCTCGGCCGTAAGCGTGCTGGTGTCGATGAGTTCCCTCTCTGCGTCCACCTCGTCTCGAACGAGTACGAGCAGCTTTCGTCCGAGGCTCTCGAGGCCGCCCGTATCTGCGCCAACAAGTACTTCACCAAGACCGGTGGTCGTGATGGATTCCATCTCCGTGTCCGTGTCCACCCCTTCCACGTTCTGAGAATCAACAAGATGTTGTCGTGCGCCGGTGCCGATCGTCTTCAGACTGGTATGCGTAACGCTTGGGGTAAGCCCCAGGGACTTGTTGCCCGTGTCAACATTGGCCAAATCATCATGTCTCTCCGCACCAGAGATGCCAGCAAGGCCATCGCCATCGAGGCCCTTCGCCGTGCTCGCTACAAATTCCCTGGTCAGCAGAAGATCATTATCTCCAAGAAGTGGGGTTTCACCTCGCTCGACCGCGATGACTACATCACCAAGCGCCAGCGTGGTGAGGTCAAGGTCGACGGTGCCTACGTCAAGTTCTTGAAGAAGAAAGGACCTATCGAGGAGGTTTTCCACCAGTTCCCCGACTACGCCGGTCTTGAGGCTTCGAGCTAAATTTGTTGTAGTGTAACTTTAGGCTGGGCAGGTTGATCAGGAAGGAAAAATACTTAAAATGAATTGATAATTAGTGGATATATGTCATTCCGTATATTGTACGTCTTGACTTTGGTTTGCATTACATCGAATATATTCATGATACATCATTTATTGCCGTATTATTGTCGTATCGTAGAACCCAACTCTCTTCTCCCAATAGCTACTTAAGCTGCAATGATATGACTACAAGCGCACAAAGCGACGTTCTTTTGTCCAGCGTAAGAGATCTGATAAATAATATGATACGACTGTTAACTCTTCAATATAGTTGCTAGGGATCAAGACTGCCGATGAGCCTTCAACCTCGTCCTTGCAGCTGCCATTCTTCGGCACCCTCACGAGCACTCCCACGCATTCAGGACATAACGTGAGCATCCTTTGCGGAGCGCCGTTTTCGGGTAAATCAAGACTGTTGGTGCATGTATGTGCGTTGACTGTTGTGCCTGGCGGAGGTGTTGTTGTGGTTGTGGATTTGGATGGGAGGATTGAAGATGTTGTGAAGGGTGCTGTTGCTTTGCATCGCAGGACGAACACACGTGAACATACAACCCAAGAAGATACACAAAAGGAAGAAGAGGATAGAGAAAAAGAAGAAGAAGATTTTGCAGCGGGGATTCTGGTTTTACAGCCGGGGTGTGAAGATGGCGGAGATATTGCGACGGAGCTGATATCGTGTCTAACGCGTCTCGCTACCGCAGAACTTTTCAGCGATCTCGTATCCGCTGTCTCGGAATTCAATAATGAAGCACAGATCTCAGGAGTACTTTCTGGGAAGTGGAGATTCGAACTGTTTGCATTTGGAGATCAGGAGATTGTAAAGGCGCGGAACGTGCTTCATCAACCTGTCCTCGGCGTCTTTGTCGATGGCATATCGACCGTCTATTGGCCTCTCACCGCACACAGCAATCATGAAATGAAATGGTCGCAGTTTTCTTCAAAGACATTACACTGTTTACAGCGAATCTCCCGCGTATACGGCAATATCCCGACTTTAGCAGCCATAACGCTCTTCTCTTCTTCAAATAACACTCCCCTATCAGCACTACATATCAGCGGGAAAGGATGGCCGATAATCTCCGGCGCAGACGCGTATATCGTACTTCGCAAACTCGTTCCGCGAGAACAACCGCCTTATGACGAACATGGCGGGATGATCAGCTCGTTCGAGGTTCAAGAAGGGTTTATCAGTAGTACTTTGGAACAAAGGTTTACAATGATAATTTCAGAATTAGACGGTGTAAGATTCACGCAGTAAAAGCAAGTCTATTAACAATGCAATGTCTTATGACTTTATGTACAACTAACAAATAAAAATAAAAATATTTTTGTATTACAATCTCCCTGGAATAAGTACTCTATACGTATCCAAGTAGTCAATAAAATACATAGCGAGTGTGAATGAATAACTAAAACGAATGTCTAGTCGTAAATCTCAAGAGGCGGAATTCTATCGATGTTATAGAACCAATTTCCACTACATTAGACAATTAGTAAAAGCGCAGACACCAAAAAAAATAGAAGAACTTACGCTTCATCTTCCTTTAACAACCAATCCTTGGGAAAAACAATCAAATGCCCCCTCACATCCTTCAACTGTGCCTCGGCAGTATCGCGATCTAATACACGATGGGTATGATTTCCCAATTGTTGACGACGCGCGCGACGTCGCGACGCGTTGTTGAGATACGGTGAGGTAGTATCGCTGAAGCCTGGGACACTGGCGTCGGTAACTCGTCTTCGACGACGGCTTTGTGGGAATGAGGCGTTGGGGCTGTTTAGTTTTTCGTCAGAGCTACCTGCCGTTTTCTCTTCGCGTTCTTCGATGTAAGCGTCCGACATATTTGGATCAGTATGATCATTAGAGTGCGGTAAGATACTCGAGACCTCGCCAGCGACATTCGAGACCGCGTCTCCGGCTTTCGAGATCACGGGGAGCACATTTGCAATAGCGGCTTTGGTAGGGTTGTTCACTTTAGTCAGACCGACTCCACCGGCCGCGTTACCGGTGCTGTTCAGATTTGAAAGTCCCCGTTTACGTCCCTCAGGCGAGATATTTGCGCTCTGATCCGCGTTCTGTGCTTGACTAGCCACCGAACCCGGCACCATCGTGTTTTGTGCAGCGGCACTATTCGCTTGCATCGCCGCAAACTTCTCGCCATGGGCTTGGTACGTTTTATATTCTTTCCAAGTACGCACTTCGTTGTCAGGTTGGCATCGAAAGACTTCGCGGTAGATACTCGTGTTGTTGACGGCGTGTGCAAGCCATGTGCCAAAGTAAAAGTCGTCGGCAAGCGGGTCTTCAAAACTCATTGGCGTGATCTCTTTGAGGAAGGGAGGCGTGTCTTCGAGGATCTCGCGCGAGTCTATTTCGCTGAGATGAGAATGCGCTGGTTCGAGCGAGAGACTCATTATCAAAGCTTCTAGTTCTTCCAAAGTCTCGGCGACTCTAGTCTCTTCAATTGGCGCTTCAGTCTCATCTTCAAGATACGGCTGCTTTGATGAGGTGACTACCGGATCCGCTCGCGACCGTTCAGCACGATCATCATGCCCAGGCTCACTTCCTCCCGGCACAGCAATATCCCTCTTCTTCTGATCACGCTTTGTATGCCCGTGGAACCGCTCGCGAACTTGTTTAGCCATATTTTGCTCGGCATCGTGACTCTCGGACATGCGATCACGACCAAAACCGTCGACGTCGGCCAAATGTTTTGCATGGCTTAGGTCGTATGTCTCGGAAGCGTCTTCGGCGTCTGTTGCGATCTTCTCAGAAATCGGTTCGTTTGGCGGGTAACTTGACAAGACACCGTCGTCAGAAGGAGCTGTAGGCGCTACTTCGTCGTTGGGGTCGATTATAGGCGGCACGGAGTCACTTGATCCTTGCTGCTGCTGCTGCTGCTGCTGCTGCTGCTTTTCAGCGACTTTGAGAATTCGTTGTCGTAAACTCATTTTCTCTGATGCAACAGTTTTCACAGTGCCGTCTTCAGTATCACTAACCGCAAGCTCATCATCTTCAGAATCCGGCGCTAACATCGAATGTCTTTTTGCGCGTCTTTCTCGAGAATCCTCGTCATCATCTTCACTATCGACGTCATCTTCGCTTTCACTCTCTGCTTGATCGGACTCGTACATGCCCTCGTTTGTCATGTCCCCCCCGTTCGCCATAAAAATTTCCGGTCTCGCGACCGTATTCCGGATCTTATCCACATGTTTCCAAATATCATGTCGTTCAAGATCGATCGTGACAGCCTTCTCCTCGGTAGACACGGCTGATGACGAGCGCCGTTCAAGATCCTCAAGCGCATCCACGTCGATTCCTAAATGTTCGCGCATCAACCTGACGCGAAGGGTATGCGGGAACCTGCCGACAAAGTATTTCTCGCCGGCCATGGTGGACTCGATTTGGTCGGTGTCGCGAATGAAAGCGGCGACCTCGGAGTCGCGGGAGCCGCGCATCGAACGTTCGTTGATGTTTGCGGAACCGATGATGGCGACGCGGTCGTCGACTACCATGATCTATACTCGTTAGTAAGCTCACATAACGCATCACAAATGGAAATACCTTGGCGTGAATATACAGCTGTTCGGTAACGAGCTGCTTATGCGGTCCAACGGTACCCCATTTTCTCAACGAAAAGAAATGAATATAATCCTCAGGATTAACTCCCGCTCGCTCTAATCGCGAATAAATACTATGCGGTCCTCTCGAAATCGATCTAAACTGACATTCAAGAATCAAGCGCACGGAAGTACCATCCTGTTGATCGACTTCGGCTTCAAACCCAGGTACAAGTGGGATTACTATGATTGCGCGCCAATCTTCGTCGTGTTTAGCTGCGCGCAGGATCCGTTCGACTAGTGCGTCGCCTATTTCGTTTTCAATTACGATGCCGTTGACAGAAGTTGAAGTGATGAAAAATTGGTTTTCGATGTAGACAAAGTGGTCTGAAGCTTCGATCGCTTTCAAGTATGCGTTCTGAATCGATTTCTCGACCTTTTCATGAGAAAATCCAAGTGACCAGCTACTAGCCGACCGCAACATCTGCACTTCACAAGTGCCTAAATGACCCATCGCCTCAACCTCTGCATCCGTGAAATCAGGAGGCGGGAGCAACACCGGCGTCGGTCTCGTCGATCGTTTTTGTCGAATGAGGTAGTTCCAGCGCTGTACAAAGTGCCGAGCGGCGTCACGCGCAGGTTGACCGACTGTCTGCATGTGAACATCGTGCCATGGCATGCGTGGGACTTTAGTCCGGTCGTACATATCATCATAAGGCTTATTCAGTTCATAGAAATCCTGGATCCGGGCGTTGGAGTAGTCCTTTCCGATCCATAGCTGCGTGGCTTGCCCGAAATCGACTTCGCTGCCGCGATCGAAACCGGTGGGTTTGTTGTCGTTGAGGACGTGTTGTGGTGTATCCCATCTTCCGAAACAAAGATCGAGGCCACCGACGAAGAGGATCATGTGGTCGATAATAACTAGTTTCTCATGATGCGCCCAAAATAAGATATTCTGACGAAACTGATTCGGAGACCGCGTTACAAAAATATTTGGATGTAAATCAAGAAGTGACTGTTTTGTATAAATCGAGTCAATCGGAATAGCAGCGCCGACATTGCGATACAGAATGACGAAAATCTTGACACCTTGCTCGGCTTTGCGCTTTAACAAGCGATCAAGACGCCATTGCTGGTTTCCGTGTGCCGGACGACGGAGATACACTTCAGGACTGAGCCACCAATCGTGAATGTAGATTACATCTTGTGCCATTTCAATCGCATGACTCACATTCCAAAAGTAATCGCGCTATCCAGTTAGCAACGTCCCTCAATTGACAAAATAAATACATACCCCATCAACGAACCACTGCGCAGAGACGTTCTGTCGCACTGGCGCAAAACTATCAAACCGATGCTTCTGCGCCCACGGCGTGTTCTTATACATGTAATCCATACTATCCATCCACTGTTTCATCTGCTTCTCAGAGAACGTGAGCACCTTCATTTTGCGCTCGGCGTTTTGTAGTTTTAAAGTAAACTGGACTTTTGCCGATTTTTGCACAGACTTTGTAAGTGAGGTTTTGCGTTCGGGGTCGTCGGTGGCTTCGCCTCTTGCGGCAGCCTGCACTGCTTTTTCGGCGTCTTCTCGCGTTTGCCAGCCATTCGACGTTTTATGCGAGTACTTGAAATCCGAATCGACGAGAAACACGTCGATTGGCATCATATCAAACATGCTATCGACGACTAAAATATACGAATGACGGACTAAAAACCATTTTGCGCCGTACCGAGTAAACAATGACTTTATGTTCGACGGGCGTAATTTTGCTGTTCTCCAGCCTCGAGATGACGATGTCGAGATAATCGAAAGTTGTCCTTCCTTGCCATGATACGAGTTCTCAACTGATAATCTGATTCCCATTGCTGAGAGCTCCAGGAACCTACATAGACGATTTGCCTCACCGCGATAAATCAGCATACTGATTAGACTCTTGAGATACTCTTCAAGGCTTTGTCTCTGATTTTGCGCAAACCGGGCGTATTTATGTCCACCTTGCTCGCCAAAACTGATGATACTCTGTCTCGAAGACTGTGGCCGCGCACTCAAGGGAACCTCGGCTTCATCTTCAGTCACATCTTTGAGTCCACGAACTCCACGTAGATATGGAATTGCTTCACGTGGAAAACGCGGAAGTCCTTTGATTGCGTGTTGAGCGAGGTTTGTACCTTTTGTAGTTGACGAGTAGATGTTTCGAGTGAAGTTGAGGGTGCGGAAATGGGAATGCAGAGCAAAGAAATCCCGAAAATCGCGAAGAACAACCCATTTCATACGACTAGGACCTGATCCGTATTCCAGTTCAATTCGAAATAACGTATGCTGCCGATCTTCTGTTCGGCTCGAATCTGTGATCTTGACTTTTAATTGTTCCAACAAGACCGGGATTCTATTTCTACCCTTTGAATCTTTTTGAAATGCAGAGGCAAGGATAATAGCCGCTGGAGCACCAGCCGATAACTCTGCGAACAGTTCGGCTGATTTCTGATGATCATGTTTTGCATCATCTTCTTTTTTCTTCTTTGCGAAATTTATGAATTGGAGACGAGATCGAATATCCTTCCATCGCTGCTGGTTTCCTGCCGATAGAGCTTGGTCTGTTCCTGAAGTATCCGGTTCGACCGCCGATTGTCGTCTGAAAGTTAGCATCTTGCTTGTAATGGACCGCGGGATATCAGCCATCGTAGACCGGCGTTGATGCATATTCGGCCGCGGCGAAAGAGTCGACGGGCCAGCTGCAGCATTTTCGTCGTCATCATCCTCATCAGCATTATCGTCGACAGTGGCATCGTCGTCAGATCTTGCGTTTCGTAACCGTTCGAGCCAGTTATCGGCAGCCGACATAAAGATCTTGCCCCAGCCTGAACCATCGGTTGGCTCCGCAACCGTAGGGCTTGTAGGTGCGCTATCGTATGTTTTCGCCGGCGCAGGAAGACTTAGATGTGCAGCTCGACGCGCGGTGATATGAGGAAGAGAGGCGATTGAAGAGTCCGTTGTATGCGTGCTCTCTTGTGTGCGTGTTGTCGAGATGATATCCGGATCACTTGTCACGCGTCTAATCCCTGCGCCGTTTTTTTTCCTGCTATTCCCATTAAGAGCTTGATATTTTGCATTTGTAGAAGTATCCGTGCGCGTGCTGAGATCAAGTTCAGAGGAATCTAAAGTCTCAAACTGCGGTTCCTGACGTCTCTTCTGCTTACTGATCTCCGACTCATCCGGCGCTTTACTCGATTGACTGCTCGCATGTTTCTTGTGAGACTTATACGGCTTAAGTTTCTGAGTATCCCGAATTGTGTGGATAGAATGCGTAGGCGAGAGCCGTTCCTCGAAAGCGGTTTGCATCGAGGATGGCGTCGTGGGAAGGTCGTCCGCGATGTTGCCGTTACCGTTGGCGAAAACGAGTGGTTCCGGCATGCACTCTTCTATATTCTATACTGCTATGAACAAATATGCAAGAACTAGAATGTAGCAAGAATAAGTAAGAAAAACTGAGAAATGACAAGATAGACAGATGACGATCACTAGCAGATCTACACGAGCCAACGCCATGTTTGAGGTACGTTCGAGACTTGGCTGCCGCTTGACTTCAAGTATCTTGACGTATATCAACTGCATTTCTTTAAGAATAACGAAGAATAACTCACCAGTAGAATATATAAGACAGAAATCTGTATCGTGTCAACTGGCAATGGCCAGACTCAAGCAGCAGCAACCCAGTCTGTTAACCCAAACACAAGTACACACCGGCGCGTTCCACTTCCACTTTCAGAAACAACAAAAGCAGTACAGATATTGACTGTCTGAGTATTTCTGAACTTGATTATCCAATATTCTTTGTTCTTAAGATTGTTCCTGGTCGTTTAAACTGCGAAGACGCCATTCGAGCGCGATTTAAGACTCCTGGTCTGGTTGCACTGTTATGGTATTAAAAGCACCCCTTCTTAACCGGCATGAAGCAGTATGTACACACCCCATAATTATTAGTGCATTCAAAGTGCGGCTGTACGGGATGATTCGTGCGGCTCTTAGACAGCCTCGAAATATGTTTCATGAACTACAACTACAATTGCGATTAAAAGCACTAATGTAATCATATATTCGACATAGCTAATGTACAACAACATGCAAAACGATCCCAGACTTAAACGAATCAAATGCCCAACGCCCCAAAAAAACCAAAGATCCAAACCACCTCGACTAGAACCAAAACTAACAAAGACCCTCGACGACGAGCACGTCTTGCTGAAGATAAGCGCGGCATGAATTGCTTTCATAGTCGTAGCGCTTCCAACCGCTCGGGATAGGCACCCGGTCTTCCTCGCGCACGCTGTTGAGCATCCTGCGAAGACGACCGATGACACAGGGCACATGCTCGCCCCAGCGGGACTGCAAATACTGCGATGACGAGGAAGATTGCTGTATCATGCAGTCGCGAACACCGGAGATCCATTCTTCCATGCGTGAGCGAAGAATTCCGTTACTGTCGACTTCGTCTGTTTGCTCAACAAACATGGCGTTTAATTTCTGTGCTTCGACAAAGGGCATTAGTCGTACTCTGATTGCTGTGTTGAGGAATAAATTGCGATTCCACCGGTCGATTATTTCGAGTAGCGCTGGCGTTGGCTCTGCTGTCTTTGCCACAAAGCGGTTTGTGATTGTATTGGCGCTCTCTATAACCGGTGCAGGAATTATTGGGAATAGTTGCTTGACGATTACTGGCCGGGCACCGGGGAATGCTGCTCGAGTCATCTGTGCACCGTCCTGGTCATCATCACGTTCTGTGTCTGCGGAGCAATTGGTCTCGCTTGGTGAGAGGTACGCCATAGCCTCGTCCGAGCCTTCATAGTATCCCGAGTCCGTACGTTCAGATTCCTCCTGATCCTCATCCTGCATCTCTTCGTCTTTGGCTTCGTACTCGTCGCCGTCCTCGTCGCCGTCCTCGTTGTCGTCGTCGTCGTATTCATCGTAGTCTTCGCTGTCGTATTCGTAGTACTCTTCATCATCATTGTCAGCCACCACATCCTCGTCGTTATCCTTGCCGGCTATGGAAGACAGTAATATTCCGTTTATTGTCGGGAAGGATTTTACAGTGTCTGTGTACTCTTCTCGCGTCCCCTGGTCGACGACAACCCGATTCACCTCTTCGACAAAAGTCGTCCACATCTGCTCAGACACCCCTCGCGGACACATAAACCGCGGCTGATAACTTCGTCGCTCGTCGAATCCAGACTGCGAAGTCAGTTTAGACCGCGCGAGGATGCCAATGCGTGCTACTCTCCGCTGTTCGTCGCCGGTCTTGATAGATGATGGCTGCGGGAGAACTTGAGGCGAGGGATTCATGTTGAGTGTATACTGTGTCATTTTGTCTCTTACGAACGCATCTGTCATGTATGAATCGGAGCAGTGGTATTTGAGAGAGTAGTTCTGTTCACAGTTCTTCGATAGCGATAGACTGGGTAGAGTAATGTGCCACAGAAGTTGTTAAACCAGCACAAAGCACATATCAACAATATCTTTCAAATACCCTCCAAACACGACGTTCAATATATCTCGAATGTTCTTCTCAGTCAATATCAAATCCAACAAACAACAGCAAATTCTTTTCTTTGCTGGTCGTTATTTGTCAGAATCGTCGTTGCTGACGCGAGACTCAAAACTCGGCGGCGGCGGCGTAGCAAAATCCGAGCCCTTGCCCTGGGCCAACCTGCTGTAATATATACTGTATTATATTGAATATGATTGGGATATGATTGAAGATGTTGTAAGATAATAAGAGCTTAAAGCAATAGAAGAATATTATTAACAGTGATTAAAGAGTATTGGATTATGGTGGTTGTGTGCGTAGTGCGGAATACGTGGATGTAAGCATCTCAGATAATACTCCGTGTGTAAGTGAATGTAATTTCTATTACAAATATGTACAGTATTGAATAAAGATAATTCAGACAACAATAAACCCATCCGAATCCACAACTCCGCTCCATACTCCACCCTTTCGAGTACCATCAGCTACCGGCGCTGTGACTGACTCCCACTTTGATCCCGCCTATACCAATTAGCTCTATTCCAAATACATGAATGAAGAACTTACTCTATACCTCAACATCCAAGAATGTAACGCGAGTTGTCGTGACCTAGAACCTTCAGTTTTTCCAGTATAGCTGTACTTAGCATCACCAACAATAGGCGCGTCAAGAACATGTGCGCAGTGTCGTCTTAGCTGGTGTTTGCGACCCGTGACTGGTTCCAACGCAACCAAATAATCATCATGATCCTCAAGGCGTCTGAGAATTCTGAATTTTGTAGTCGCAGGCACAAGATGTTTTTTCTTCTGCTTATCGTCTAAATCTATAGGAATCGGAGCAGTAATCACTCCGCTGTGGTCCTCAAACGATTCGATGGTAAGAAACAGAGGAAGTGGTATCTCAGGATCAGTCTCATGACTCGCGAATAAATGATGAATAATACTACTTGGCCTCGGCGAGACTATCGCTATATACTATATACTCATCAGCCATTCTTCTAGTAATCATAACAGGATATCATACACTCTTTTGAAGCGGCCAGCCTTTAAGGCCACCTTTTTGGAGGTTTCTCGAGAAATTTCTGGCTGCCTGTTCGCTAATTAGTCTTCGCCATTTTTCTTGACAAGTAATCAGATACACACCAGCAAGCTCGTTGCAACAACCATTGCTCCAGATACACCATAGTCGAGTCTATGCACTAGTTTAGGCCAAGTAAACGGACCTTGGATGTTCTCTGGAAACAGTTCAGGATGGCATTCTCTGAGCACATCCAGCAGCACCGGCTGTGATGAATCCCGTGATTGTGCTTTATTCCATTGCAAAGAAGTGTTTGGCTGCGAATAAACAAGAGCTGGCTTGTTGATAATCACAAAATGACGTGTTTGCTTTAAAATCGGGATTCGCATCAAAGATTCATAGTATTGCTCTTACAATAGAACTTGTTGAATCAAAGACAGCAACGCAACACGCTTTTCAAATAACACAGGCGTGTTGTAGGTGATTGTACAAACGCACTCATTAAACTTTAATCCTAAATCCGGGATTTGAGGGCGTCCAGAATAGGCTGCCGAAGTTCCGAAAACGAGTACGGATCTAGCGTGAGTGATGTGGATATTAGATAGCATTACTTGTTGTACTTGTTATGTTTAATAGAGATAGTAGGATGTAATAGCGTAGAAAAAAAGAATTGTGATTATTTGTTTGTATTGTATTGGGGGAGGGAAATAAGATAATGTTGTGCTGCTATAGTAGGAGACAATCAGCCGTATATCCGAAATCAAGAGTTAATCAATATACGCTTATCCCACTGCAACAATGCTCTACTCTTGTTATTCACTTCACGATAACAATCACAATTCACAAACAGCTGAGCTAAGCAATTCCGGTCTCGGCCCGGAATCGGAAATAAAAGTTCGTCATTGCGAATGGCAGACGCAGACGCAGACGCAGCACAGCGCACCGCAGCAGCAACGCTTTGACAAAGTGGAAAGCTGACGTAATGTAATTAAACGATATCTTAATCGTTTTATGTAGTATATTAGATATACAAACAACAAATAATTCAAATAATATCCAGTGAACAGTGTATCCAACTTCCATTCTCTGCCAAGTCATAAAGTCCACGTAATCCAATTCCACACACAACCCAAAGCACAATATCTGCACTAATTCCAAAACCCACAACGACTGTTCCGGCATTCCGAACAAACAGCGGAACTCTTCTATTGTGTGCTTTGAAACCGTACTTCCGAGACAGAGATTATTGTCTACGTCATGATCGAACAAATATGACGAGGTATTGTTGCGATAGTGTGTGGATTATATATGCTATCTACTGTTATCACATACTACTCTATTATTCAGTACTCTTCTGCTTTTATAATACATTCACAACACTTCCTTAATATCATATTACTTCCATTCTTATACTCTTAATACTCTTATACTAGTATTCTCAATAATACACCGCAATCAAACAAAGCACATATGTAGGGTTTGAGTCTTCGTGCCGGTTAACCCTATTTCAACCATTCCGCCTCGAACAATGCTCTCAGGTGTATAATGTACGAATATCTTCATTTTATTTCATAATCGTAATCCCAAAGCTATACAAACAAATAAACAAAACAAAAAGCATGAAATCCCTTTAACCAATATTTTATGATGATCCAATACAAATAAACAATCTATACACCAATTCATGAACAAACAGTAGCATACAACAACTCTCATCTTCGTCCACTTCTTTATACATCCCACATAGCCATCTCAGTAATAGTACGTCGCACTTCACTCTCAACCACATCAATCTGATGAATCCCTCCAACTATAATCACCTTCATGCCTGATCCAGGAATGATGACCGGACGCGGGTTGTTGCGCGCTTCAAAGTCGATGTGGATGATCAGATCAGGCAGGATCGTGCCGCGGTACAGATTAGCGCACCAGCTAAAGTCTTCGGCTGCAGATTTCTTTGCGGTAGGGCGCGTGAGTGTCGATGCCAGGGTTTGCGTAGCAGGAGACCCGGCCACAGAGGCTGTTGACGGCGTAGTTGACGGCGTGCCTAGCTGCGGTGATCGCGAAAGAGGCGCCGCGGTCCCGTTCGTAGACGCAGCAGACGATGAAGCATACCAGATTTGCGTAGCACTTGCGTCGATGTTTGCTAACAAGTATCTGTTCAGCAACACTGACTTTCGCGAAGAAGTGAATTTCCGCACACTAGGCATCAGTCGGTGAATCGCACCCGCACGAAGCACAGCACGTCCTTCAGCGCTGATAGAAATCCCCCCATATTCAGCCGTATCGCTCTCGTCTGCTTCAGAAACATTCGTCTCAATGGCAACGATACTGCCGATCCGCTGCATAATCTGGCTCGCAAACATCGTACCTAATGCGGAAATTCCTTCGACAGCAATCACCGCGCCGCGAGGATACTGGCGCGGAAGCACCGTGGCAGTAACACTCGAAATGCACTCGTACTTTGCCTCAAAAGGAAGTGCAATACCGATATCGCTGCTGTGGCCTTGGAAGTTGACAAGAAGTTCAGCGTCGTCAGACTCTGAAGTAGTCGGCACCTCTGCCACGTATCGAGACGAGATTGGTGGTAAATGAATCTGCTGCTGTAGAAGTGACTGTGAAGGTGGATGCAGATCAGCGTCAGAAGTGCGGCATCGACGTTTATACGCCAGTTCATCGTCATCGTCGGTGTTATCAGTACTGCCGCTGATTATGCTTGATATGGCATAGTTTGGATGCTTGTTCACCAGCTGCGGTTCAGGCGACGTCGAGGTTTTGCGAGTCAGCGAAAGAAGAGCCTCGACGCCTTGGCGTGCGTCTGAGTGCGCATGCGCGGCAAGCATGTCGTGACGCGGGAGAGGTAGAATAGGAGGAAGATGGGGTGGCTGCATACCATCGGAGCGGGGAGGAAGGCGGATGTAGGATGCTGACTGGGGTGAGTTTGAGCGAATAGGGGGTAAGCTGTGATCTGAAGAAGGAGAGTACAATTGCTGTTGTTGCGGTTGCTGCTGCTGTTGCTGCTGCTGTTGCTGCTGTGGTTGCTGCTGTTGCTGAGGAAGTTCTTGCGGGGAGTGGGGAGCTGATTCGGGGGAGGATCGCTTATGTGTGACCAGCATGGAATTTCGCGAAAGTGGAGTTTGGCCGTGACATTTTGTACAGATGGAGACGGATGCGCCGGGGTTCGAGGCGGACGAAGGAGGTGTTCCTGGGGGTTGCTGTGCTTCGTTGCCTCGTTTTGTGTTGCGACGGGGTTGGTATCTGTAGTCTGGAAAGCGTTCTAGATGTGATTTTTTCTCTTCCTGAATGCACTGTCAGCATGTAACACACAAGGTAAGGTAAAAATAAAGGAAGGTGTAGTACATCACCGAGTCTCTGCCAGACGGCTTTCTCGTCCGGGGAGAGATGTCGCCATTGCTCGCCAATGATTTTCGATATTTCAGGGTTGGTCTTGCCTGGGTGTTCTGTGACGACGGAGGAGTGGTGATGCTGGCGGTAGAGAATGAATGCGTTTCTGGGGCGAGGCACACGGGCGACCTGCGGACAAAGGCAGATTTGGGGCGGTTGGTTGTGGTGGTCGGGGGTTTGTTGTGGTTGCTGATGCTGATGCTGATGCTGATGGTGGTCGTGCTGAGTAAGGACGGTTGCGGCGGAAGGTGCGGCTGCGGGGTCTGAATGGGCAGAGCGAGGATGCGAATAGGCTGATGATGAAGCAGCGGCAGCAGCAGAAGAGGAAGAAATAAGAGGATTGAAGGCTGTGGTGAGGGCGTGGACTGCGCGCGGGAGGTGGTCGTCGGGTAAGGCGGCAGCAGGGAGTTGCATCTGGCGGTCAGCACAAGAAGTAACGAAGAAGAAGAAGAAAGGGTAAATACCGGAGGCAGACGGGGCTGCGATGCGGTCATTGCCATGAGCAAGCGATAAGGGGATTGTTGATAAGATAAAAGGGAACGATAATGGTGGAGAGAAGAGTGTTTTGAGGAGTAGCAAAGACAAAGCAGGGACAGTCCGAGTATTTACGACGGCAAACTCGGACTGAGCCATTATTATTAGTGCACAATGGAAACAACCCACACTATGCGCGTGTTAGTGCCAACACTGCCGGTGAAACGAATGCCGACCGCCGAGCCCAAACTCCGAATCATCTCGGCACGCAGTGCTGTGATGACGAAGACGTGTGTATCATAGCCAGCAGATGCATATGCTGTGACGACAAAGACGTAGCACTACTCAGCTTGGTCATTCTAAAGACGCATAGTATGTGACTGTACTAACGCACGGCAGACGCTCGTGCCGACTACCGAGGTTTGTCCGGATCTCTCGGCCGAGAAATACCCTAATCCGATATTTTTGCTGACAAAACCCCACGCTGACCGGCGTTCGAGTAGCTCCGATCCATTGTTTACGAGCGGAGCGAGCATTACTAATTTATTAATCTAGATGAGTAATCTCTTAACACCGTCATTTCTCGGATGTGACTACTAAATGATGTAAGCATAACTGACTACAGACTTACTAATGACATCTTTGTCTCTCTCTTCTCTCTATAACAACATGCCTCTCAATGACTTGTCTCCAACAACAACACTCCTCTTAGGAATCGCCTTTGGTTTTGTCGCAACACTATCCTCATCTTTTATATTATCAAAATCACCTCCTTCAGCACAGCCAGCACAAAATCAAGAAATCAAAACAGGCGTCGAAGGACTCATCGGCAACACACCCCTCGTCAAAATAAAATCTCTCTCAAAAGCAACTGGATGCACCATCCTCGCCAAAGTCGAACTTCAAAACCCGGGCGGTAGTGCCAAAGACCGCATCGCACTCGCTATCGTCGAACAAGCTGAGAAAGAAGGACTCATTACACCGTATTCCAACGATGTCGTCTACGAAGGCACCTCTGGCTCAACTGGCATCTCTCTCGCAATGATCTGTCGTGCGAAAGGATACCGCGCATATATCTGTTTACCATCAGACACATCCACCGAAAAAGTTGATCTTCTCGAAAAACTAGGAGCCGTAGTCGAAAAAGTGCCTCCAGCAGGCATCGTCGATAAACGCCAATACGTCAACATGGCACGCACACGCGCAGCCGAACTCAACGCTTCTTCGCTGCCCGGCCGCGGTCTCTTTGCAGACCAATTCGAAAACGAAGCAAACTGGCGCGCACATTACGACCACACCGGTCCGGAAATATATCGCCAGACAAACGGAAAACTTGACGTATTCGTCACAGGCGCTGGAACTGGCGGCACGATATCTGGCGTGTCTAGATTCCTCAAGCCACTTGTCCCGCATCTCCGCGTCGTCCTAGCAGATCCACAAGGGTCCGGCCTCTACAACAAGATCAAACACGGCGTCATGTTTGACGTCAAAGAAAAAGAAGGCACTCGCCGCCGACACCAAGTCGACACCCTCGTCGAAGGCATTGGCATTAATCGACTCACCCAGAACTTTGACGTCGGACGCGTCTTAATCGACGATGCAGTCCGCGTAACTGACAAACAAGCCCTCGCAATGGCACGATACCTTGTTGAAAACGATGGACTTTTCGTTGGCAGTTCGACGGCTGTGAACTGTGTTGCGGCGGCACGATACGCGAAAAAGATCGGTCCGGGGCATACTATCGTCACTGTTATCTGTGACTCTGGAACACGACATTTATCTAAATTCTGGAAAGCAGTTGGCGATGTTGGCGGTGAACTTGGCAACCTAAACGATCTGGATGAGATCCTTAGTAACTAGTCAATATTGAATAACTTAACGCCGTGCACTATGTACATTAAATACACTCAAAACAAAAACTTCGCCCACAATGATACCCTTCCGTCCCACACACCCTCTGACTCGCATTCTCTTCACTTGTAAACGCAAACCCTGATTCTGCTTCACTATCGGGTATTTCGAGCATAATTCTTTGACATGACTGCTGTTGACGCGGCAATCCAGCTGCTTTCTCCGAGTCCTCAACACTCTCAAATTCACCGTTTCTCTGATCCTCTAGGCTCTCCTCATCCTCACTTTCATAAGGCGATCCCTCAGGATGATGATCATGCCATATCTCTTCATAAACCGGATTCTTCTCTTTCGGAATCTTCCACGACTCCTGATCTTGAGAAGGGTGCGCCGTAGAGGAATAAGAAGAGAATTTATGCGCGTTGGTGGCTGCTGCTGCTGCTGACCATGATTGAATTAGGATATCCAGATGTTTCATCTTTTCGTCGTCTTCGTCGTCTTCGTCTTCTTCATCCTCAACTTCGCCTTCGCTTTCTGGCTGTTGTGAGAGGCTGGTCTCAGGCTCGGTGTCCGAGGAGGTAGCGTTTTGAGTAGACCAGGCTCGTAATAATAAATCCAATTTCTTCATTTTCAAAACTCGCTCGCGACGCGTGCCATCTGCTTCTCTCGGCATCAATTTTTTCCTATCATTTTTTATGAAATTCGTATCGTTTTTGGAACGGACAGGAAGACGGGAGGGAATGGGAGAGGAACTTAGGATATCTAGTTCGTCGTCGGAGAGCAAGTTGGCTGGGAGGGTGTCGGGTTCGATCGGGCTGTCGTCAATCATATCTGCGAATTCTTCAAGACCTTCGTCTAAGTCCTCATCTTCAAGTTGTTGCTGGTCTGAGTGCTCCTCGTCATAGGAATACATCTCACTCCTCACTGCAGTACTGCTGAAAACACCATGTCCAACATCCCACTTCATCCCCTTCAAATGTCCACCATCCTGCACAACTTCCCCCGTCAAGACATCCACTACGTCAGTTTCATGCTCGCCAAACTCGCGGCCGTATTTAAGAAATATTGATTCCCAGGCTGATTTGAGCTTGTTGGAGGCGGCGAGACGGGCTTGGTGGAGGTTGAAGGGATCACCGAGATCGGCTGTTGCTGTCGGTGGTGATGAATTGACTTCCTTTTCTTCTTGCTCTTCTTCTTCTTTGCTGATGTGAGCGTCGTGGTGGATATCGTGGTCACTTTCAGAAGACGAGATATTCACCACAAACGACGGCAAGTGACTCGACGCAGCAAACAGTTCTTCCACATCATCATCTTTATGCTTCTTCTGTGTGTTCTGAGATGATATTCTTCGTCGTTTTTTTCGACTCAAAGAAAAAAAATGTATTGACGACTCCATTACAGATACATTTGTCTATTGTATGCACCCGCTCAAAATATGCACAATCGCTCAGCACTCTTCTTCTCATTTCTCATCTCAAAAACACGCGACGCGACGCACACACGCGCCGTCGCCAAAATACATGGTTAGGGTTTTAGTTGAAATTAGTGGGTTTGAGAATGAAATTTGAGGGTTTTGATTGAGATGAGTTGAGCGTGAGCCGGACACGGACGCGGTTGAAGAAGTTGCGGGTTAGGGTTTAAGGGATATAGTGGATAAATATCAACCAATCGATTATAATGGATGGAGTGGAACTGTTTTTTGTTTTTCGTTGTTTGATGGAGCTATGATAAGTATACAGAGTAACGAGTGTAATAGCTGGCAAAAATTAGGTGCTTAAGCATCCAGAATGTGAAACTATTTGACAGTATCTAAGTTTCTTGACAGTTTCTTGACATGACAGATACTTGTTTGATAATGAAAGGGGTCAATTTAGTTATATAGAAAAGGTGTTTAAATGTCTTGTATGCCTTGAACAGAGAATTAGCATGCTGAGTTTGTGGGAAAGATGAAGTGGAGGTTGGATGCGTTGGTGGTGGATGTAGTGTCGGGTTGAACGGTGAACTTGATGATGTGATTTTGACGATGAGATTTGTAATTATTTCAGATTATCGTTCTGTTTCAGAATACGTTATACAATTCTAAGAAATAATCCAACGCAGGAGAACTCTTGTAGAAGTGCTATTCTGTGATATCTGACCCCGGATGACCCCATCTCCACTCACCTACGCTCTCAACCACACCTCTTCATTTTTTAAAACACTTTTGAATCTACTTTGATAGCATATCCTCTTGAAGCACTTATATCTTTTTCTCTACATTTGTACGCTCCACTCTCACTCCATATCCAAGAACTGATGTAATGTAAGCATTCAAGGTGCTTGTACTTATTCAAGATGAACTGGGAGATGCGATGATGATCTTGTGAATACAAGATGTTTAACAGTCTCCTGCTCAGGAAAATCAATTGCAGGATTTGGCAACTTGATTAGAGTACAGTGCAATTAATTGCACCACAAGGAATGACAAGCACAATGTCACTCTACACAAGCACACTACTCCTCACGAATCCAGACCACTCAACATCCCTCCGCACCTCCTACAAATCCATAATCGCACAAGCACTACACGTCACTCTCTCCACCGGCACTCTCGATATCTTGATATCAAGACCGCCAGAGTTCTTTCGCGATGCGCATTTCATGATTACAGAGATGTATTTGGTTGCTGCTGAAGCTGCG
Source organism: [Lipomyces] yamanashiensis (assembly GCA_030572775.1). Taxonomy (NCBI): domain Eukaryota; kingdom Fungi; phylum Ascomycota; class Lipomycetes; order Lipomycetales; family Lipomycetaceae; genus Myxozyma; species [Lipomyces] yamanashiensis. The sequence continues at coordinate 181,036 of JAJMBS010000008.1, forward strand.
AAGGCTGAGGAGCGCGAGGATGTGGATGTGCGAGTTTTGTTGCAGGGTATTGGTGGGTTTGATATTGGCAGTGCAGTAGAGCAGAGTTGGGAAGTCGTTACTGTAGGAAAAAGCGGTTAGTTATGTTTTGTTTTTTTCTGAAGGGGAGATGCTGATGGGTGTAGATTCTGAGATGTTGCCGGTGTTGATTTCAGAACGGCAGGCACAGACGTATTCACCTGCGCTGCACGTTCTTATTTTGAAATCTCCTTCTCAATCAGATTCGATTATTCAGGAGGAAGATGAAGAGGCAGAAACGCGAATAGGCGAAGCAGGACCTGTGTCTGACGAGGATACCACAGACGAGAATACAGATGATGGGCATGACGGGCAGTATCCAGTCGTCGCACGTACGTTCTCTGCTTTATCTACATAGCTAATGATCTAACGCGTTTCTAGTCGGCGGCACATTTGATCATCTTCACGACGGTCATAAAATCTTGCTCACAATGTCCGGTTTCCTCGCCTCTCGAATCTTGATCATCGGCGTGACGGGGGCAACTCTTTTACAAAACAAAAAATACAAAGAATACATGCAATCGCTTGATACCCGCTGTGCAGCCGTTCTTTCTTTCCTTGCATGTGTGTACCCAGGAGTTCACGCCACCACCCATGAAATCAACGATATTTACGGTGACGCTGCGAAAAAAGAGGAGATAGACGCGCTTGTTGTGAGTGCCGAAACCCGTTCCGGCGGATTTGCGGTGAATAAAGAGAGGCGGAGGAGAGGTATGAAGCCTGTGAAATTGTGGGAAATTGGAGTTGTCAATGGGGATCCGGAGAATTCGTGGATGGGCAAGTTGAGTAGTACGGACATTCGGAGACGGCTTGCTGAGAACGCAGCGAGGTGATCGACGCGCTCGCTGCAATTTTTTTTAGAGACGAGTGGTTTTGCAGGGTAAAGAGATCCGGAGATTTGTGGAGGAAAAGAGTAATACGGCTATTCTCAAATGTTCGCGCAGTGACCTGAACAGCGCACTTGCCAAGAACTTTGGAAGTCAAGTGTGGTTTGGAGTGGTAATGAAATCCGGAGATCGGTGGAGGAAGAGAGTAATACTGATATTTACAGACATTCTCAGAGTACATCGACGTGAGTGAAGAGCGTTGAGACATTAATAAAGAATTGAATTTGCATAGTACAGTTTGCATGAATTGAACATTCCGGAGTTGATTTCCGTAAGACATGAAAGACAAGGACGTGGGGTGTGTGTTTTCAATCGAATTGCGCTTAACGTGTATAAAGGCTATTGCGGAGAAAGAAGGGCCGCCGGGTTTGATTGGCAATTTGCGACTGTGAAATGATGTGAAGAAGGGTAATTTGCCACAGACAAGGTATTGGAATAAACAGGTTTGCGAACAATTAATTTCCGAATTGTGAATTGCCATCAGGCTAGTGCGAAATAGTGCTCGCATTTTCATTTGGTATTTTCATTCATGACGGATTGAAGGACTACGGCAAGCAGAAACGCATTAGAAGCAAGGATATAAGCATAAGAAGGTCGCGGGGGTGATTGTTGTGGGGTGCGGAACAGGAAAGATGGGCGATGGTTTGCTGGAGAATCTACGACTGCTAGGAGGAGCAGAAGCGATAGTTGGACACTGCGCAGCGCTGAAGATTTCATTCGAGAGCGCGGAAGGAGGAGAGGAGTGCCGCGTGGGAAGAGCTGAGCTTCGACGAGCCTTTGGAAGAAAAGCAGACGGATTGCGTTTCATTTGTGGTGTTGTACGGCGCCTTCCCGCAAAGCAGTGGCTGACCGCAGATTTGACGGTATTCACTGAAAAACACTGGTAAATTGAAAAAGAACAGGTGGTGAAGGAGATCCAGCGAGCGGGAGACGAGGACTGTGGATACGAATACACTGAGGGAACGAAGGGGATCCATGAGAGCAAGCAGTGGATTAATTAAGCACGATATATTAGCACAATACTCAGATAGAGACATACAAGCACTGTACACTGAGCCTGATCAAGCACTATAAAGCACTAATACAGCAGTGTGATCTGGAGAATTGGTGAAGAGCACAAAGGTGGTACAGATCTAAGCCAAAACGGGGCGAGACTGACAAACCCAACCGACACGTCCACTCTAGTCTTGCGCGCTGTTGCTCTTCTATTATTATTACTTTTACTATTACTACTAATATGTTACTGTATATACTACTATTCAATATCATTGAATACTACTAATACTATTGAATACATTTACGTAGTTAGTTAAATGTTTAGATGTAGTAATTAGTCTGCGGCGCCAACCCGGAAGTCTGACCCAACCCCTCGCATTAACTTTGCTCCTTCAAAGTTCAAATTAAACTTCTAAATAAACTTTCCTTGCCTTGCGTCGGCTTCTCTCTGTCACTCACTCTCACTCCTTTGCTCCTCCTCGCGACTCCTCTCTTCCCATCAAAAAACCCCCCTTTTCCTCTTCACCATCCCTGTTAGCCTGCGTTCCGGCTTCGTCTGGCATTCTCCGTCTTGTTTGGCAGTTGCATGCGCGCCTATCTGTTTTGTTAGTCCGGCCTTGATCTTCTGCTTTGTGTCGGTGTGAAAGTCCTGCCTGCCTTTTCCCCGGTCCCGGCAGCCAACCGCACCTCGTACGTCTTCTTCGCTTCATATTGCCCCTGTCTTCAATTTATTATTCGTCTGGTTTATTATGGTTCACTTTGCTGACCGCCGTTTGTCTCTTCCTTGCTGCAGCCGGCAGTGAATAGTAAGCAATGTCTGCCATCACATCGGTCGCAATGAGCAGCCCGCCTGCCTTTGTGTTCCCGCTTCACCAATCCCTGTCACCTCATGATCACCACCAGCAAATGCAGCAGCAGCAGCAAGCTGTGCCTCGAACTGTCCTGAATCGTGGGCACACACGGCATCAGAGCGTCGCTGCGCTGTCGATCTCTGCACCGGCTAGCGGGGCCCTCCTCATGCCCCCTCCGGCTTCGCTCTCGACTACCACGCCTTCATCACCTTCCTCGACACCCTCTGCGGCACCAAAACAGCGCAGTCCGTCCCGGAAACATGCTCACCGCCGCTCTGCCGCCGTCTCACACGACTTCCTCGCCGACCTGCGTCTCGAACAGCAGGAGCAGCAAGCCGCCGCATCCGCTACTCCTCTCCCGCCATCACCAACCCCGTCCCGCGCAGAGTCACCTTGCCCTTCCTCGTCATTGTCTCTAGACTCATCATCAACCTCTCTCGTCTCGCTTTCGTCGGCGTCGACTACTCCGCCGTCGCGCACAAAAGTCATGTTCTCGTCCGCGATCGAGTTCATCCCTTCGCACTCTACCACGACGTCAACATCTACAACAGCAACTCTTACCCCCGTGCGTGCGTCTAATGATATTGCGGAGTTTACGCAGCCAAAGTTGGCTACTGTCATTGCGGAGGAGAGTATACTCTCGCGGAGCAGCAAGTCTGTCGACGATATGTCTTTGTCAGCCAAGCCGGTATCTAGCGTTGATGCTATCAAGAAAGGAAAATCCTGGTCGTTTATGCGGTTCCGCCGAAAAACTGATGAATTAAGCCTCTCGCCTCCGCCTACTGAGGAAGAAGACGAAGTTTGCAGTGACGAAGACGACGACGACGACGACGACGACGAGTTTATCCCTGCCCCGCGGCCCGCCACACCGCCTCACGTTTCGCATGCTCCACGAGCGACACACTATTTCACCCGTTCAGGCACTCCCGAGCCAATGATTGATCTTGACGCTGCATTAGGACCAGCTGGCACGCCGTCTTTTGGCGGGCAGTCGATCTTTCATCGGCGGACAGAGTCTGCGCCTGGTCTGATGAACGGGACCAAGTCGGTTGACTTTCGGACGTTTTCGCAGTCAATGACTTTAATGCTTGACGGCCATGCGTCCGTGTCTGCGTCGTCGAATGTGAGGCGGCCGATGAAGCACAAGATGATTGCGGTTGAAGAGATTGCTGAGGAAGAAGTTGATGAGTCGGCGATCGAGGATTCCGATCGGAGTAGTAATTTAAGCGTGAAAGTAGACTGCGGTGTTGTAGCGATTGCCGATGAGGCGATTGATAAGCGACGCAGTGTATGGGAGGATTTCGTGAGCTCGTTCAATGCAGCAAACGAGACTTCTTTAGTCAACAATATCGTCAAAGACGAAACACAATATGCGGAGAAAGCAACAGAAGATGTGTTGATAGTTGATGAGTTTGGCGAGGCTATTATTCTTGGCGAGCCCGGTCCTGAGATCCGGCATTCGTTAGTTGAGAGTGGTGGTAGTGCATCTAGTTCGTTACATAACGCAGCGTCTGTGTTGACGTTTTCTGACGAGGAGGCTCCGGCTGCTGTTGCAGCTCTGCCGGAGAAGAAACAACTGAAAACTGGACATTTGAGAAATCGGTCACAGGATAGACGACGAAGTCTTGTTTTTGGATTGAAGAATGCGATGATGAAGAGTCAGTCTGTTGGAAATCTGCTGCACGGTAACAACGGCAGTATGGTCAATATTTCTAGCGCGTCACCCTCAAAACAGCATAATAAACTCCACCGGAGACGACCTAGCAAGCAAGATATCGAGCACCTTGTTCTAGGACAGAACAAGCATGGCTGGCGTAGTCAGGGAAACCTACCGGTTCCAGGTACGCCGCCGATCGTGAGCTCACGACATCGGAAACATGCCAGTGTTGTTACGATGATGACGACTACGAGCAGTACATTGCGAGCTGGTACGTTGAAGCGGGATGATAATACTGGCAGGTTTCCTAAAGGCGCAGTCGGGCGGATGTGGGAGTGGGTGCGAGGTGTTATGAGAGTTTAGGATTGAGTAGTAAGGGGAGTTGCATTTTTGTAGTTGTGAGAATAGAGGAGTGGATTTGAATCTTATTTTATTTGGAGGAGCACGTGTAATTATTTTGTGATATTTGATTTTGTTACGATAATGTTGGTGTAATTGCGGATCTTTTTGTTGTTGTTTACTGAGTTTGTGTTTTAGCATGAAATTTTTGAGGAAATGTGAAAACTTGCATTAGTAAAGGTCTTTTGGATTGAATTGAATTGAATTTAACCATACCGTCTATAAAAGTATGGTCAATCAATCAATTGATCAGATAACAGAACCCAATAAATTAGATCACAGCAGATCAATTTCGTCAAGTGACGATGAGAAAAGAGTATAAATAGAGCTGAAACGCGCTAAGACTTCCGGAAAGGGCAGAAAGACAACAAAGCGTGATTGAATGGCTTCAAGCAAGGGGTTATAGATCAAAGCTGAATGTGATGGAGGCGGATGTTAGTGCGGGAAGAGTTGCTGTTGTGTGTTTGTATTTAGGATTCTATCAAGTACTATTATAATAGAATAGTTTAACAGCAATATATAATGAATATGATAGAATCAGTAACAGTAGAATATTGCCGTCTCAAGTAAAACCCCAACCCGAATATACAAAAGCGGAAAATAGGTTTTCGCTTGCTTTGAGCATTTCAGGGAGGATTGTTGAAGAGTTGATTTTTTTTAAGAGATTATAAAAGAGCATTATAGAGGAGTATATTATAGAGGAGTATGTGGAGGTGGAAGTGAAGAAGAATGAATTGGATGATAGTTGGATCTGGCTGTGATGTCATAGCACAGAAACTACAGTGGCCTAGTAAATATACTACTGTGTATATAATAACTAATCTAGTAAACGAGTAACTTTTGGTGAACTAGTATAGTAATCACCTTCGCTTCACAGCAACGCCCACGCTCATTAAACACACAATTCCACAGTTCACAATTCAGGCATGTAAACAACAATAACGTACTATAATTACGCGTCATTTCGCACACGACTACTTCAACTGTCTACTTAACAACATTCTCACTTCTCATGCGTACTACTATAAACACACTAGTGCAATACAAGCCACTATTATATCTTCTACTTCTTTAACTATATTATATAGATCAATATCATAACAAAAATACCAAAGAAGAAATAAATAAAGTTTTTGTCACTGCTTTTCCTTCTGCGCCGCAGGAACCCAGGTCAGAAAAATTGCTTATTACTAATATTTAATGTAAAATTACATAACAGTCACGTGCAGTTAAGAACTACCACACCGAAAAGAACTGCTCACCACTGCTGGTCATCCAGGCCTCACGCAATCCTCTTTATTCATTCCTTATTAGCTGATGCCAGAGTATTCTTATTTTGCATAGTATTTTCTTGAATTAGAGGAAAATAGATTCAAGAGTGTTTGTGGACTGCATTTTAGGATTAGTTTGAGCTGAGTTTGGATCAGAGAATCGAGTGTTGGTTCTTGGTATTCTCGTAAGTACTCTAGATTCCTTTGATTATTTGATTTATATCTGCTGTGATATTTGATATTTGATGTGGATATGATATGGATATGATGTGTATTTGAATATGTATTACGAAACTGAATCTGTGGATCATATTGTACGCGGACTGTATCTAGGCATCGCATCTCTGTAACTCTGCTGCCTGAATAAATACTCCATTTCCTCCTCTTTTCTTATACTTCTCTCATTCAAACATGATGCTCATCATCTAACGACTCATTCCCACAGAAAACCACAGCAAAGATGCAGGTATATCGCGACATCACTCCGCCAACCGCCGTTTCACACTGTTTGGCAGTCTCTCTTATTTCCCCGGACTCACAGAATCTTGTCGTTGTCAAAGGATCTTGTCTGTTGCAAGTGTTTTCCTTTGTCTCTCATGAATCACAAGATGATCTTACCGCCGAAACAAAACTCGAGCGAAACACCGGCAGTGATCCTACTCGCGACTCTGGAGCAGACACCGCCCTCGACCACAGCGACGCCGTCGATAGCATCATCCAAGATCAAACAGACGACCATTTCGTATCCGACATCGGCCTCGAACAAAGCCTGACTACTCATCGCACAAAGCTCGTCTTGGTGGCAGAATACGAATTGAACGGGTTCGTCTCTGATATCGCGCGCGTCAGAACCGCCGTCGCTCCTTCGCTGGACTATATCTTACTCTCGTTTGTCTCTGCAAAGCTATCGTTGCTTGCCTGGGATCACTCGCGGAATACTGTCTCGACTGTTTCGTTGCATTACTATGAAAAGCCAACCGGGATCCTGAACGCGACTGTCAACACAGACATTGCCGAGCAATCGCCAATCCTGCGCACTGATCCGAATAACTACTGTTCATGTTTCAAATTCGGATACGACATGTTTGCTTTCTTGCCGTTCAAACAGGAAGATGACGAGTACGATGTTGAGATGTTAAACTCCGGGCCAGAGAATTCGAGTGGTACGTTTCCCAAGGTGTGTCATCCCTCGTTCGTCGTGCCAGCTTCGATGCTCGACGATAACATCGCCCATGTCATCGATACTGTTTTTCTTTACGAATACCGCGAACCTACACTTGCTATCCTCTATGAACCAAAACGCACGACAACAGGACTCATCAGCACCCAGAAAGACACTGTTGCGCTAATCGTCATCGCGCTAGATCTCCAACAACGCGCTTCTACATCCATCCTCAGCGTGGCAGAGTTACCTTACGATGTCTTCTCCATCACCGCTTTACCGGCGCCAATCGGTGGATCGTTACTGTTAGGCGCGAACGAGATTGTGCATGTCGACGCGTCAGGCAGAGCAGTTGGTGTAGCTGCGAATCCGGTTGCGTCGCAGACCTCTGCGTTTGAATTGATCGATCAGTCTAGTTTATGTCTTAAACTCGAAGGCAGCAAAGCCACTTATCTGCAAGATAATCTTGTGTTGGTTGTTCTAGGCTCAGGAGATTTATATCTTCTTCAGTTTACACTTGAAGGACGCGCAGTCGAAACACTTACCTTGCAAAAGATAGATACCGCGGAGAAATTAGTCGGCGGTGCAGCATCTTGTCTCGTCACGTTTTCAAAACGCGTGTTTATTGGTTGCGCAGCTGCGGACAGTGTACTTCTACAATGGCGTAAGGCCGGTGTAGAGGTCCAGCCTACTACAGATACACCGAATGGAGACGTCAGCAAACTCGTGAAATCCAAAGAATACGACGATGATGATGAGGATATTTATGGTGACTCATCGGTAACCGTCGGCAACGGCAACTCAAACGCATTTGACGAAAATGTCCTCTCTGATTCGCAATATTTTAAAAAATTCACATTCACAGTCCACGACCGCCTTATCAACCACGGCCCTCTCATCGACCTCGCGATCGGTTCCGTTGAAGTCAGAGGGAACATCACATCTAACGCCGAAGTTAGCTCCAAGCTCGAGATCGTAGGAGCGCGCGCGGGTGAACCAGGTAGTGCTGGACTTAGTGTATTCAGACGATCACTTACACCGCGAATCTCAGCGCGATTTGCGTTTCCGGATTGTAAAGCGCTTTTCACTGTCAAGACAAAGTCACGAGATACACTAACGAGTGGAATCGGTTCCGCAATCGCCGATCAAGTCGACAAGTACATGATCATTTCGCGCGCGAGTGCCGTCCCCGGCGGCGAAGACGAGTCAGTTGTTTACGATATTAGCGAGCAGTTTAATGAAGTGCGTGATAGTGAATTTGATTCGCGGGGTGCGACTTTGGCTGTTGGTTCGATTTTAGATGGTACGCGGATCGTGCAGCTCTGCGCTACTGAAATCAGGGTCTACGACTCTGATCTTAAAATGGTGCAGATGCTGCCTGTGAGTGAGGATAATAACGAAGACGTAGAGCCTGAACTTGTGTCGGCGTCGTTTTCGGATAAAGCGGTTTTGATTCTGTTGAATAATGGTGCGGCTACTGTTTTAGTAGGCGGGGATGATAGCCTTGAACTAGCTGAAGCGAACAAGTTTTCCGCCGGAACTGTACGTCCTCGTATTCTTTTGATGTTAAGAATATGTGCTAACTTGAAGTAGGAGTTCTCAGCTGGATGTCTTGCGGCGATGTCAAAGACCTTTTTTCCTTCTCCGACGAAACCAGAATCTCGCAAGCGAAAGCGAAATGGTGACTCTCTATACGACGATTCTGAAGAGCAAAGAGAGCAGAACCTTGAAGAAGAGCTGGAGAATGTTGCTATAATGATTACAAGCCATGGCGAACTCCAGGTAAGTTCACCGTTTCTTCGTGTGGTTTGACGCTAACAGATATAGATCTACCACATGCCCGATTTGACTTTACTGTATAGTGTGAAACATGCAGATAACTTACCCCAGACTCTTGAGCAAGACCATACTACTCCGAATCGTCCTTCGTTATCTAGTCGTCGGAAATCTAGTACTGGTTTACTGTCGCATATTTCTCGCGAGAGTACTAGGGAATACGGGATTGTGGAAGTGTTATATGCCTCGTTGGGCGACTCCATATCAAAAAAGAAATATCTACTTTTGAGAACAGATCAAGGGGATATTATGATGTATGAACCGTTTATCTCGTCAGATGAACACGCTGCCAGCTCGAAACCTGGAGTCAAGTTCGCGAAACTCAATAATCTAAGAATCACTAGGCCGTTATCCTCAGCTAAACAAGCCGATGACGTAGCAGCTTTCAAACGAATTGCAGCAGCCCGCGTGCCTGTGCTGTTCCCACTCGTCGAGCAAGGCGGATACGATATCATCTTCATTGTCGACGATGCCAAGCAAGCTGTCGAAGACGGACAAGTCCCCGCCAGCGAAGCCTACGTTATTTTGAAGACGGCAAAGAGTTTGCCAAAGGCTGTGCCGTTTGCGGGCGGGCCCGGAGTTAAGTTTGTTAGTCCGTTTCATTCGCTTACGGTTGATTATGGGTTTATCTATGTTGCTAAGAATGTGAGTACTTTTTTTTATATTTTGTTGTGGAGGTGCTAATGGATTTAGGATATGGTGAGAATATGCCGGATTCAAAGTGAATACTCATTTGACGGTCCATGGCCCACCAAGAAAATTGTGATGGATGAAGACGTGCACGCTATTGCGTACCATTCTGAGCAAAAAATGTATGTCGCCTCTGTATCTAAGGATATTCCATTCAGCGCGCGGGATAGAGAAGAGGAAGAGGAAGAACGCGAGACGGAGCTTGAAGCTGAGGCAGAATTTCCGCCGACGGTCGCTCAAGGCTCGTTGAAGTTGATTTCACCGAAATCTTGGATTACGGTTGATACCTACGACTTTGCGCCGAACGAGACAGCACTAGTCGTTCGCGCGGTTAATCTTCAGTTATCAGAAGCGTCTAGTTCAAAGCGGCAGTTTATCGCAGTTGGGACCGGAGTCTTTTACGGCGAGGATCAGGCTTCGAAAGGATTTGTCTATGTTTTTGAGATTATCGAGGTTGTTCCTGAACCTGGTATGCCCGAGCATAATCATAAGCTCAAGTTAATTGTGAAGGAGGATGTGCGCGGGGTTGTCAGTACTCTGTGTGAGATTAACGGGCATTTATTGTCGGCACAGGGGCAGAAGGTTATGGTGCGAGCGCTAAGGGAAGACATGTCGTTTTTGCCGGTTGCGTTTATGGATATGAATATGTATGTGTCTGATGCGAAGAGTATCAAAAACGTGATTCTGATGGGCGATATCACGAAAAGTGTGTGGTTCGTTGGATTTTCTGAAGATCCATTCAAAATGCAACTTTTCGGCAAAGATCTGCGAAAAGTCGAAGTCGTCGCGGCCGATTTTGTCGTCAGCGGCGAGCTCCTGCATTTCGTTCTTGCCGACGCGAACCGAAAGATCCATGTTTTGCAATACGATCCTGATGATCCGAGATCGTTGTCGGGACAGCGGTTGATTGCTAAATCGGAGTTTTTTACGGGACATCAGATTGAGGCATTGGCAATGATTCCGCAGGCGTTGTTGCCGGTTACTGCTCCTGTTGTGGTGGTGGAGACGAACGAGCATGAAGAGGCGGTTGAGAATGGAGTCGCGGAAAATGTTGACCACGAGAATACTCAGAAAGTCACTCTTACTCCCACTCAACCGACTACGCCTACACCCACGGCACAGTTCATGTCTATAGGCGTAACCCAGTCCGGCAACCTGATCTCGATCCACCCTGTTTCTGAAACCACATACCGCCGTCTGGTCGTCGTGCAGCAGCAACTCTCCGAACGTCTTGATCACGTTGCAGGTCTTAATCCGCGTATGTACCGTTCTCTTTTCGCCAACGCCGAATTAAGCGGCTCGGCTACGCGTGTCGTGTTAGACGGCAACATGTTATTGAAGTTTGCGGGCCTGTCGCTTGAGCGGCAAACCGAGGTAGCCGAGCGTGCGGGCAAAGGGGCCGAGAGAGAGATCTGGGATAGTTTGGTGGGATTAGAGAGAGCTTTGAGTTATATGTAGGTGTTTAGTGTATACTAGGGCGAAAAAAAATGTAAATAGATATGATTTAAGGATAATGAAGAGCTTGTAGAACTTGAAGATTCATTAGTAACAAAAAGCAACAAAACGCCGGATGCATACACTAATAACTTACACTTTCTCAACTCATCTCTGTCTATTCTCTTTTTTTCATCGTAGACGTGCTCTCATCATAATAGGCAAGCAAATATAAAGCAAAATATTGAGGTATAGTACATTTGACGCGCCCAGCTTTCATAATGAGACGCGCCGTATTCAGTTCTTGGCCTTTGATTTGCTTCTTCTCTTGACAGGCACCTTGACCAATACTTCCTCCTTCTGTTCTTCCTCGACGTCCATTTCCTCGTCGTCAACAACCATCTCTTCGACTTCCTCTTCCTCGACTTCCTCGTCGGCGGTGGCAGAGTTGTTGATGGGAGCGCGCGGGATGAGACCGCCTTGTTTAAGCAACTCCTCGTTCTCAGCGACCAACTTGCGATCTTCCTCGCGCTGTCTGGCCTTATTATCGCGCATTCTGTTCTTGTAAAATGCCCGTTCACGCTTAGCTCTGATTTCAGAAACGCGCTGCATAGCCTTAAGCGTGACGGCCACGAGCTCGCGGTTATAACGGACAGGCACGTTTCTGCGCGATGCGAATGTGAGAGTCGAGTCGACGACCATTTCTTTGCCGGCTGATTTGCGGAAGGCTTTTGTCCAGCGGACTTTACGCGGGTTGCGTTTCATTTTAAAGTTCTTGTGGCATTTTGAGCGACTGTTCAAGTAATAGTGTCAGTTGCTGCTAGAGTGAGGAGATCAAAAGACTTACCAGAATCTGAACTCTTTGGCGTCGTTGCGGACAAACATGATTCCATGACCAGGCTGTAAACAAAAATCAGTATAAATTCACAAACAGTTTATCATTACAAATTGAATAATAAAATAAAATAGAATACTCACGTAAACTGGCGAGGAGCAAAAGCTGCAGTTGTAAACTCTCATTCTGCACTGCTTTTCTCTGGTTCTTTTTTGCTTTCCTCTTTTTTATATAATTCACGTCTGAATAAGACTACTTTTCAACACCGCAAAACACACAAACACACACACAAATCAGGAAATCTGCGTCTGTTCTTTGTTGTTTGTTGTTTGCTGTTCGTCGCAATGAAAAAATTCAAAGAGGAAAATTGGGAATAAAAAATAAAATCAGCCCAAACCCTAACTTCCCAATTGTGCACTAATTGCTGTGTATGTTATGTTGTAAGTGTGCAAACATTACCGTTTTAAAATTTGCGCAAAACGGGGAATATTGCTTGATTAGGAGTAGTCTAGATTGCCCGATAAGGAACACACGAAACCTTGTTTCTTAGCGATAACTTCAGACACGCACGCAACCCCAGTCGAACACAACTTCAAGAATACCAATATCAGAGGAACAAATCCAGACAACACAGAAAGAGTGTCTGTTGTTTATATAATACCAAATAGTTCAGATAGCAAGTGTTTATCAGAAGAGAGACGGAATAGAAGATGTCTGCGGTGCGGACAGCATTTGTTTGGATTGCGTTTGGCGTCGTCTGCGGAATCCTTGCTTTGATCTCAGTTTTATTCGTATGTTCTTCGATATATTTGAATATACTCAGAAGTATTCTGTGAAAGGTATCTGAGTGAAATAGAGCGAAATGAAGACTGACTGTCGTTGCTTTAGACGAGACTCTACACGAAGAAATACGAGCGCGATGTGTTTGTCATGATTGTCTCGATTTTCTCAATGTCGGTTGTTCTTGCCACAGCTTGTTTACTACCAGTTGATATTGCTATTGTTAGTCAGATGACAGGGGATTTGGCACAGGTAAGATACTTTAGTGCTTGCGCGTGAATGTTGAGGAAGTGGTCCTGACGATGATGTCATTATAGCAGCTTACGAGATCCGAGACTGCAGTCAAAGTTGGTATGTCTTCTATTTATATGAGTTCATTTGTTTGAATGAGTGCTAATGAATATAGTATACTATTGTATGTATAACGGAGAAAGAAGAAGTGTTCACAGCTGACTGGCGTAGTGCTATACTCCATAGACGCATTTTTGATCCTCATCCTCATCCCCTTCACATACTTCTGGTATGTCTACATCCAACTTTCTTAGATCAGCAGAATTTAACAGGTGTACAGGTTCGAAGAATGGGATGATGAGACCTCGGCTCGTGGGCGTATCCTTGCCGCTTTGAAATACGCAATCATCTTTTTGACTATCGGTGTCATTCTACTCATCCTCGGTCTATTTATTCCTTATGGACGTGGTGTGCGCGACAGCGAGTACGATTTTACGTATTTCAGAGAGCTGTTGATGGAGAACCGTATGTACACTTCACTCCTTGTACCGACCATTGCTGATATCGAGTAGGCGGCGAACGAGCCTTGACATTCATCATCGGCGTGTTATTATGTCTAGGAATTATCGTTTACGTTATTTACACTGCAATCGGATTTGCAGTTCTGCCAGTTCTGTGCATGAAATACCGGCCCAATATGTCCGCTCTCGAACTCGACGACACTCGCACCGCTCTGCAACTTAACCGCGAAAAGCAGCGAATGATCGAGACTCGCTACGAAGGCACATCAACGCAATGGAGCACGCGCGACAAGCGTGCCTATGAAATGCTTCAACGCGAGGAACGTACGCTTGTGCGTAAAGTTCATGTTAATGCTGGATATCCGAGATGGTATAGGCCGCGGTGGTTGGTTAGGAGTTTTAGATTTGTTGCCAGACCTATTGTGATTATCATTGGATTTTTGCTCATGTTGATTGCACTTTTGATTGTTGCGTCGATTTTGATTTCCATGTAAGTTCTATTGCGCTGGATAGAGTGAATGGCTTCTAACTATGGTAGGGTGGATCATATTAAGAATACTCCTTGTGGACGACACTGCGGATTTCTGCTTCCGGCAACAAACATTATCAATCCTATTAACGAAGTCCTCCGATTTGCTTCTAGAGTATGTTACACAACTTTTATACTTTGGGGTGATATTAACAAAGAATAGGCATTCCCGGCGGATTATATTGTGACTTTATTTATTATTGTATGGCTGTTTGTGTCTACCGTGATTGGTCTGTCATACTTTAGCATTCGTTTGATTTGGTTTGTGCTGTTTAGAATCCAGCGTGGAAAGACTGATCCTCAGGGGCTTCTTCTCGGCACTGTGATGCTGATGGTGAGTGTGCTGGCGATTAACTACTCGTTTACTATGATTATTGCTCCGGATTACGCGAGATATGGAAGTCAGCAGTTTTGTAACTACGTTGTGGATGGATTTTACGGTATGGTTGGAATGTGCGAAGAGCACCCTGATGCGCTGGTTTCCTGTGCCGAGGCGAGCCGGATGCTCTTCACTCCAGCATTCTACGACGTTGATCCGGGATATATTGTTGAACCAATTGGATACGAAGACGGTACGTCGATTATGATGAACTCGACGACCTATTTCAACAATATTTGTCGACAAACTATGGTTTCTACGTTTATTGACCGCGTGATTGTGAACTATCCATGGTTCGGACTATGGAGTTTCTGGGCGCAATTCGGATTCGTCGGCGTGTTCCTCATTGCCGTGTTAGTCGCGATTATCCGCAAACCATCGTGGGACACGTACGACGCCGACGATGAGTTTGAGGATATCCCAGAGGAGAGACAGGGCCTTTTGAGTCGTACGGCAGCGAAGTGGTCGAGTCGGGTGAATACGACGTGGGATGATTTGCGGACGAGAGCGCAGCTTGCTGATCAGGCTGCTCAGGTTTATCGTGCAGTGTCGTAGGTGTGCAGTGATCTGAAGATGCAGTGTAGTGAATCTACTCAAGATCGAATATATGCACGGAATAGATTATATTCTAGTGTTTCAAGTGTCTGGATAAGAAGACTCTTGAGTAATTTGCGCAGGTATACGTTTTTCTATTTCTCTTTTATTTTGCAGAAAGAACAATCTACGAAGTGTGTAGGACGTGAATGGAGATTGAAATCTGAGAGTTGGGTTTTTTTTAAGGGATTGTTAATAGAGGATTGAATATACAGTGTTTTGTGCTGTTGTTTGGGATATCATGTTTGTTATTAGATATGCATTTATTATTTAACCAGAGATTTCTTTGTTTATTGTAGGCTATAGGGATGCTAAGGTAGAGGGTATAGGATTGGCGATCAGATTTGGAAGGAGAAGGGTTGTGGACAGTGGTCTATGTAAGAGACACCGGGTCAGCTTCACTACAGCATACGTTTTTGGTAACCGCATTTTTTTCATTTATGAATTTGAGTATGATATATTCAGATAAAGTTGAATAAACGGAAAGCGAGGAATAAGAAGTAAAGTAGCGATTTCATTTCAGTTTGCTTTTGTGATGTGTTTTATGTGTTGTTTGTTTATGTGAGAAGTGTGGGGAATCCGAGCAAAGATTAAAAAATAAGATTAAATAGAATTGTCGATCGAAGCTGGATTCGAAGCGACCTTTTTGCTTTTTTTTCTGTGTGTTTTGTGCGGAATTGGCTGGTTCGGAGTGGAGAAACATATACGCGGAGGGGAAGATAAATTACTATATGTGGTTGTAGATTGTTGTTGGATTTGAAGTTGACTACAATCAGTCAAAGCTGTAGACTCATAAGAGGAGACTATTTCAATACTTCACTAAAGGAAACAGAATATTTGTTGTAAACTAGTCTGTGATCTTTTATATTCCACAGTCAAAGAGATTCAAACTCAAACGGAATTGAGCGCATCGCCAATGCTCACTCACACACACGCTTGCTTAACAAAGCGAAGCATCACTCTTTTTAAGTGTATTCTTGACTAGATAGTTTGGTTTCTTTCTGAATGTGCCGGACAAAGAAATCTAAGGCTGAGCTTATTCGCGTTTGCTGCTGTGCGGGAAAAAAGCACCGCTGGAATTGAAGACTGTAGTTGAACAATAAGCGACAAGTTAAATAGATGAAAGTGCTCGCTAATGCCCTGTTTATATTCTATACTAGTATATTTACTCTTAATAGTCTTATAACACACTGAGAACTGTTCTGAGCCAACCACGGATCCGGGATGCGAAAGGGGATGAGAGCGAAAGTGAGCACTCCGACCCGTCCTCGCGTGATATCTCAGCCTGTGTTTTCTGCTCCTCCGGTCTTTCTCAGCGTGATATTCGCGTCTTAAACAGTGTCTCGCCGCTGTCTTTATTCGGCAGTCTCGGCTTAGCCGGATCCGCGCCGTCACAGCTGAGTCTGCGTTATCACCACCATCCGCACTCCACTCAATGAGTCTCTGTTCAGACACCGCGACAAAGGAGAACTAGTGCTTGTTGTTGTACCCAGAGTCATCCTGCACTGCGCTGTTCTGTGTCTTTCTGTCAAAGTCATACCCAAATGATCCAGCGCGGACTCGCAATCTCCACCCAGTCAGCTGGTTCTGGTTCAGACCTGTATTTTACATCCGCCGTGGTGCCATACTAAGCTTCCTTCTTATGTCTTGTGTTTGCTGTGCGCTGGATTACATTCTCATCAGTTCATCGCGTTGTCTCTTAAATACCTGAGTTCTCTTCTCGTTTCATTATTCTACTCTTCTACGAGTCCTATATTACTATACTCTTGCGTTGTTCTCGCGGATCATCTTTTGTTGGTATTCTCCTTCTCCTGTCGACAGAGAATCTACAGCATGTCGCATCAATCAGCACACTCCGCCACTCCCCTAGACTCCACACCTCGCACCTTTCCTCCTCTGGATATCAACCTCGAATCTCTCAGCAGGTATTCCTCTCCGTCGCCATTATTCACCCCGCCGTATGACACTCCGAGTCAATTTCCCATTGCCAGATCAAGTGATGGATACTACACATACTCGTCTGAAAGTGGATCGTCCCTGAAAATGGAGAGTTACCAGAGTATCTTCACACAAAGATTCCCTATGTCGGGGGTATAACCAGTCTTCACCGTCAACTGATAATGCCAATGAATACTATGCAGAGAAGGATTGTTGATACACGATTTGTGACATATTAATACACCGGATCTGCAGCAGATGATGGCTGCTTTCAGAGTACTTTTTCAGGTCACTCTTCATCTCTGGATTCTGATCCTGGTATTTAAGAATATAGTACGCAGATCCAGCTCAAAGCTGACGTACAATCCCAGTCTAGATTTATATACACGGACTCATCTAGACTTAATACATCAATTATTGCTTTCTTGTTCTTTTCTTTTCTTTTTGTCTGCTATTTTGGAGTTACACCGGCGCTTTTTTGTGTTTATTGTCCTTCAGCTTTAATTATACAGAACATCGATCCTTCTTGATCTCTACTACCGCACTCTTACAAATTGTTCAACTACTCTTTATATTCGATCTATGTCTAAGGAGTCAGAATGTACGCCTTACTGTGCCTCATTCAGCTCGTCTCCATCTGCCTCTTCCATGTCACCGACGAAGCAATCGCTGAGATGGTCTGAAAGTGGTATTTGACAGGTACGGTGTGCTTGGGTGAAGACGCAATGACCTCTACCAAGTGCTTCATACAGCGCAAGTCTATATTCTCTCTATAAGTGCGTACAGAGAGAGAAAGAACTGTAAATTGCTTTTGCATGAACGACCCACGGCTGATAGTCCTCCATCCAAACTAGGTAACCCGCGCTATTCAGATTCCACTTGTGATAAGGCTCATGACCGGTCTTTAGAACTGTGCCGTGGGTACGGCTGACGAGTATTGTGCGGGAATATGCAAGCTTGAAGCCAGTTCTGAGGAGTCGTAGAGTTAATCGTATCGTACATTGCAATCAGTAAATGTAATAGTGCTAAGAGATTTTTGTCTAAACAATTATATTCGTACACTATCATCCATCAATCCAGACACTTAGGAAGAACAAACTCACAGCCTTATCGATAGGAGGCAGTCGAGTCTGCGAGAGACGAAAAGTGGGACACGAATACGACGCCACCTCGCGTTTCCTCCGCAAAATAAACCTTAAAGAAGCATGCATGGCTTCTATGAGAAAACTGACTGACCCGTTTATGGATTGTATTTTGTTGAGTGGATGTAAGTACAGAAGAACTCTATTTTATTCTTTATATTTGTCTGACCAGGGAAGGTGTGGAGAATAGTAGAAAGACGGAGGAGTCGTGGATATGCTCGAGGCATACCTTTTCGCGAAGCTGAAATAGCGAAACTCTACTTTTTTGCATACTTCTTTCTTTTTGTTTGCAAGTCTCCCAGTATCTGGAATAAGAAAGCTGTACTCAGAGAGTGTGTGTTTATAGTAGTTTACGTAGCAATTGTCGTTTATTGCTTGAGGTGAGCGTATTTTTGGTTGTAAAAAATCTCAATCATCAGTTTCTTCTATTGATCACTTTATATCCGTTTTGAACATGAAATGCTGACTATTTTACTGCTTGGTTATTATTAATACCAATTTTTAATCTTTAGAGTTGCTTGTAGAGAAAGAAAAATATTTTGAGTGCAAAAAAATTACAGTAAAATTATACTCGCATATTTCCCGATGAACCACACGCTCATCACCATCCCTTATAATTCTAATATTCTAAATATAATAAATATAACAAAAATCTTATTTTTTTTCTTATTGTTTTTCCAATTAAAACTATTCTCACCCCTCAAAAAATACGTAAAATTCGACATATCCGAACACGGGTTTGAATCTAACTTTTCCGCGCATTTTCGCAAACCTCCACAATTCTGCGTCATAAATTCATTGATACAAATATAATCTTTCTTCACTTTTCACATTCAGGTTTGCATTCATGTATACATATTCTTTACGATCAAGATATTTTCTAATATTTACAGATATTTCTATTTTGCTTTGTTTAAAATATTCATCTTACTGCTTAGAAAATAGAGTGTACTTCAAATTTCATCTTTGCTGAATTTCAAGACTACTGCGAATTCTCTTTGCTCCGCTCTCACGATTATCAGATATCAATCCTCATTCATACTTATTTTTTCACCATATTCTTAATTCACTATCCTCAATAAAGACTACATCAGTTCAACTACGAGTACTTGCTACTCTACTACCAGCTTACACGACAATATCTAGCGAAATGAGGCAGTTTAGTGTTTTCCTATCACCGAATCGCGAAGAAATCGAACATGCGCTAGAGTACAAATAAGAAAGCAAAGATATAAAATTTGTCTTCCAGAACAATGGAAGACTCAGTCCTTCAAGAGTCTCACATAGATTGTATTATCTACAGCTAATCAGCACCTCTCCTAGACCTTTTTCGCTTCCTATCACTACCTTCCCCGCCTCCACCGTTAACGTCTTCAGGATCATACTCATCCTCCACCGTCTGTTTCTGCAAATAAGACTGCCACGCAGCAGCATCTGGTCTCACAACGACGTACTCTCCGTTTTCGTTCACGCGCACATGATCCCGCAATCCATCGCCTCCGCCTGCTGCACCAGACTCGATTGCAGAAATCTCGTCTTTAGAAATTGTTTTGAGGAATGATTTGGGGATTCCGGTTGTGCGTTTGGCCCGGCGGTTTTCGAAGAGAGGGTCGTTGTTTGTAGGACATGCTTGGATCCAGTGGCCTAGCACTGTTAGAGTTGTAGATTGACGAGAGAGGGGTTACGTACCTTTTTGACCACATCTGTGGCAAATGTATGTAGCGGGTGGTGGATGATCTGGTGCCGGTCGTTGCGGTCTGCCATTTGTATTTCCTCCACGTCCATATACAGGAATTGCCCTATTTAATTAGTACATGATTGCCATGAATAAGTGTAAATGTAAACATACGAAGCCATTCTATCCTGCGTCGATGCCCAATTCTCGGATTCAGCAGCCAGCATCGCGTTAATCATATCATCCTCAGCAGACCCCGAACTCTGCGGAATCTGAACCTGCGACGCCGGTAATGGCGCTCTTCGGCCGCTATTATAACCACCTCCACCAGCACCCGAGCTGTTAAAATCAGGTTTCCGTCCGCCACCTGCTGCTCCACTGCTACTGATAACTGCCATTGGAGGAGCTTTAGCGTTTGCGTAGCGAGCAGCAGAGCCGCGGCCTGGTCGTGCTGGTGCTTTTCGTCGGACGATCACAGATGATGATCGTGGTAATATCTCTGTATCATCTTCATATTCTGGTAAAATGTTAGTACTTTATCCACGACTATCGAGAGAAGAAAGGAGGGTACCATCACTTGTATCTGCATTATATATCGATAAATCAAAATCCGTGCCATCCCCCAGTTTATTAGCTATGATAACATCACGTTTCAAATCAAATATTGAAATTCCCGTGCCGTCAAAGTTGATTCGCAATGGTTCTCGTTGAGAGCGAAATTGGTAGTATATTGATGATGACATGTTGCTTCAATTCTGTGTTGAGATAGGAAAATCAATTGGAAGATGCCAGTTGTCGATGATACGTAATTTAACCAAACAATATTCGCAGAATCACACAGTCCAAATCGATATCAAACAATATCTCCTTATTAATCTGAATAATAATGAATTAACGCGTAGCAGATCAACTCTTCTGTTGATGTTTTGATTGATGATCTTCAACAGTACTTTCTGATTTCAGCTTCTGACAGTATTTAATATCAAACACATTCTCAATAAACAATAAACACCAATAATAATCCTCCAAACTGCTGCTGAATACTCTGTCTTTCCTAAACTTCCTGCTTCCTGCTGTGAGCATCTCGTCTCTGTTCAGCTGAGTGGCGCACAGAATTACGTAAACAGCACAAACATTCAACCTTTATGCATTTAGCAGGGTATAGGGTTTTTTCTTTGATATAGTGCAGACTAAACCCAATTAAGAAATGTAATTGAACTTGATTTGAACAGTCCGGGTAACTGCCTATTTGGGATAAAGTTAAACAAAGATGGAATAGACTTGCAGGAAATGTCATTTTAGTGTGGGTTTCTTTACGAAAGGTTCTTCTATTTCTAAGCATCTTCGGTTCTTTGTGTCCTTGGTTTTATCCACTTTCCTTTGCCTTTCGTTTAAACTACTCCCGAGAAGTTTCAAGTCACTCATTCCTTGTCTTCTCTTCGTCTTTCTTTCTGCTCTTCGTTTACCATCTCCGCATTACTTGCACTATTTAAGTACGTCTGTGTGCACAATTGGCATCAGAAAATAGATTTAACAATCTTCTTTTTTTATAGAAAACTTTTTTCATTCGTTTATCTTCTCGCTGCGACCTGAACAATGCAATTCTCCATCATTTCTGCTGCTATCGTAGCTCTCGCCGCGCTCGTCTCGGCGCAATCTGAGGTCTCGACAATTACTGTCACGGCTACTAACTACGGAGTAACGACTATGACCTTGTACTCGACCATGACTGTTTCTGCGGGAGAGATTATTCCTACTGCGACGGCGACGAGTACTTCGGAGGCAGTGATTGCTACTAGTTCTTCTACTTCGACCTCGGTTGTCCCGGTCGTTACTTCATCTGTGACTGCTTCTATTGAAAGCTCTTCTACTTTAACTTCAACTTCTCCGTCTTTGATCACCTCGACCTCGACCTCGACGTCTTCTTCTTCGTCGACCACTTCTATTTCGTCGACCACTTCTATTTCGTCGACCACTTCTAATTCGCCATCGTCGTCTACCTTCTCGTCCTCCGTCTCCGCCGTCTCCACCATCACCAAAGCTCTTGCGTCAACCTCCTCCTCCACCTTCTCTCCCAAAAACACATCCACCATCACCAAAACCTTGACCTCCTCCATCGCCGCCTCAACAATCTACACCTCCCTCACAACCATCACCACCGTCACCTCGGCATCCTCCACCCCCTCGACATCCTCCACCGCCTCCGCGGCCTTATTCACCGGCGCAGCAGCAGCTCCTTTCGCGGGTTCTTCTAATGCTCTAGGTGCTATTGCTGCGTTTGCCGGTGTATTCCTCTACCTTGCCTAAAAAGACTCGCAGTCAGTTTCATGATGCGTCCATTCGTTACTTTTACGACTTTATGACTTAACTTTCTCATGTTCCTCTCTTTTTATGTGTGTTTATACCGCGGGCTTTTATGGATATTATGTATGCCTTCTTTTATTAATGTATTTATGACTTTACAATTTCTTTTTTTTTTGGGTTTTATGTGTTCTTTTTACGAGTGATGGTTTTCTAGAAAAAAATGTGAGATCATTAAATATTAAACAAAGAAAACTAGATACATACGGGTTCTAAACTCAAAAACCAAGATGCTGAACGAAAACCAAAAAGGAGCGGATATATAAAAACCAAAAGGAGAGGACAGAATTTTCAAAAAATAACCATAAGAAACAATCCAAAAAGGAGCGAACGAAGGGAACGTATAATCAAAATGAACGGTGACGCGATATTTTGCGCCTTTACTGCTCCATACCAAACACACAAGTATAAACCAACAACCAAAACAATAATATAAAAAAGCTAATTTTAACACCACCCAGGAACAAACTGACATTCTACAAACATTGCATTAAACGTGCGTAGTCGAACTGTGCAGGCGTACAGATGCGTTTTACGTCATGCAGCTTCATCCGTATCTAGAAAATAGGACGTCCGTTTCGATCGCGCTGTAATCCACCCTGTGTCCAGCCATATGAAAGCTCATCAGAAGAATTACTCTTCGTTCGTGTAGGGTTTAAAGGAATGTTTTCAGGAACCAAACGGTCTTCGTCCCAGGGGTTTTGTCGTGGCCCTGAGGATTGTGTTGCTTTGGTTTGGTTGTTTGAAGTGTACAGAGGATCGTACTCGGATACAGCCAAACCGATGTTTTCCAGACCTGACGATGATTTCTGGTCGAGACTGTACATCGAATAGTTAAATCCAGCAGTGGTGGCTTTGATATCGCCTAATGGCTGCATCTCAGACTCGTCAATAACTGACTTTCGTCGACTACCGTCAGAGTTGTTACGAGTAAACAAACTCAGAAGTGCTTGGATGACCATCAATAACACAAGCACCAATGTCAGCACAGCCTGAAGGATAATAAGAACCATACCAACAATAGTAGTGGTTTCGGCTGCGATTCCCAACTCTTCGACAAAAACAAGAACGCAAACCAACGACGCAATACGCACGACGGCAATAATAGAGTTGATAACATTGCCGCTTCGTCGATTAAATGGACGGAGAACGAAAAGAACAAAGATGAAGATCACTTCGACAACTAATTGGCCAATCACCTGAACCATTCCATGACCATCAGCGAGAGCGATGAACGCACTTCGAGCAACTGCAACTGCAACCATCGGAACGAAAAACCACCAGCATCTGGTCTTGAACTGGCCATAAAAGAGACCATATCTCTGAATCCACGGTTTGTGGTCGTACAACTCATCAAGACCGCCAGCACTCTTGGACGCCCGGCGAGCAAGTACAAAAATACGAATCGTGAAGCCACCGATTATGACAGTGAAGATTCCGAGCGTGATTCCAGCAAGCAATAAACAGGCCCAAGAGTCTCCTAGCTTGAACTGATACATACAATAAAGAACCCAAGTTCCATAAAGGACCATAATAATACGGATGATGCTGCTCGACAAAAAAGTCCAGTACTGATGTCTGAAGCTTTCGAGACCCTTGGGCAAGTCTCTAAAATGCGCCCACACCTCAACGATTATTCGGAAGAGCAAAATGGCAACGATAACTCCGACCATGAAGATAGCAAAAAACAACAAGACCGTCATGAATGAGTTTGCATTTGGAATCATTAGCTTCTCAATGAATCGCGCGATTCCAGCGACTTTGGCAAGAACGACAGTCGAGCCGTCCGATGAAGTGCTATTACCGGACGAGATGTCAATACCATCAAACGTGAGTCTACGGACCAAACGCGCGACGCTAGAGTCATCATCGTCGCTAGTGTTGTTAAGAAGAATGAGAGCGCCAGAGCCGTCGTTGACGATAGTGGATTGGAGGGTGAGGTCGTAGGAGCTTGCAGAAATGTTACCGCCGGTGCGGCTGCGCAAGGAGTCGATGGTTGTCTGCATATTAGACCAGGAGATCAAGCCCGAAGACCAAGCAAAATTCTGAGTAAAGGAGCTATAAACGTCCGGGTAGGATACAGACATCATGCCGTTGGTGGCCATGACTTGGGTCCAGGTGACTATTTCAGAGAATCCAACGACGGAGACGGCCGAGCCAGCGAGAGCAGAGATACCAGAGAGAGCCAAGGATCCAGCGACGATAGCAGCGGAGGCGTATGTGACCGAGGTGAGCTTTGCAGACTTGCCGTTTGAGATTGAGGACGTGAAACAGCCGACTTCGTCGCCAGAGTCCGTGTTGTTGAGCACGAGTTTAGCAACGCCATCTAGATCAGGGATAGAGAACGCGATGGAGGGTATCTGGTCGGCATACTGAGAAGGGATATTGACTTCACCGCTAGCAGAAAAAGTACCTTCAGGTACGGGACATAGCTCGATGATTGAGTAGTCGCAGGGATTGAAAGAGTAGGAGAAGACGTCGATACCGTAGGCAGACACGTAGATGGTCGCTAAGAAGCCGCAGAATTAGAATTGTGAAGGTGAGCAAATAATAGTAAGAGAGCATCATACCAGTGACGTTCTGAGAGACGGTTGAAGATCCGGCGAGGTCAAAGGTGACGTTCTGGGTTGTTTTTGAGTAGGAGACGGAGAATTTGTCGACGATGAAAGAAGCGTTTGAGATGCTGTCGCAAGTGTAGAAGGAGCTGGTGCCGATGGTGTCTGCTGCGAGAGCTTTAGACGCGGCAGCCGCAAAAACTGCAAGAACGGAAAAGAGCAGCATTGAGTGATGCCAGGCTCAGAGAATCCTAGTAGAGGACGCGAGTGGAAGCGGGAAGTGCGGGAGCGAAGAGGTGAAGTGAACAGGCGACAAGCGAGGCGACGACGCGTAGGAAGGTTTTGGCGGGTTGGGAATTTTTAGGGCCAGGGGCGCGCAGGAACTGAGGCGTCGCGTGTCAAGTGGCCTTTTGTGAGGATTGTGAGGACTGAGAGGGGGGGTTGAGTGAAGCAAGTAGGGATTGAGGGTGGTGAAGTAGGAAAGAAGGAGGAGCAGCACGACAAACCAGCCAAAGTGTGTCAAACGCCTTTGTTGTGTTTGTGTTTGATTCCTTGGTGTTTGATACAGACTCGAACAGAGGACTTTTACACGCGCAATTCAGAGTTAGAGTTTGACGGTTGAGGCGAAGCACTTGCTGTGCGCGACTGAGCCACTAACTCAGCCACTTGCACATGACACGAGCCGCAGGTGGCTAGACATGGTCTAATTATAGGAAATATGCTGACTACATACTTATATAATATAATAGGGTTGTGCCCTATTTGCTTAAAACACAGTCACAGCTCTCGTCCATCCCTCTCGTCATCTACCACTCGTCGTTCTCCTGCCTTGCCGTCTTCCCCTCTTCCTCCTCACAACACCTCATCAAACCAGACCGGAGTGCTCCTTTGTCAAGACATATTCAAGCGCAGCGATGGTCAGTTCTTGTTCTCTGCTTCTGTTGTCTGTTCTTCCTTACTGACCTCTCTGTTCTCATCTTTCAGGCCCCAAAATCCAAGAAGACCCAAGAATCCATCAACTCCCGTCTTGCCCTCGTCATCAAGTCGGGCAAGTACACCCTTGGATACAAGTCGACCCTCAAGTCGATCCGTTCCGGCAAGGCCAAGCTCGTCATTATTGCGGGCAACACTCCTCCTCTCCGCTCCGCTGAGCTCGAGTACTACGCCATGCTCTCCAAGATCAGTGTGCACCACTTCCAGGGCGGCAACAACGAGCTCGGTACCGCTGTCGGTCGTCTCTTCCGTGTTGGTGTTCTTGCCGTCATCGACGCTGGTGACTCTGACATCCTGACCACTGTCGTTTAAGTAGGTCATTTGAGTCCTTGGATCATCTTTTTTAAAAGTTCTGTCGTTGGTTATTAAAAGTTTTCTTTTTTGCGCTCTTATCAAACTGCCGTATAGATTGATTTTATTGCGTCTTGGGTTGTATTATAGTTAAGTTGGTTCTGGGATTACCTTAATGGATTCGACATACTTTTATTTGCTTAATTGCTTTCGTAGTACTACCATATATGTAGATTCATAACATAATAATCCAAGCCATAGACAAGCTGTAGCCAAGCTGCAATTTTATCAATTATATCTATCAATTACTCTAATTGACAATACTGAACTACTCAATTGCAATGCTGCATCTAAATGCTCAATAATAGTTATCTCACTTTGTTCCCCGCTTTTTCAATATCTGGACTATCTACTCAACCACCTCTCCTTCATCAACTTCACCACTCTACAGCACCAACCTGTGCAGTCTGGTTATGGTAAGTCATTCTGCACTAAGAAATCTATTAAAATACTTGAATAAATATCAGACCAACGCTCGAATTGCGCAGCAGCAGAATGGCAAGCACAACCAAGAGCAAGTTTGAAGAGATCCCGCTGCCACCACCGTTGCAGCCTGCTGTTCCTGCTAATAGGTATGCTGGATTTGCAGCAGGGATATTTTCAGGCGTGACGAAGCTTATCGTCGGGCATCCGTATGTATAAGTTGAAATGGAGAAGGAGATGTTGGTGCTGATTGGGAACGCGTTATGATAGATTTGATACGATTAAAGTACGATTGCAAACTGCACCGGCGGAACAGTTTAAAGGACCGCTTGATTGTTTCTTACAGACGACAAGGAAAGAGGGATTTCGGGCGCTGTATAAAGGTGCAACACCACCGCTGTTAGGTTGGATGGCTATGGATTCGGTGTATGTACTCTAGTTCAGAGGAGTACAGAGGAGTTTTACTGACACCGCAATACGATAGACAATTAGGATCACTTCATAACTATCGTATGCTAATGAAAGCACATGTGTTTGCTGACTGGGAAAAGTTGCCGCCGATTGGTCATGCCATCTCTGGTATATTGGCCGGTTGGACTGTAAGTTTTGTCGCGGCTCCAATCGAGCAGGTGAAGGTATTTTTTCTTATAGTGTCAATTTAAAGAGCTGGTTAAATGCTGATATGTTTAGGCTCGGTTACAAGTTCAGTATAACTCAGCAACAAAGACATACACCGGCCCCATCCACTGCGCAGTAACTCTCTACAAACAGGCCGGTCTTCGAGGTCTTTACCGCGGTCTATTCAGTACCATGATTTTCCGGTCTTACTTCTTCTTCCTTTGGGGATCTTATGATATCATGACGCACTGGGCAAAGGAAAACACGAATCTGAGTACCGCGACCATAAACTTCTGGGCCGGAGGACTTAGCGCGCAACTCTTCTGGACTCTGGCGTATCCTTCTGATGTCGTCAAGCAGACTATCATGATTGACAGTGTCACGAATCCGAAGTTTAAGCGCTGGATCGACGCGTTTAGATATGTCTATATTACGAGAGGATACAGCGGCTTTTTTAGAGGTTTCGTTCCAAGTTCTATCAGGTACATTTTTCAAGTTTTCGGTCCCAGCTCACAAGCTAACTTATAATTTACAGAGCATTTCCAGCGAACGCATCAGCACTGGCTATGTTTGAACTTGTTATGAGAACAATGACATAGAATCTTTGACGATGAATCGAAGACTTGGGATTTTACATATGGTTCATTTGGATTTTTTTGTTTATATGCATTAGAATAGAGTAAATAGGCAAATTTACACAGATAATCTTTATTATGCAGTAAAAGAGCAATGTAAATAGTAGTTGTAAATGTTGAACTGTTGGAAGTGAAAGCTGGGAATTGGATTTCATAGTGAGCCGCATCGAAAATTGACCAGACAACCTCAAATCTGTTCAGATTAGCAGCACAATTCCTGAGCATTCACAGTTGCAATGTCGATAAAGCGGATAACACCTTGTTCTCTATTTAAAGGGGCGGGATATGCTCAGGCAGTTGGTAAGCGTAGTTGTTCTGTGCCATTGAGCTTTGTTTCGTCGCGGTTGGCGCAACAATGCCGAAGATTTGCGACTGAGAAAGAACCCAACTCAGCAGCAAACAGCGCTCCGAAATCGCGGATAAAAATGCCTCCTCCGAAATTTGGCTCTGCATTTGAGCAGAAAAGAGTAGCGGCAGCAAGAGGCGCTTCAAGTATTGAGGCTATTGGCGGGAAAGCAGCAGAGAGTAGACCGTTACATGTGCCTGGGATCACTGACGAGAAGGGATTCGGGATTCTAAAGAGTACTGCTGATTTGAGGAAACTGCTCGAGAGCACGGATCAAGAGTTGGTGGAGATACATGATCCGCATAATGTGCTTGGATTGAAAGGCAAGGTCGCAGAGGTGCAAGCTGAGAAACCCAGGGAAGGGCTACCAGCGCATATACCCAAACCGGGTGCGGTTGGCGGAGGCGGCGATATTCTGGTCGACACAAGTGACGAAGCCAGAGACAAACAGATGCCACACATGGGCTTCTTCCCTGCCGTGACGGTGATCACGCTAATGGCTGTTGCAGAAGCATTCTATGTTTTCCGTCCTGAGATTTGGGAAGAGGCTTTAGCAATCAGTATCCCGTCTTCACCGGCAGGCGTGATGCGTCCACTTGATATCCGACAGATGATAATCAATGCTTTTGCAGCTCCGTCGTTGCAAGACTGGGTTATTAACAGTTACGCAGCGTTTTTCTCAATCAGAGCATTATCAATGATTTTGGGAAATACAATGGGATTTGCTTTTATTGCCATGTACTTCACCTACGCCAATCAGATTTTGATTTTCGAAGCTTTACGCACACACTCTCAATACGTGGAAACCACTGACCCCAAAACGAACGAAAAGACTGAGGCAGTGGCGCAATTTACGCAAAAGATCGATAACGCATCTACCAACACGACAATGATTTTCGGAATCGCAGCGTTCGTAGGATGTATGCTGCCAAACGTACAGTTACCGTGGATTCCGAACTTTGGACCGCTTCCGTTATTGGCTATCTCGACCGTTGGTGTTTTGTATGTATTTTTTTGGTGTTAGTGAGAAAGAAAGATGCTGACTATTTTGCAGTGGAGATATTTATAATATCGCGTGGACTCCTGCGCAGCCTACGATTTTGCCAGTAGCGAAACCTGAATCCGAGCCTACTCCTCAAAAGACAGGCCAATCCGTATCCGACGACGTCGAAGATGATCAACCCGATTTCGACACATCCTTCCTTTCGCGCCTCACCTACGCCAACACTCAGCACATCTATGGTATGCTTGGTGGTGCGATTCTTTGGTTTGGGCTTGCGCGCTGGACGTCTGTGGGAAGGACGTTGAGACGAAATAAGAAGTTACAGGTTGCATTGACGAGGATGTTTAAGCCTAATAAGACGTTTTGGGAATATGTTTTGTTGAAGTAGTTACTCAGTATTTGCTCAATGTGTGGTTTGACGTAGTGTATATATTCATATTATGTTCTGGAGTAGTGTATATATTGCTGTTTTACTGACGATGTATTGTTCATTGATGTTCTGAAGTAGTGTACAAATTGTTCGCTCTGCTGAAGGTGTGTATTCATATTCTACCAAAGTAGATAGTGTTACTCTAGAGAACTAGTTGTATATATGAATGTAGATCTTATCTATTATAATAACTTCTGTCTTGCAAATAACGAAAGGAAGAGTTCAGGGTTTTTGGTAGGGTTTTGCAACATAAGCCGCAGCACTTTATATAATAATACACCTATTACACAAGTATTATAATAATAAAAATAATAAGAGTTCTATATACACCACTATTTAGGCTGATCATCAAATACTCAAAAGAGTAATGAAATGCGGGAACTGAGCGGGCACTTAGCTGGAGTTTTCAACACACCTGACACTTAAACAACGGACGTTCTGTATTGTTGTGATCAACTAACATGACTCTATTGCATAATTTATACAACTGTAAATGCAATAAATTGCACAAACAAAGACGGTTTGGGGCTGCTGTGTTATTCGGAGCGCTTCGGACTCTGCGCCAACGAGGAGTCTGCAGAGATGAAAAGACATGAACGTATCAGAATGACTAGTATAATACTGATAATAGCAGAATATCTGTAAAGTACTCTAAATACTCTATAAACAGTATCAAGTGACACAAGACTGCCACAATTACTAAAATCATGACATCATCATCATCATCATCATCATCCGAACCACCACCAATCCTACATGATCGTCAGAATCAGGCACAAACGTACACAACAGAAACCAGACGATGAGTTCTATCTCTTGTTTTGTCTTTCTTCCTTGTTCTAAACTTCCAGAGAAGGCAGTTCACGCGCGATGGTGGCGGACGCTTACTGCGCTGGATTGAAAGTACTGCCTAATCGGGCATATCTTGGATGGGGATCCCAGCGAGTGGCGGATTATTCGCTTTGGAACAAACTGAGCAAAACCGACGATGACGCAGAATCACGGACGAGCATTTCGTCTGGTCTGCTTTACTTATCACTACTTTCTTATCAGTTATCAGTACTCCAGCACACTCGCAATAGCACACTGAGGATTACACAATGTGCCTCATCAGAATCTTCCCCGACCGCTACAACGACGACATCATCTACCGCGACCGCAATCGCGTATACCCTTCAGGCTACCGCACTCATCACCACCCACCCGCCATCCTCGTCAAAAATACCAGCGGTGTCTCTGGCTCCCGCGCGTTTCGCAACGCTGCCTCATTAAGCAGACGCTCGAGGCTTCTACATCCTCAGGAAGACGCAGATATCGCCGCAAACGCAGCTGCCCACGCGACTGCAAGCGCAGTACGTGATATTGAGGACTCTAGAATCGACCTGGGACGACGTTCGGGAATACTCGAGAGTCCGAATCCATCGCGAGCGCGGCTGCAAATCCTCGAAGACGAGGCTTATGCTGAGGGATTCAGAGCGGGAACCAGACGTGTCTAGTGGCTTTGATAATAAACGAGATTTATGAGTAATGGCCCTGTAATGTGTTATGATATATGAACTTGAGGTTACATTTATAGTTTCTTTGGCAATAATCTTAATATACCATCCATCCAGACTTGCATAAATAGTAAGAATAGCCATATAATCAAAATCTATATTCAGAGCACAATGGCAAGCTATATATATACATATCCAAGCAAAACAAAACTCCATATCCATGCCTATGCTCATTCTAACCATCTACCCACAGCAATAATCAACTCCGCTGCTTTGGCAAAAAAATCTGAATATCATCATCCTCAGCAATAACCTTCTCCTTCTTCATTGCCATCATCGAAGGCTTTGGCGTAAGTCCCGTTGCAATAGGAATAGATCTTCGTTCAATACCACCACTGACCGTCCGCGCCGCAACCGACTGTCCTGAATTACTCGCACTTCGCTTCTCCGAACTTGCTAAAATCATCTTTGTCAAATGCGCAACTTTATCCTTCAGCGCATCTCTCTGCATCTCTAACTCTCGTCTCTCGCTTTCCCACATTTCTCGCTCGGAAACAGCCCGCCCATAAGCCTCTTTCCTCACTTCCTCCAACTCAACCTTCACAATCTCAGTCTCGGCACGCTCTCGTTCGAGGTCAAGTCGCAGTGACTCAATCAGTGCCGTCGTCGCAGCCGAGTTAGCGACCGCGGTCGCAGCGGATAATGCGCGTGCTGGTGTGATTGAGATGTTTTTGGCGCGCGCGGCAAAGCGAAGAGTGTTCAGTGTTTCGCCTGTTGATTGTTTTGAAGGCGTGTGCGCGTCAATTGTGCAGATTACACTGACAAGAGCGTGACCTGATAGTGAGTGTTGTAGTAACCGTGTAAGCTTGCTGTCGCGGTAGGGAACATGCTCAGACGAGGTGGAGGAGGAGAGTCGAGCAATGATTGTGCCTAAGGCGAGTAACGAGCGATTGATGTATGCACCTTCTTTGCGACGTTCGACATCAGCAGCTGCACGTTCAGATCCGGCTAAATCACAGAGACTGAGGACGCTCGTGGCGTTATTCTCCGCTCGCTCGACAAAGATCTGTAGCACGGCATGCGAGCGCGATGAAACACTGTTATACTCTGTGCCTTCTGTTTTGCGGGACTGGTCACCTTTAGCGATCAGGTCAAGTAGTTCGCGGGCGGAGTTGACACGGACACAGCGAAGATTTCGTACACGTACTAGATCAGCCTGGTCTTGCAGTTTAAGCGTGTCTGAAGCAGTAGTCGGGTTGAGTAAGTCACGCACGCGTTCGTTGTAAATTTCCAGATACGAGACGGAAATGACAGATCCATATCCAGCCTTATCAAAGATATCTTCGACAGCGAGTGGGATAACGCCTGGTGCAGCAGGAACACCCTGCATCGTGTAAGTCTTGCCGGTGCCAGTCATACCGTAGGCAAAGATAGTGCCGTGGTATCCGTCAAGAACTGAAGCAACGACACGACGACAGGATGAGTCGTAAACAGCTTTTGAAGAAGAGTCGTCTTTGTAAACATGGTCAAGAGTGAAAGACCCTACGTCAGGCGAAGTAAGAGTACTCGCTGTCGCAGTCCACTCTGTAGCTCCAGACGACATGGCTGACGTTCCAGCCGGCTTTAGTCTAACAGAAACAGATATTTTGGTTGGCATTGATCCCGAATGACTGCTCGAGGTCGAAGAGTCGCTTGCTTGTCTTAGCATCTGCGCTGAACCCGCTGTTGTTGCTGTACCTGAATCCGCATCGCTGCTGTTCGCGCTGACCTTGCGCTGGGCCAACGTAGCCGAGAAGGCTATTGAAGCAGATCTGCGCATGGGCGAAAAGTGTGCAATGTTCGAGGACGTCGGTGGCACAAGCGAACGCCGTGGAGATGCGCGACCGGTTGCCATTTGAGATATTTGAGATGTTTTGGAGAAGTATTGTTTGTGTGGAGCAATTGAGTAAATCATAAACAAAGACGCGGTTGTAGTAAATGTAAGCAATGTGGTTCTTGTACTGTCAATGAGGGGGGTTTGTATATGTAAGCAAGGGTCTTGTAGTGTAAGCATGAGGTCCTCGTACTTAGTGTGGCGACTACGTTCTGAGCCACGAGAAAAGGAACCGAAGCCACTTCTTCTCGTCCGAGCCACTGCACCGCCAGTGTTTACTTCTGATATTGACGAACAGGTCCTGATATCAGACTGAAAAGGATCCCGGAACAGTTGTTAGAACATTTACAGAAGACAATACAGTGCAAATGAGTATGATCCAAGCAATGGCGCAGCCGACCCCGTCGACGCCGTCTGTCGTCAGTCCGGCCTCGAAACACACCTGTCCGCACTGCGCGCAGTCCTTCACGAGACACCACAACCTCAAATCGCATCTCCTCACGCATTCGCACGAAAAGCCTTTCACTTGCACGACCTGTAACTCCAAGTTCAGGCGACTGCACGATCTCAAGCGTCACTCGAAGCTGCACACCGGCGAGAAGCCGTACGTCTGCGGGAAGTGTGGACGCAAGTTTGCCCGCGGCGACGCGCTCGCGCGACACGGCAAAGGCGCGAACGGGTGTGCTGGACGCGCAGACGGCGATAATTCTGACGACGACGAGGAGGATGACGATCGCGCTGCCGCTGCCGTCGCTGCGGCCGCAGCGCAGCAGGTGCAGGGACAGAGCTCGCAATCGCAGCAGTCGCAGCACGACTATCTTGCCCACATGCGCACCGCGCTGCCCGCAATCCGCACTCAGGACCAAAACCCGCCGCAAAAGCAGGCGCTCTATGCGCAGGCAGCAGCATACGCCTCGGACTCGCCCCGGATGCTCTCGCCGCTGCCACACGCGTACCACAAGCCGCCGCCGGGACACCAACAGCAGTCTGCCCAGCAGTCCGCGCAGCAGCAGGCACAGCAGCAGGTGCAGCAAGCACAGCAGCAACCCGCACTGTATTCCAACTTTGGAGCGCTTCTGCCGCAGTCGCAGCCGGGCACAGCACCGGGTGCCGTCCAGAACACCAACGCCTTCCTGCAGAGCCAGCCGTATGTACAGCAACAAGCTACCCAGCAGGCACAGCAGCAGGCGCAACACCACCACTCGACTATTGAGGAGAGTCTGTGGGGATATGTCCGCAGTCTTGAGGACAGACTGCGAGAATCAGAGGAACGACTCCAACGAGCTGAGAACCGGATCAATTTCTTTGAGCGGGAGATGATGGGCAAAAAGAGATAATTCTTTATTCCTAGCGCGTGCTTTAGCGTGTGCGATGATGTATTCTATTTTACTAGTGTTATTTCGTGTTATTTTGTGTTATGTTTGTTATCTATTTGATTTGTGGTGTCTTGATGGATTATGGTCGACTTTGACGCTGATCTCTTTCTTTTGTGCGTTTGTTGTATTGTTTTTTTTTTTTGTTTCGGTTTTTCAGGCTCGTATATCAAGAAGTGTACATTACCATTTCAATTCCATATCTTGATCTATTTCTCTTTCCTATTGTATTCCTTCACAGCCATAATACCTTGACAATCTGTGGCTCTTCGAGGCTTCTGAGGCTTCGAGGCTGTGTATGTTGCCACGACTGCCACTTTCCTATCCGGTTAGGGTTTATGAAGTGGCTGTCTAATCGTAGGGTTTTCTAGATATTCTGATCTTTCATATCTTCACAATATGGTAATAATATACCGATAATAAAGTAGTATTATGCTATAAAGGGTATCAACCAAACAATTCCAAATCATCATCGTCAAGAGTGCCGTCCATGAGCAACCCTCCACTGCCAATCATATCCATCATACTGTCACTGCCAAAACCCTCCAAGTCTTCAATTTTCACATTATCCAACTTATCTTCAGACATCGGATTAGATTGTTCATTTTCATTCTTAACTATTGTATCTGTGTTAATTTGCGGTATCTCCATCGCCGCGGCGGCTTCGTCTTCGTTGAACTCGTCACCATAAGTGCCGCGAACAATGCCCTGCGGATTCTTTATTCGCGATTTTGAAGCGTAATCGAATAATGGTTCTGCTGCTTTGAGGTCGGATGAGAAAATGTCGAGTGTTTTTGTCAGATCGCGCGCGTTTGTGGCGAACGAATGGTATATTTCGGAGGCTGTAGATTGCATTAGTACCCTTGTGTAGGAAGAAAATTGGCTGAATGACATACGGGTTGTTCCTGGACCAGACTTTGCTAGTGAACGAAGTAGTTTAGGCGCAGCAACTCGTAATTTCAGTAGCTACTCTGTTAGAATTATACATCAAAGTAGAAAATAGAGCAAAGTCGTACCTTTTCATAGAGTTCATCCAGTCGGTTCAATCCCTCTCTCAACTCTTCAGTCGTCATCGACCCCGAATCCGGCGTCAAGTTATGATTAGGAATCAACCCAGGCTGATCATCTGCGATATTTATATGTGATTTCGTTTCTGATAGGATCTGTATATCCTGCTGGTTCATTGACATTGGCTGTAACAGTGAAAGATCATCGTCAAGGTCGATCGCGATATTATTCGATAGATCAATAATCTCTCCATTATTGTTGTTGGAAGATATTTGTTGCGACATCATGATATATGGATTCTCAGATACATCAGTCATTTCTGATATATCAGGCGCTTCTGCTCCTTTGACTGCTCAATCTCTCATTGACATACTCTTTCCCATTTGATCGTACACTCTCACTATTCCGAATCGTTCCAGTAATATAATCTCTCAACTAGAGATCCTTACACGACCTAGTCTGCTCTTGTGCTAATTGTGTTCTTTTCCTTGCCAGCGAACTTAAGTCAAGAAGGGTATAGCACGTGATCCAGCACGTGATCTAGAGCGATTTCGTGCTGGCAGTATCTGCGACCAGGAAACAGTTAAAAATAGATTTATAAATCAAAAATAATATTTTTCAGTAGAATATATAAAAATCTATATAAAAATTCAATGCAAATATAAAGTAGTAGACAGCAAAGCGGTGATCTGCGTAAGCTCACATTTTCCAAGGTGTTTGTGTATTATCACATGACAGGTCTCGCCTCAAAGCAATTCGCCATCCAAAGCAAACAACACAGTCACCAGTTTCTCTGTCGGTACTCCATTTCTCTTGATAAGAGCAACAACAAATGGGAATTCTTCTTTCAGTTCCAGCACTTGCGCTGCCTGCGCTTTCGAGTGCGGGAATGTGGGCTCTGTCGTGTTTTGGCGCCGCTGCTTGTTCGACTCTGTGTAATGCGTGCAAGTCGTGCTCAAACAGTATCTCGACCAGAATCGCATACGCTCTACTGTTTTGTATAAATTCGATTGTAAGATTGTGGATGTTGATACATATGTGTATTATGCTAATAAATGACCAGCTATCATGGGTGATGCTGTCTAGTTGGGCGATAGATAAGATTAGATCAGCGACAAATGATTTAGTCGACGTAAGATGTTTTGGCACTCAGTGTACCGGATTCGTCTCTGTATGTATTTCAAATGTGTTATGGGATATGTGCTAATTAAGTAACAGGTTCATCGAATCAACTTTGCGCTGATGGTCTTTCACGGAGTCCTGGGTGCACTCTTGATTGGAGTTCATTCAGTGCGCAACAAGCGCTCTGACATTCAGAACGGGTATGTCTTTTTTTAAAATGTTTAGAACTACGCTAATTTTGTGATAGTTACTGGGGTCCGAAGATTATTGCTTGGATTTTCCTGATTGTAGTCTCGTTTTTCATTCCCGATGGTTTCTTCATCTTCTGGGGCAACAGAATCGCCATTATCGGCGCCTTCATCTTCATCCTCTACGGTTTAATCTTGCTTGTTGATTTTGCGCATTCATGGGCCGAGTTGTGTCTTAACAAGATTGAAACTTACGACTCTCGCGGATGGCGGTTCATTTTGGTGGGCTCGACACTTGGCATGTATATTGCCTCGATTGTGCTCACTGTTATCATGTACGTTTTCTTTGCCAATAGTGGCTGTGGAATGAACCAGGCTGCAATCACAATCAACTTGATTTTGCTGTTCATTGTTTCTGCAATTTCGATCAATACTACTGTGCAAGAGTACAACCCACAGGCTGGTCTCGCGCAGTCGGCAATCGTCTCGGTGTACTGTACTTACCTTACCATGACTGCGGTAGCCGGCGAGCCTGACGACAAGCAATGCAATCCTTTGATCCGCTCGCGTGGTACTCGCACAGCATCCGTCATCCTCGGTGCGATATTCACGATCCTTGCTATCGCGTACACAACTATCCGTGCCGCTACTCGCTCTTCCAGCTCTGGCTCGAGCGACGATTCGTACGGATACACGCCTGTGAACCAGACCGTCACGAGCCAACCTTCGCGCAGCACCATGCGGATCGAAGCTATCCGCGCCGCGGTCGAGGCTGGTTCGTTGCCCCAATCTGCGCTATACGACGCCGATGAGGATTCTGACGACGAAGAAGGCGGTAGCGATACTGAGTACAACTACAGTGTTTTCCATTTCATTTTTATGCTTGCCACGCAGTGGACGGCTACTTTGCTCACGATGCAGGTCGATAAGGATGACGAGCAGAGTTTTGTCCCCGTTGGCA
>JAJMBS010000008.1:218735-423449 GCA_030572775.1 [Lipomyces] yamanashiensis
ATTTGTAATGGTGTTAATGCATGATTAACTATATTATATTATACATTCGATAATTCCAAGAATTATCAAGCTTGATTTAGTAGATCATCGTAGGAAGGTGGATCGTTGTCGAGATTGTCGAGGAGCATCTCGATTGTTTGGTCGGTCAGACCAGCTAGTTGCGCCAATGTCCATTTTTCAGACAACATCGATACCCTGTAGATTCATTAGCATATTATACGTAGGTATATTGTGGATAAGCATACCATCGCATGCGCTTTCTCATGTCATTCTTTTCCTTTCCTGGAATCCGTTCTCGCACACGTGCTCTAAGAATACCCAATTTCTCAATAGCATCTCCGAATGGCTCAGCGCTCAGTTCGCTTTCAATCCTTTTTCTCACCAAACTAGCCATTTTCGGCCCGTTTCCATTAGTGGAGACCATGACCTGTAACGCGCCATCGCGATACATACTGCCAAAATAAAAGTCGCATTCAGGCGGTACGTCAGCGACGTTTACAGGGATATGCAGGGTATGACAGGCAGTGTATATCTCTGTTGAAATTTGCGGAGAGTCTATTGCGACTAGAACCATCGCTGGTCGTAAGGGACCAGAGGATGGGAGGTCGTCGGCGACTGAGAAGTTACGTGGGATATGGGTGATCTGAGAGCGGGCGAGGCGGTACTGGAGTTCTTCTGAGAGCCCTGATAAAGGACAGATGACTGTGATGCGCGCGTCTGCTGCTAGAAGATGGCTAACTCTGGAAGAAGCGACTGAGCCTCCGCCGACGACAGTGACTGGTTTATCTGGAGATATGTCAGTGATGAAGGAGGATGAGTAGGAAATGGACGACATACCTTTGACTTGCCAGGCCACGATGAGCGACGCTCCGCCTTTCACGTCCGGAAACTCTTCTACTATAAACACAATATCAGTTCCTATATATTCAAATACCAGAAATACAGCAAAATATACCCGTGTCAATGGCAGCCATTTTTGAGATTATTTTTGCTTCGAAAGAAAGAACGTGAGCCTGAAAGAGTCAAATTAAGTCTTTGATGCGGCGCTCATCTCGAGCCGCACGCTCTTCACTACCGAGCAGGCAATATTCTCCTGTCAACTATCAATATCAAAACTATCAGACAGGCTACAAAAACAAATGGACAGACGATGACACTGCTCTCGTTTGGCTCAAACTCAGCGTGTCAACTATCACAACCCGTTCCAGAAGACCTCGACAAACCAACACCGGTTCCCGTGCTCGACTTGCCGGAGACCACGTCATCAGAGATCAGGTCGAACGGGAACCATACACTGTTACTTGACAGATCTAGCAAGAGGCTTTACGCAGCTGGGAGCAATTCTGTCGGACAATGCTGCGTCTCTTCAGCTGTGAATGATATTGTCCCAGTGTTTCAGGAAGTCGACGTTGCTGGATTCGAAGACGGCGTAGAGTGGACTCCGCAGTTCGTCGCCGCCGGTTGGGAATTCACTGTCATTGTCACTTCTTCGGCAGACAAACAAGCAGTATTTGTCTGTGGTGCTGGACCTAAAGGTGAACTTGCTTTGGGTGCGGAGACTCTTGTTGTGTCGACTCCAGCCCGACTTCCTGACTTTGTGCCTGGGCATAGACGTATCGTGCAAATAGCAGCCGGTTTAGCGCATGTGGTCGTCTTGCTCGACGATGGCTCGCTCTGGGGCTGGGGTGTCTGTCGGAAAGGTCAACTTGGATCATACAATTCTGGAGTGAAAGCAGCGTTCACGCCTGTTCGTGTTCTCGACCAACGTCTTCCTGATTCATACAAGCCAATCAAGGTAGTCTGTGGTCGCGAGTTTACAGGCTTGATCAGCGCCGACGGACATATTATCGTGCTTGCAGATACAACCAAGGCAGATCGTCATGGGTTATTACAGAATATACCGCCGCAGACACAAGTAGGCAATGACTGGCGCGACTTTCAGTGCGGATGGACTACGCTGCACGTTTTGCTTTCATCCGGACGGATCCTCTCCTGGGGCAACAACTCTCACAGCCAGTATGCTCCTATAGATGCTCCCTCAGCTCAGGCAATGACCTGCGGAAGCGAACATACTCTCATTTATTCACAAAACGAGGTCTATGTCTGGGGCTGGGGTGAGCATGGCAACTGCGGTGACTCAGTCGATCGTGAGTCCGGGAACGTCAACGTCGGGCGCGCTGCTCTTGTTTACACCGGTGAAGTCGTGTTTTTAGGTGCTGGATGCGCTACTTCTTGGATATCTGTAAAATAGACTTCTAATCCTGTATTGCACTGTATTGTGTAAATATGAATGTTAACTGTATTTTTCTGCATGAAGTGCTTATTCTGGGTCGAATAATCATACAAGCACGGCCCACTCAATCTCAGTTGGGAATACAGCGCGTAGTCCGAAGCACTATCGGTCCGTCCATCTACAAAGACAGTATTCTACACTTCAATTGTGCACAGTCTGGTTTTTTTATTGTGTTGTATTAGTGAACATAGAAGAGCTACTTAGAGGGCCAGAAACTGTCTTTTATAATACGAGCAGCCGAACAGTTCACGCGGTGTTGTGTTCTGTTCTACTGCAACAGCACCAAACAGGTTCTCGAACCAGCAGCAATTACCCTTATAGTCACATATTATGACCTTCGAGTCAGAAAAGACTCATCAGCTGTGTATGTTTTCTTATCATATATCTTGTGTAAGCACACAGCTAATTAACTCGTCCCTACTCAGCTTCTTATCCGGCCCCACAACAAACACCACCACCACCACAACACAAACAAAACGTCTCAGCGCAGTCGTCGACAACTACAATGTCACATCAGCGGTCATCAGCATCAGATACTGACTCGAAAGATAGTTTTTTCAGTAGATTCTTTGCGATATTCTGTTGTTGCGGAGACGCAAGCAATGACTCGCCGGGGTCGGCAGTGCGCGATGCGAAAGCTCCGCAGACAGTGACGAGCAGAGCAGGCACAAACAAACCAGGGTATCCCGTTAACAAGCAGATGAGACGTACCACAAACATACGAACTTCAGACTATGGTGGAGAAAATCAGTTGCATACTGACGAGCTGCATCAGTCTGAGAAGCCGGCACTGAACGCGCATAGTCGTGAATTCAACGAGAAATCAGGAGTCGGGAGTCGACCGGGCAGCATCGCTTCTCGTGAATCAACTGTAGACGACGTGATTATGGCTGCTGCTCAAGAAGCAAGGATTTGGCCAACTGAACATCATCCTCAGCAACAACAACAACAACAACAACAACATCATCATCATCAGCAGCAGCAGCAGCATACGCATGAGAAATCCGCGCAAGAATTAGATAATGATAGTTCTTTGGTATCCCATGACGTGCCATATCGCGATAGTCTTGAAAAAGAGCGCGCAGCTGATGATTCTGCCGCGAGCGAGATTCATGGAGTCGCGGGAACTCACGAGAGAGACGATATTGCTGCCGCGAGCGCTGCCGTGGCTGTCATGTCAGTTTCAAAAGACGAGCAGGAATCCGAGGTTACACTTATGCCGCCTGTGTTTGTGCGGGAGGTGATGGGTCATTCTGAAGAAAACCGACAAGCCTATCTGACACAAGACGAGCAGAGCATCCTTGCGCGTGGCCGCGTCGAGGTGCACCACCCACTGCAGCACGACCAAGTCGCAGAGGCTGGTGCCATGGTAGCTACTGACACTGCCACGAAAGCGCCGATTGCATTACTTGCTCCAGCAACCGATCTGCTCAAGAATCGAAAGTGTCTTGTTCTTGACCTGGACGAGACCCTTGTGCATAGCAGTTTCAAGTACCTGCCGCAAGCTGATTTTGTGATTCCGGTCGAGATTGAGGGACAGTATCATAATGTTTACGTGATTAAACGTCCTGGTGTTGACGATTTCTTGAAACGAGTGGGTGATATCTATGAAGTTGTAGTCTTCACCGCATCCGTCAGCAAGGTATTTACTCCCGTGTTTGCGTATTGAGGAATTAGTGCTAACAATGAACAGTACGGAGACCCACTTCTCGACCAACTCGATATCCACCACGTCGTCCACCACCGTCTCTTCCGTGAAAGTTGCTATAACCATCAAGGCAACTACGTCAAAGACCTTTCCCAACTCGGCCGTCCGCTCGAAAACATTATTATCCTAGATAACTCTCCCGCCTCCTACATCTTCCATCCTGAACACGCAGTCCCAATATCAAGCTGGTTCTCTGATACACACGATAACGAGTTACTCGATATCATTCCATTCCTCGAAGATCTTGCGAGTGGTGATTTGAAAGATGTTAGCTTAGTGCTTGATGTTAGTATTCCAAAGTATACATTCATGAAGGCTGACAGTGATGCAATGACTTATTCGACTTTGTAAGCTGGCTATTGTATTTACGAAAGCTGTGTTCAAGATTGCGAGTGACGATACTGCGTTCTTACTCTTTCTTTTTTTTGTTTGGATATATCAGTGATATGATCACATCCGATGACTCTTTTCTTGCATCATTTTTAATTTTCCTTGTAGTAGTTGGAGACCTCGTTCGTCATGGTTTGCATTTTTGTTGTTGTTCGTTTATTCGGCATTCCTCTTCTTGTTTGTTGTGATATCATGTGCATATTTGATTTATTCATTATTTGCGATATATTTTCTTTCCTTCGTACTCTGCAGAGTAAGCCCGTAGATTATTAAGAGTTATTAAGTAGAAGACTAAGCTCTTCGCTTAAAAAGGTCAGATTGAGAGAATGCATTTATTGGTTTAAAACTCATATGCTGCTCAAATAACGAACCCTAGCCGAAACCACACAAAAAAACACCGACATAAAACACAAAACAAAAATGCAAACAAATACCAAACTGTTGACAAAAACAATACGGAGAAACAGTACCAATTGTTGCGCTATCCGACCATCAAATTAACAATATCCTCGCCCAACAAACGGACCCTTCCGTCTCGTAAAACCTCAAAAGTATCTTGATCATAAAACCTCTTCGACATCAAATTCCGGACTTTTACATTACCCGAAACTTTTATCCCGCCAATTGTAAGCACTTTCAATCCCGGGCTTGTCGAGTATTGCGATATCGATGACGCCGAATGAGAAGATAAATCACTAGAATCATAAAATGGAAAATCGTCTCGTATCCGAGGCCTCCCTTCATTTTCCTCGTCGTCGGATGAGACATATGAATCGAGTCTACGAAACCGAACCCGATGGCCATCAAACGAGATGGCTTCAATATCCTTCCCGCGCTGTTCGATTGATGATGGTCGATCAGATGGGAAAAATACTTCTAGGATTGATGCTCGTTGCAGCGGACTTGATTGAGCGAGTGGTTCGGTTGGCGGTAAATCCACTATCGCGCGCCGCGACGCGAGCGTGCCATCGGCGCGTGGCCGTACATTCGAGCAATACTCTGACGAATGTGACGCAAACCTGCGAGATTCTTCGGTAGACACGAATCGGAACGACCGCTCATCGATTGGTGATGTAAAGTTGTATAAACCATCCAGATGATAAAACTCATCCCACGAGGTAATTCGGGAGTATAGCGAAGTGTGGTTACTCATGCTAGGACATTTCTTTACTGTCTTCTTTCGCTTTCGGATAATATCGTCATTGCCACGATCCAAATCATTCTCTATTCCATCGAAAAACTCATCACGATCTCGTCTTAAAAACACCTCGTTTGAAAACTCGAGCACGCGATCAGATATAGTCTCTCTCACAGCGCCTGGATCCTGACGCGGAATTGTATTTGCATATTGTGTCGGTAATTTTGAAAGATTTTCTACTCTTCCGGTGTAATTAAGTAGATTCAGATCAATACGAAGCGGATGCGCCTCAGTCGAAAACACAAAATTAGAGTCATCTTGGTTCAGCGGATTATCAATATCAAATAACAAGTAAAGATACTTCAACGTCTCGCTCAAAAAGAAACTTTCCATCCGATCATCAAGTTCACCAGTGCGTAAATCATGGATAGACGCGTATCCGCACGCAGCACGACTACGTGATTGCAAATCCCCTAGAATCTGCGCGCCAACGTGCAAATAAAACGGATCACGCGTGGCTCGATAGAGCATGTAATTCGACTCGACGAACTCGGGACGAAGACCGTACCATCCGAGTTCGAGACTGGCACTGTTTGGCGTGACATAGTTCCATCGTTCCGGGGTGCCTGCGTATGTCATCCAGAGCTTGTAATATACCAGATGGCTTTTGACCGCGGCATTGACGTCCCCAGCGAGCACTTGCAAACCTGGAAAGAACGCAGCAAGGGCATCTATCCAGGGAGTCAAAACTTGTCCTGTCACCATGTGTATATTCTTGTAAAGCCATCCGTCGAGCATGTTATCCTTGATAGCCGCATGTGCAAGTGTGAATACTTCAAGAAACTGCTCGTCTCCAAGTAAAACGTACGATTTCAAAGCGTACTCGTAAAATGAATCGACACTTGCGCCAATACCAGATAATCCAGAGAGCCAGACACCTGTAATAGCATCGATCGACGATCCTACGATATCAAGCTGTGTCCGCCGTTCCCAGATTGCAAAAAATGCGCGTCGCGCGACAGCTTCGTATTTGTCATCACCAGTCAAGCGTGAGAGTGTAGCAAATTCAAGAACGAGACTGCCGGCTCCGGCGGTACATGTTTCTGTGATGTT
The DNA here is from genome assembly GCA_030572775.1 of [Lipomyces] yamanashiensis. Lineage (NCBI taxonomy): Eukaryota > Fungi > Ascomycota > Lipomycetes > Lipomycetales > Lipomycetaceae > Myxozyma > [Lipomyces] yamanashiensis. The sequence continues at coordinate 225,378 of JAJMBS010000008.1, forward strand.
CTCGCGTTTGCTGCCGTGGCGTAGGTTGACGCGAGGGAGCGGGATTCCGGTCGGTGTATCGAAAGCAGGCATGAGTCGATCTGCAAGGTCTTTAGCTAACACCAGTAATGATCCTGTATAGCCGGGTATTTGATGACCAAGATCTGGTGAGATGGCGTAGATATGGGCTGAAAGAAGGCCGCCGATGACACGGATTGTGGTTTCAAAGACTTGGACGCGAGAGGGTAGGTCGAATTGTACGAAACGCTCGACTTTTTTCACGGCAGCTTCAAAACCGTCTTGGTCCCCCATCATCTATAATAATCAGAAATAGCTCAAGTAGTGAATAGAAAGTAGTGGCATACAACTAGGGTATCCATGCTGTCGATTAGAGTGAGTGAGAAATCTCCTAGGACGTCATTGAGTCCAATATTATTAGGATCGTTACGATCACTTCCTCGTCCAACGCACGATATCGGTGAAACCTCTAAACAACAAACAGTCAGATGTGTAGAAAGTGAGAAATAAATCTGGGTGGATAGTACCGTCTTCAGGGAAGCCATAGTGAAGGTAGTGCTGCCAGCTATGATAGAATGCGTCCTTTGTCTCTTGTCTATTCAACAGTCAGTGAGTCCACAAGCAATTCGTTGTAAAAACACGTAGCAACACACTTCAGCCGATCTAAGTGAGCTTGAGGAAAGGCATGCACTGTCTGTGGTTGCACTGCGAGCAAGAGCACGAGACTCAGAGCTGCGACAGTCAGCACAGTCAGCTGTCCTCGGGCCATTTGATCCAGCACCAGCTCTTCTCAGAAGCAAAAGCTCAAGATGGGATTCATGCGCAGTGCAGTAGATATATGCCCACTCTCCTATCACAAAAACAGGTTTTTAGGTTGCTGGGTGGGTATGGAGAAATGTCTGAGGGTATCCGGAGTAGTTAAGAGTGTCGCCTTCGCTATCCAGAACTGTGGACTCAACGCTGAAACTAGGCAATTCAGTTCCAGCCAAACAACAGAAGATCCGCAAACAACTCAGACTCTTTTTCCACACAAAATTGACCTCACAGGTCGGGATAATACAGACTACCGGAGTCCGCTGTGAGTCTGGAATACGCTGGTGGTCTCTTTGACTGTATATCGCTGTGTCTCGTGGCTGTTCTGAGCTGAGAAGTGTCAGCAATTAAATGGGTTTTGTGCTGACTTGTCCCCTGTCTGCTCTCACCGCACATCAGGAACCACGGATCATTTCAAGCTGAGGTCTGTTGAGTGCTGTGTTCTACGAGATACTGGCTGGTTAAAGAAGTGTTTAAATATTTAGAGTGGTTAAAGAGCTAGATCAGAACAGATCAGAACAGCAATGGCCTCGACCAGCACAAGCGCGGTAGCGCAACCGCAACAGCCCGTTCTTCGAGCATCACAGCAGCAGCAATTGGCCCCGCGACAAAGCCCAGCGTCGCAAAATTCATCGTCAGATTCGATCGCACGAGGAGGATCCGCACAGCAGGAGATTGCGCGTCCGACAGCGGCAGCTGCGGCAGCGGGTGTGCATGGAACGTACCCGGACCCGCATGCGATTTATCTGAATCTCTCGTGTCTGGACTTTTTACTGATCGAGCTGGTTCCGATGTCTGAACGTGTGGTTGAAGTGATTGGAGAGGGCAAGACAGCTAAGGATATGTCAGAGATCTCAACGGTGACGCCGTCAGTGTTGGGTAAGAAGGGTGGACGGATAGGACGGGGAAGTGCAGTGTTTGCCCATGTCGATGGATTAGGATATCGAGTTGGCCAGGGCCTAGCTGAGAGGTGAGTTTAATTGATGATTGTCTGAATAACGGAGACAAGAGCTAATGTGCGCAATAGATTTTCGCAAGATCGGCCACGGTTCATTGACGTGCTAGACGTAATGAAATTCATATGCAAAGATCTCTGGCAACTTCTCTTTCGCAAACAGATTGACAATCTCAAGACAAACCACAGAGGAGTCTACGTTCTCACAGACTCGTCATTCCGATTACTGATGCGCATGAGTACCGATGTTGGCGGGCTGGATACTATCAATCGTGCACAAGCGTATCTTTGGTTCCCATGCGGAGTCATCAGAGGTGCATTGGCTAGTTTAGGAGTGCAGGCAAGTGTTGAAGCTGAGATCACATCTATGCCGGTGGCTGTGTTTCATGTCGAGACTGTGCGGCAGGATAATTAGAATTGAAAGGAAGATGGAGTATTCTGTTGTTGTTGTTGATGTCGTTGGAGGGTTAAACTGTACAATATGCCTATGAACATGTATTTATTTATTATTTTGCATTATTAAAAATGATTTAAGATCTACTAAACTAGCTAAATTATACAAGAACGTCATGTTTAAGAACCAAGCTTGGTAGGCTGGCCAGACAACAAAGTGTAGACAGGCGCATCAAGGTTATCGCGTCCTTTCAAGAAATCCAGTTCGAGCAAAAACACATACTCGAGGATCTCACCTCCAAGTTTCTTCACAAGCGCACCAGCAGCAGAAGCGCTTCCACCGGTCGCAATGATATCGTCGACAATGATAACGCGCTGTCCTTTGGCGATTGCGTCAGCCTGGATCGCAAACACGTCCTTGCCGTACTCTTTCTGGAACTCAGCTTCGACGACGGGACCAGGCAATTTTCCAGCCTTGCGCACAGGAACAAAAGCAGCACCAAGCTGAAGAGCAAGAGTAGGACCGAACAAGAAACCACGAGCATCGAGGCCGACGATGATTTCAGGTTTCTTGTCGCCAACGAAGTTCTCCTCGATTTGGAGCTTCATGGCGGTGATAAGAGCCTGGAAGGTCTCTGGATTCTGGAAGATGGGCAGGATATCTTCGAAGAGAATTCCCTTGGACGGGAAGTCCTCATACTGCCGCAGGGAGGACTTGAGGAGGGTCTTGTATTCTTCAATCTGGGACATTGTTGATTTTGTTTCGAGATGGTTATCTGAGGGCTGATGGGAGAAAATATTTACGTGAGCCGCAGTGCTGCGGCGTGGTATAAAATAACCCATAATAGCATTTGCACCATAAATAGCGTAAAACATATTATTATGGGGATAGAAATGTGGCAGTACAGCACGTGCGTAGATCCGTATTGAAGAACAAGCAAGAGAAGAGGTTGGCAGAGCGGATAGTTAGGATAAGAGGATATAAGAGGATATAATAGAAAGGACTTGGTATTTAGATTAAGTAGAATACTATAAGAAAAGAATTAGAGGAAGGTATCTAGGATGGAAGAGGAGTATTGAAGGTAGGCGTAACAGACAAGAGAAGAACAGACAATAGATTTAACAAAAGATAAAAACAGAAAAGATTGCAATTTAACACAAATAAAACAGCAGAAACATTTGTCAAAGAAAAGAAAAAGAAAAGCAGGAAGAGGCGTTGTTTGCCGGCAGCCTAGAACATCTGATAACGAGGATCCTCAAGCGATCAGGGACCAGGCACAGCTGCAAACAAAAGTGAGCAGCAGAAGGCGTAAGGACAATAACAGTGCTTTGATATAGTATATAATAGCAATAATTCAATAAATATACAATAAACCACATAAAAACAACATTAAATATATAAAACAACAAGCAATATCCAAACCATGAATGAAATCTCGAACTGGCGGTGATGACGCGTGTATCTCTTTTGAGTTTTCCATCCGAAAAAACACCGCAAAAACAGTCTGCGTTTTTCGTTTTATTCGTTTTCTTTTTGATGATGCTGTGTTATTGTTATTGTTATTATTCTGTTTCTATTTTTGTTCAGTAATTGCTAGTCTGTTATTGTTTATTGTGTGTGTGTGTGTGCAGCTTTCGGACGCAGCGCACTCGTCCAGTTCTGATCCAGTATGCTGCGAATCCTTCTTCTGCGCACACTCTACGTCGCCCTTCTCTGCTTCTCAAGCACAGCTGTTGCACTCTCAATGCAGACAAACCATCCAACCCGTCTTCAGCGCGCACAGCAGCGCGAAGAGGAGCGCAATCAGATGCCGCAGCGCCGACAGAAGCAGCAACTGAGAGACCACCCGGCTCAAGCAGTCAGGGTCCCACTCGAATCAACCTACCATGCACACCACAGACTTGGCCTCAACACTCCACTCGCATCCTACCAGCAGGACTACATCGCCGCAGACTTTCGCACGACCCTGCACGACTCGCGACCGTTCGTCAACCCGGCTACAGACCGCTTCTCGTTCGGATACCTCGCGACGATCGGTATCGGCGCCGTGAAGCCGCCACAGTATCTCACCCTGCTGATCGATACGAAAACAGAAAAGACTTGGGTGCAGAGCAAGTATAACCGCGAGTGCACCCGACCATCGACAGATTTCTGTCACGTAACTGGCCAGTTTGATAAAGTAAGGTCAAGAACAGCGCGAGGCAGCACCGTGCAGTCAAAATTGTCCTTCGAAGACTCGACGTACGCGCGTGTCCTAATCACTGCAGACACCCTTGTCTTGGCGCAGTCCGATGTCGAAGACGATGACGTTGATGTTGACGGATTCGTCTTTGGCTCCGCAATCGAAGGCAATGCAGAATATGGCCGGCTCGGAATCATGAAACCAAACCTCGCTCCTGGCTCAGTCGCGTCAACGGCTAGTTCGATCATTGCCTCCCTCGTTGATCAGGGATTTTTAAACATAGCTGCTTTCTCAATGTATATCGACGACCATGAGAAATCAACCGGTGCTTTGATCTTTGGCGCAGTGGATAGAAGTAAATTCCAGGGTACATTAAAAACGACAGATATTGTGCCGTGGATCAGACACCTCGCAGACCGACTAGTAGCAAATGTTGAGGGAGTGCGAGTTCATTCGCCGTCCACAGTCAGGACTGTGTTCCAACCTCCAACCAAAATGACTGTCAGATTCGAGCCTGAAGTCGCATGGTCGGCACTACCATACCGCGTCGCCGCTGGCATTGCCAAGGCTGTCACCGGCGGCCGCTGGAATTATCGCTATGAGTCCAAATCCGCAATGTTTTTCGTTCCCTGCCAGCCGAATCCAAGCACCGGAGCAGACACATATGACCAAATCATTGTCGAGTTTGAGTTTTGGAAAGGAGTGAAGATTCCTGTTCGCGCTTCTCAGTTGATCTCTTTTGTCGCTACGTATGCCGATGGACGGCCTATGTGTGCCCTTGCATTTACTGCGCCGCCTCCTCTCAGAAGTGCGTTTAGCTATGATTTTTTGAATTTTCTTCTAATACTAACAATTTATCATCTAGTCGGCATGTCAGAGAGAGAAGAGTACAGTATCGGCGACTCGATCCTCCGCAACGCCTACGTTGTCTACGACATGACCAACAGGCGTCTATCCATCGCCCGCGTCGCGCCTCCTTCAGACACTTCTCTTGATGCAGATTTATCCGGTGCGTCTGACGACGATATTATTGTCATTGGTGCAAATGGAATCGAGGGTGATATCGAGGGTATGCCAGTAATCCCATATCTTCCCATTGAAGTCTCTTCTTCTTTAGCCTCAGAATCATCTTCCGCGGCAAATGCGTTTTCGAATGCATCCTCGCTTAGCGCGTATAACGCTATTGAGAAATTGCAGAGAGATCAATCGGCTGTGATTATAATCTCGTGGGTGTTTATTATCGTTGGAGTTTCATTGATAATCTGTACTCGTCGCTCACGACGCAAAATATGGGAGTTAATTTGAGCGTTCAATCCACCTTTGCTTTTGTCAGTCTTGCAGACGACTACTCGTGGATAGATCCGACGCGACTTACAGATCGCCGTTCACAATCTCTTTCACATAGCGCAAACATAATCCTTCCCCACGGCTACAAGTTTTGTTTACGTCGTCACGATAATAATACTGAAAGGAGTAAAAATCCTCTGCTAAATAATGTCTCTGCTTTCGCTTGTTTTGTTTAATTATTTGGAATTTTGCTTTGGGTTTATTTTTCATGTCATGTTTTGTATATATGTCTATAAGGTAATAAATGATCCTAATTATTATTTATAATCTTGTTCCTTTCTTTTTTTTTTCGTTTTATAGAATAACTGTCGTTCGCACAAAAGGAAGGAGTGTGGGGTTATCCAAGCGTCTGTTGTTACGGTTTAATATGGCTCATCCAGCTAATCAGCATCCACTTAATGATTCTCTCACTATCGAATCACCGATATAAAAATTAGAAAATCAAAAGACTGAATTGTATGAGATATATTGAGGGACATTAGATCTAGGGAACCCAGTACTTCTCCTGATCTTGTTGTGCTCTCCTCTGGCCTGCTCCGGATTGTTAATCTATATAATCCTCCGAACACTTTTTCTGACCAGACCTCAAGCCCTCTCTACACTCTACTGCACAATGCTGTAGCCCGAAACCCCTCCCTCCGCTGGATTATCGCTGGTGACTTTAACCTGCACCATCCAGACTGGGACCCCCCGAGGCACTGCTCTTTACCGCGCGCATGCCCAGTACGCTGACTGGTTCCATGACCACGGCTGGATCCTCTGCTCTCAGCCAGGAGTACCTACATACCGCGCTGGCACTGTCCTTGACCTGGTCTATGCATCTGCGAATGTTGCGTCGCAAGTCCGCTGCACCACACAGTTTAATGATATGCAATCTGACCACTATCTTCTGGAGTGGACCCTGAACCACGCTACCAGTCCTGCTCCTCCGGCTACTGCTCGGCCGCGACTGAACTATCGCAAGACTGACTGGGAAAGATTCGTTGCTGTGTTAATGGAACACACAGCTGCGATCGCCCCTCCGACGCCCGAAATACATTCACCACTTGGAAGCTCTTGCTCACAAGGTCGTCAAAGCCCTGAATGCTGCCGCATCTGCGTCTACCACACGTCTTTCAATCGGTACCTGGAACAAGCGCTACTAGAACCCTGCACTGGCTGAAAGCCACGCGGCTTCCCATAATGCCCGCATACGCGCTCAGGAACAACCCACCGAGTCCAATATCGCGGAAGCTAAACGATTACACAAGCACTTCCCGGCGATCCATGCGTGACGCTGAAGCAAAGTACACAAATGACTTCCTCGCTGTCTGGCAATGACATCTGGAAGGTCGATAGAATCATCAACCCACGCGAACCGGCCACTCTCATGCCCGAACTGCAGCACCCCGACGGCACCGAGACCTCGTCATGGACAGAACGGGTGCACCTCCTTCGCGACACTCTTCTCCCGAACATCTCGCAGAATGACCCAATCGACATCGATATGCCTGCCTGCTCATGACCCGAAATGGGGCACCCTTACTGAAGCGGAACTTTCTGCTGCTCTTCAAGCTACGCCGGCATTCGCTGCTGGCCCTGACGATCTCCCTGGAATTGTCCTGCATAAGGCGGCCGAAGTGCCCGGCTTCCGTGCTAGACTCCACCTTCTGCTCAATGGCTGCCTGCGACTAGTCCTCAAGCGCAGCCACACAGTGATTCTGAAGAAAGGCGGTCACCGCGACTGGACGCAGTCCCAAGTCTTATAGGCCCATCGCTCTACAACCAACGCTTAGCAAAGCTTCTCGAGTATATCATTCACGGAGGTCTCCTCGAATTGACTGACAGTCTCCTTCCCGCAACCCAATACGGCTGTCGCCCACGTTACGCTACAACTGACGCGCTCGCGACAGTCCTAGACACCGTTGACACGAGCAAGAATACCACCGTGGCTGCCATGATGATTGACATTGTGGGGGCCTTTGACAATGTCCATCACCACACACTTCTTTCCACAATGAAGGAAATGAACCTTCCTCCTGGTGTGCTGAAATGGGTGCAGTCCTTCCTTTCTGGTCGGTCTACCCAGCTTGTTCTCGACGACCGAGTTAGCACGACCTTTGAGACCGAGATAGGCATCCCTCAAGGCTCCCCACTGTCGCCACTCCTGCTCCTGATCTACTCCACCTCACTATATGAACTAGTGGCCCAGGCACAAGGAGTGGCCCACGGCTATGTTGACGACATCACGAAAGTGGTATCTGGCACCCCCGAAGAGAATGCTAAGAAGCTATCAGACACCCTCAAAGCGTGCACAGAATGGGCTACAGCTCACCACACGGCTATTAATCTCGGACCAAAGCTGGGCTACACTCAATTTCATTGACTCCACCCCGCCGGCTCTGACCCTTCCTGACGGCTCGACCCGAGCAGCTGGCCGTCAAGTCAAACTCCTTGGCCTGATCCTTGATTACAAGCTCAAGTTCACCGCCCACATCCAGAACAGGATTCATTTGACTCGCGCTGCAGTCGCAAAGATCACTCAGCTGGGTGGCTGCGTGCGAGGTGTTACTGGCACTGCCCTGAGCTCACTTTACTTGACATGTGGCAGACCAATCTTTGAATGGTATCCTCGTCTTAAACAAGACCACATCTCCCGGCTTCCCAGAATAAGGAATTACGCAGCATCCTGGGCGCGTTCCGCATGACGCCCATCGCAGTCTTGCATGCAGAGACCGCCATTATGTCTTTTAGTCCACCGCCTACAGCTCACAACTGCCCTTCAGACTCTACGGCTACGTACTAACCTGCACCCTCGCAACGCCGTCAACGACCTGATCCCCACCATCCATGAACATCGGACTCTCAGTGGCGCCCTCAGCACCACCAAGACTTCACGTCTAACATATGCCAAAGCAACGCTTACAGCTCTCCTCGGCACCCCCCGATACTTCCGCTGATCCAGCCTCTACCCGCACTACATGCATCGCCAATGCACGCCAACGCTGGAAGTCTGACTTCGATATCGAAACCGGCTACACGTTGAAGCTGAACATGCCTATGGAACAACAAAGGACACTGACTCGCTACATACAGATCCAGCCACCAGTCACGGTCAACGTCAAAGTTGGCAACCTTCCCATTTGGAAATTTCTATGGGGCTTGCACCCACTTCTGAGCTCTATTGTGGAACTTAGAACAGGCCACGGATGCTTTGGAAAACACTATGAATGGTTTGACCTCCAAGGTCTGAACCCCCAGTGTAGCTGTGGTCATGATGGCATGGCCATGCACTCTTTATTATCTTGCACCAACACCCAATACAAACGACACTTACTTGGCCACCAACTGTACGAACGATATCTGCTAGGTAACCCGCAAGGTCTCCAAAAGACTCGCCTCTTTCTAGAATACCAAGAACCCAACACCTCGGTGGCCCCCGAGCTTAGATCGTGTGACTAGTCCCAAGTCTAGTCTCCTATCGAGATAATTCTGGCGAGCAGGCTCGAGCTTTTTTAACGGGTCACAAGAAGGAAGATTGAAATACTGGATATATGAATTTATGTTTTACATCGAAGAATGACGACTGGTCTTAAAGGAATCCAGTAATTGTATGATGAGTTAGGATTTATGTAATTTTGAGGTGTATCTTACTACTTAGCATCAATATACAACATCATCTACGAATGACATAGTGGTTGCGTGAATTCGCGGCACTTTCTTCCTTTATTTTAAGAGCCCCAAAACTTTCAATAAATCAATTAACTAAGGAAAAAAGATTGTATTTAACAATTCTATAAACAAATTTATAAACACATGCAAGATTACATAAAATGCATTTTGACTATTTTCAAAAAATCCCGAGAAATGACCAAAACATAAAAAGACACATAGATAGACACGCAACTCCAAAGACAGATGACGGAAGAGTATTCACAAAAAAAAAAGCAAGAGAGAATATTTACATGATGAAGAAGGCAGATAGTGTGGCAAGACTGAGAGCGAAGAAGGAAGATACCTCGATCTTTCGCGCTGCCGAGGTCGTAGAGGAGGAGGATGTTGATGATGCGTCCGATGAGCCAGTACCCTTTCCGGAGACACCGGTGGAATTGATTTGAACGATACTAGAGGCATCGGTGTCGTAAACAGCCTGAGCCATGCTGACTTGCTTGTTGTCAAGGTCGTAGACAAAGTATCCGGCGCGGAGGAATGCATCACCAAGGATATAAGTCTCGGAGGTAATATCGGTGCTGGAGGAGTCCTCGTTGGAGTACGACTGGATTCCAAGAGCACACGTAGTTGCACCCTGGGAGCTGTACTCCAAAGTGACGACGAGCTGGCTGAGCGGGACAGAAAGGGTGGCACCACCGTTGTTGAACGAGACAATGACGGCGTCGGAAGAGTCCTGGTACGAGCAGTCGAGAATGTAGAGACCATAGTCGGAGTCGTATTCGCCAGCGCCGATAGCGTTAACGATAGAAGCGGTGATTGAGGAAGGTAAAACGGCGTAGGTTGTGCCTGAGTCGAGGACGACACTGATCTCGTCGTCGGAAAGGTCAGTAGTGACGCCGGCGCTGGTGTTGTATGTCAAGCCGGTGATGGTGACGAGGAACTGGGCGTAGACATCACCGTAGGTCGCGACAAGGTCGATGGTCTGCAAGTCGCCGGTGAACTTTTCAGTGTCGATGCCGCCAAAGAGGATGTTTCCTTCGTCAGAGTCAGGTCCGTTGAGCCAGAGCGAATAAGCCTGCGACTGGATAAGTCCCTCGGAGACGAGCATCTCGGGTAGGTTCTTGTAGGTAGTCGAGGCGGCCTCGTTGGCAGCGAAGCCGACGCCAAAGACGCCAAGGGACGAAGTCGAGTTGTCGGCAAGACCGAACTGGAATTTTGTGATTTCGTTGCCGCCAAGAGTAAGCGTGTCGGTAAGGTAGACGCCATTGGCGTAAGACTGGTCGGCGTAGGTGATGGAGAAGTCATCGTTCGCGACGGAGACGGAGGCGGCGGTGGACGAGTCGGACTCGGTGTACATGCCAGTTGTTGTGCAGAAATCGACAACGGTGGCACACTGGCTGTTTGTGGAGGACTGCACCCACAGATCCGAGGAACCTGTGTCGAGCAGGACGGTGAGATCTTGCGCCGGGGTTCCGAGGGAGATAGAGACGAGGTACGCGCCCTGGTCGACTGAGTTGTCGAGCGAGACCTCAACTGTCTCGTTCGCAGCCGTGGCACGCTTGTGCAGTGCTCGTCGACGCAGAACCTGCTTGCGAAGACGCTCTGAAGGCAGTCCGCGGGCCTTGAGCGGCATGTGCAGCACCGCGGGCGCGGCAGGGGTGTTTCTGGTCTCGAGGGGAATTGCGACCACGGTGGACGCGGCGACAAGCGCAGCTGCGATGAATCCCGCTTTCATGGTGAGAAATAATAGTAAGAAGGTGTGGAATATGAGTGTTTTTCGTGGAGAAGAAGCAGAGCAGGGGGCCAAGCGGGTTAAATAGGTTGCGCTAAGAGCTGCTTTGGCTGTGTTTCGAGTGTTTTGAGTGCTGCGCCTTCGTTATTCTCGGCGCTGACGATGACGCGTCAGCCTCTTTTCACCAGCCACTTAATCACGTGAAGATGGCGCAGCAAGCAGCTCGAAGCAGCTATAGATAGACTGTGGAGTGATTAAGGAGAATAAGGAGAGTATAGAGTAGATAGTGAATGAGATATAATAGAATACCAAAACGAAAATAATAATAGAAGATAGAATATCTGTATATACAAACAACAACGTCTCACATTCTCACTTCTTTCCCGAAAACCTGGCGTTTAAATTTATTCGTTAGCAACAAATACGAAAACATTGTAACAGACTTTTTCTCTGCTTTTTGTCTTAAACATTTCTCAAAAGCAAAAGAATTCAGCGCAAAAGTCTCGTCGCTGGCAGCGTTTCAGTTCGATTTGCCTCTTTCGCCTCCCCGAGACGCGTTTCGACGCGCCAAGTCATATGCAAACGCGTCCAAAGCCAGCCACACTGGCCCAAAACCCAGCGCAAACTCCACTTCACTCTCGAGAAATGAAAACACAGAAAACTTACAGCTCAAGGATAAAAATGTTCGAATCAAGGAACCGGTTCATGCAGTTGCTCTATTATAAAGTTATTATGTCATCGCTTATATAACATCTGACAAACACTCTGCGGACTAATTTACCATGCCTGGATCCAATATCAAAGGTCAGTAACAATACGTTAGAATTGAAATAGCAATTTGTAAACACTCACAGGTATTCTCGTAGCTTTCAAGAACCTCGGAATCGGCAGTTTTGACGCACTTCTTGAAGCACATGTTTGTGAATTCGAGAGCAGCTATTCACTAAGTCAATATTCCTTCCTATTCTTCTTCTTCATATTCGCAACAACAACAACTTTTAGAAACCGCAATAAAAACAGCACATACTTGAGTTCAACTTAGCACGAGTCTGCTCTTCTTTCAAAGCCTGTGCGATATCGCGCTGATCGTTCTGGTCCAAAGATTGAATTAATGATGATATATCCGACATATTGTCTATTCCATTCATATTAGTATTAATCATGAACAATAGCCTTCAATCATATCTTCTCAAGCAAATATTACTCCGCATTCAATCCATTCCACATACTTATCTGCTTTCCTGGCTCTGTGCTTGATCCAATGTAACAGTTATCGTCAACTTACACCCAAAGTTTTTCACGTTTACCCCAACTCGAGCACGCTGTTATAATCATATTAAACACGTCTACGTTATAACTTTTTCTTTTGTCCACGCCGTTGTATTCTACTTCTTTGCTTGAATATACTTACTATATTACTTTATATCGTCTATCACATTGTCTCTTACTGACCTTTCAAAGACCACATATTCACCCTCTTTGATGATTCTACTTTTCCATATTCTTTTCATTTCCTATCAAACATGCCGCAATTTAAGCGGCTCAAAATATTATAATTTATTCAATTATTTCTACTCAAACGTTGTTGTATATTTAGTAATTCGTCTTCCATCAGCAATATAACATCTATTCACTGCAATTCCACAATACAGACGACTCAATCGAATAATACTCTTATATTTACTCGTCTTGTATTATTTCATAATACATTCGATATACACTCGCCAACACCATTAATATACCCTGGCGCAATTCTTGTCTTCCCATTTTATCCATCCATCTTCCATCGCAAACAAGCGCAAACAAGCGCAAACAAGCACATCCACGCGCAACAGCGCAACAGCGCACACGCAAAGCATCCAGCAACACATAAATACACACTCTCTAATTCAAAGCAAATGATCTCTACCCTTTAAATGACAAAACATAAACTAAAATATTTCCATAAATTTCATAACACTCCCAATCCCCTTCATCTGCCAATGTTGATCTTGCAGTGCGAGAATTGCCGAATACCTCTAAAAAACACACTGTATGTCACAGACGTATTGCACTTTGCATAGCTATTACGGTTGTTAAACATAATCACAATAAAAATCAAAAAAAAGAAAAGTACTCACTAGATCTCTGACAAGCGCACATGCCATGGCGGGAAACCATCAAGATCAAGCGTAGGACCAAAGATAATCACAAGATCCGGCTCAAGGATAACTCGGTCTACATACAAAGTTAGTATAAAATCAAAACCTGTCATGAATCAAACACCTCACCAGAAAGAGTCTTGCCAATCAAATCAACAGTGATATCAGAAGGATCCATCCGTCCGGCAATCGCCATTCGCGCGTAGTGCTTTGTCAGCTCGACAATTGCCTGTCTTCCATCGGCTGCCGAGATAAAAGAAATCTCAAGATCGGCAGTGTGATCTGAGTCTAGCGGATATCTAGCCCGCGTCTGAGGTGTATATAGATCGACGGTAGGCGTGCGCGTGGTACCGTAGTAGGAGACCAGAGTGCGCAAGATGATATCGTGCACAGCCTCGTGTGCGTCGAGAAGCTGTCCGGTACGCTCGTAGACGGTGAGTTGTTGGATACCAGCGCCAATTGACCACGAAGCAATGTCAGCAACCTGCTCCAGCAGACCCTGCAAACCACCACCTTCCTCGGACTCCTTGTAAGTGAGCACGACAGCGAGGGTACGCGGTGTCTTTGACAAGCCCTGCACGTCATGCGCAATTAGCTGAGGTGTGCGGTGATGATGGTACAGGAATGCGAGCAGGTTATTCTTCGCCTTGTGATACTCTTGCGAGATCATCATCGCAACCGCGACAAAGACATGGAGGATGACGAGCAGTGAATGATAAAAGTGGAATACAGCAAGCTGCACGAGCGAGGTCGGATTCGCAGCTGGCTGAGAGCCCAGCGGGACGAGTGCATGCACTACGAGGTTCTTGACTCGACCCAGCATTGACCTGCCCTTTGCGCCTTTGTTACCCTTGAGCTGCTGCTGCTGCTGTTTGATGCCATTGTTGGCTGCTGAAGTCATTGAGATGGAGTTGATTTCGCTGCGGATCCGTGGCGACCGGGGTTCAATTCTGAGGGGTGGCGGCGACTGCGATGGAGAGAGAGGAGGAGAGAGAGGAAGTGCTGGTGATGGTGGAGGCATTGTGGACACGCTGTACTTTGTGTGGACTGGAATTTGTGTGGGAGTGGTAGGAACTGAGTGGGAGAGACTTGAACGAGCGAGCCTTGTGCGACGTAGCACTTTGAAACTCTAACAAACCCTACAGACTCTATTGACTAACAGCAAGTTACAGTTGATGATAATGAGTAAATAAATGGATTCTGGTGAATAAACAGATATGCTGATAATAAATATACAGACATAATAATACATAGTGAGCAATCTAGTAAAGTACCACACAGCAAAGCAACACGCATTTGCAAAGTCGCATCTGTCCATCGCAGACACTGCTTCGTCATCGCATTCGATATCAGCACATCAGTATTAGCATACTCACTGAGTACTATATGAATATCTGGAGAGTCTAATGACATCTATCTGGACTGTCGTCATATATACTATGCATAGCAGTACACTCTTGTAACCGTCTTCACGCAGTTAAAAAAAATCTCGTTCCTCGTCTTACGAGGCTCAAGTCTAATCATACGCGGCTCCAATCTGACTCGCAAACGCAGTACTCACACTGCGCGCATCATCGTCAATCCCGCTATACACCGACGCCAGACCGCCATACATTGACGCGCTATCCTGCTCCACGTACTGCTTCAACCTATCACTCTGGCTCTGACCAACCGATCTCTGCATACCCGCTGAGTTATGAGTGGCAGTACCGCTACCAACCCCAGCAGGAGGACCTCCAATCGGTCCAAACTTGCCAGCCTGGCCGTTACTCGTCGGCATCGCCGGCCATTGGCGCATAACATTAAATCCAGGCGCAAAGATCGCGTTGTAGTTATTCGGCAAACCCATCGACGCCGCATCATCGGAAATATATCCCAACACGCTACCCGCGTCACTCGGCTGCTGCGGTTGAGGAACAGGCTGTCTATATCGTCCTGATGCAGGCGGCATTCTCTGTCGCTGCTGCTGCGCATATGACGACAACGGCATGCGCGGGTTAGCAAACTGGATCATGCTAGGCTGCAAATTACTCAATGGCCCCTCGACCAAGCACTGCTTCTCCTTGTAATGCGTCAACAAGTGATGCCACATCGGCTGCTTCGACAACACCTTGGGATTTCCAACAACAACAAGACCATACTTGGCTCGTGTCAGCGCAACATTAAGACGGCGAGGATCACTCAAAAAGCCAATTCCCTGATGCTCATTCGAACGCACACATGAAAGAATAATATAATCCTTCTCACGACCCTGGAACGCGTCAACAGAAGCAACCTCAACTTCCCTGTACAGCTCCTTGCGCAAAGATCCATTCGTCTGCATCACAGTCACTATATAAGATCTCTGACCCTCATACGGCGTGATAATTCCAATCTGGCTAGGACTAATGCCCGCTTTAAAAAATCGCGTCACAAGTTTCTCGACATTAGCCGCTTCGGTGCGGTTCAAGTAACTCGTTCCACTAGCAGAAATCTCCTCTTGACCAAGATTACTCCAGAACATCATAGGAGTCTCAACAACCGGCCACGGCAAATCCACATCCTTACGCAAACGCTCGTGCGTCGTCACACCATTCTGAAGGCAACCTTCATAATACATGTTACTGGGAAACTCACTTAAGCATGGGTGCATTCGGTACTGGATATTGAGGCGGATCGGAGCAAGGCCAAGAAGGACAAGCCGCTCAAAGAGTGATTGCTGTAATCCAGCGCGCGCCGCTTTCTTGTTCATAATCACAGGACCAAGCTGTTTGTGATCTCCGACAAGAACAGCCTGCTTGCAGCCCATCACGAGAGGGATCATGCATTCGGGCTCAGCAGCCTGTGTGCTCTCATCAATGAGCACTGTTCTGAACTTCAGCTTTGTGAGACGAGCATCTCCGGCACCAACGCAAGTGCAACACACAACATCAGCATTAGCTAGAATCTCACGTTCCGCAAGCCTAGTCAATTTCTTGAACTTCTTCTCATCCTGGCTCGACAGCTCTCCGAGCTCTTGCTTGAGCTGAGTCAGCTTCTGCAGCTCAACATTAGTATCATTTAAGCGCACTTGCTCGTGCAGCGACAGAAACGACACCGAGCTCTCAAGATCCTCACGACTTTTAGCAGTCAAACGCACAACCTTGAGACCGGTTTTGTGGATCTTCTCCGTAAGCTGATCGACCGCGACGTTGGAAGGCGCACACACAAGCACCTGGCCAGAGTTCATTTTCGCTAGATGATAGACAATCGTTGCCGACGTCACTGTCTTACCGGTTCCGGGAGGACCCTGAATAAGTGATATATGCTTCTGCAAGACAGACTTGACTGCGTCAATCTGTGATGCGTTGAGCTCAGGAAGATTAGGAGCGGCAAACTGTTTCGGCATAGCCGTCTTGAGAATAACAGGAGCCACCTCATGTCCAAGTAGTTTATGGTAAATATAACCTGACACTGACATTTCGTTGATGGCAAAAGTCTTGAGCGCGAGTTGCATACGGTCAAACGACGTAGCCTTCCACACATAATCAGCACTGAATCCTGTGCTGATCTCGCTTGGCACAGAACGGTCATTTCGCTTAAGCTCAATAGTGACTTCGTCTGAGATGTTGTTGGCGACTTTGATCACATATCCAACGCCTTCCCATTTCGCTCGCATGTCGCCGATATACCGTAGACGCATTTCATCGCCTACAGCGAGCTTGACATCACCGTTATCCATATTTGGTAATACAAAGGACACCAAATGCTTGCTGTTCAATCCAATATACCACCGCACATTCAAATGATCTTGGCTCTGCGATTCCTTTAACTTGCGATCGTAGTCTGCCTCGATCTTCACAAGCGGGCCAAAGCAGCGCTGATACTCATACGCATCCTCATATCGCAACAGCACAGGCACAGGATCTTCTTCAGGTGCAGCCTTGTCAAGGTCGTTTATTGTCGCTCTTGAGTCGGATTTCCACACTTCCTCGAGCTTTGCAATCTGCGCAATTGAAGGCTGTCGGGCTTTGACCATCTCAGCCTCAGTTGGTACGGCGATCAACCAGCTCAAGAACGATCGATCTTCGATTAATGGCTGCCACTGGCTGGTGTCCCATGACATATCCTTGCTCGATGACGCTGAAGCACACGGTTGACGGCATAGAATGACCACAATAGTGTCGGATTTGGCAGGAATGAAACCGAGTAAAAACACATTCTTGCACCCGCAGTTGTAGCATTCTAGAGTGGTCGCTCCAAGGTCAGAATCAGCGTGCAATCTCACTTCCTAGTATGAAATATGTTAGTACTCTTCTTGCTAAACTGGATAAAAATCCATACTTTATGGCGTGCGCGGACAAGGTGATTCACAATATGAGAGCTGGAAGTATTTCCACGCGAATTGCAAAACCACTTTCTGCACTGAGAGCATTGCACAACACTAGGAGGCGAATGAATTCCGCAATATCTGCAAACAGAATTCGTAAGAGACGTTCTACATACACCTGAAAACTCGAATAACTCACGCGCAAGCATGCTCGGGTAGCACCTCCTCCTTTTCCTCTTCCTCTTCATCATCCTCATCGTCTCCTGATCTTCTTAGATTTCCCAGTCCGTTAACTGGCACAGAAGCCAGGCTGAGCGTGCCATCAATAGTCGACTGGTCATCATCCTCATACTCGTCTTCTGACGCACCACCGACAGACGACTCCTCATCCTGTCTTCTCCTTCGTCGTCTCGCAGCAGCAGCCAAATCTCCACCGTTTCTGTTGTTGCTGTTTCCACGATACGGAGCCACTTCTGAGATCACGGACGCAGTGTCGGTCACTGAAAGGGAATCGAACTGCTGGCCAAGATGTGTGAACGCGTCCATTTTCTCCCTTTCCAGTTTTTATTTGTTGATAATTGTTCTCTAATTAAATTGACACAGCACTGCGCAGTCACTTGAACTGGACATCCAATAACCTGCCACAATCCGCGATTCAAATATAACAAGAGTCCTTGGATCAAGCACTCTCGTTCCAGATTCACGTACTAATTGATTGAAAACCAGCTGTTTCGTGCTCGTTTCAATAAATACGAAAACATTGCAATATGTAAAGGCATAAACGCAGAAAATTGCGGTCCCTAGCTCATCTTCAAACCTTAAAAATTTTATGAAAGGCGTAGTCCCAACCAGCTCTTCGATCTTTATTTTCAGTATCTTCTAGCTGGCATATAAATAGATATATATATATATATATATATACACACATAATGGTGAGTATTTTAGTTTATTTTAGCGAAGGTGGAGTTTATTGCTAATCTAAGCAGATCCGGAGGCAAGCACGCGAGCGGAGAGAGTACCTCTACAAAAAATCACTTGCTCTTAAAGAAGCAAACATCGTCGTCAAGCGACAACAACTTCGAGCAGCTCTTGCGTCTGGAAAACCTTTACCGAAAGATATTGCTGAAGATGAAGAGCTACGGAAAGACTTCAAGTTTGACGAGAGTATGCGGGAGGAGATTGACGATGAGTACAGCGCTTTGAGTGGAATCCAGGACCCTCAAGTGGTTGTTACAACTAGTAGAGATCCTAGTACAAGACTTTCTCAGTTTGCAAAGGTGAGTTTGCAAAGTTCTCTAATATGAATAGCTCTAAGTGCTGTTCAAGTGCTAATACCGCTATTATATAGGAGATCAGATTAATGCTACCTACCTCGGTGCGCCTGAATCGTGGTAACGCGGTTCTGCCCTCACTCGTCAAACTCTGCCAGGGCTCAGCAACAACAGATCTCGTTCTCTTACACGAGCACCGTGGTGTTCCGACCGCGTTAACCGTCACACATTTTCCGCATGGCCCAACAGCCTCGTTCTCGCTCCACAACGTTGTTCTGCGGCACGATCTCGAAAACGCCGGCACGGTCGCAGAAAGCTACCCGCATTTGATCTTTGACAACTTTACGTCAGCACTTGGCCAGCGTGTTGTGCAGATCCTAAAACATATGTTCCCGCCGGGTGCCAAAAAGGACAGTTCGCGAGTGATCACGTTCGCCAACCGCGGAGACTTTATCTCAGTCCGACACCACGTCTACGTGCTCACAAAGGATGGCGTTGAATTAGCTGAGGTTGGACCGCGGTTTGAGATGAGACTTTACGAGCTGAAGTTGGGTACTATTGATAATAAGGATGCTGATGTTGAGTGGCGGTATAGAGGTTTTGTGCGCACTGCGAACAAGAAGGATTATTTGTAAACTGAATGTATTGGACTTTACTACATGATTTTTTTTGAGTAGCTACTCAGTGGTAGATCCGTGATTATCAAACATTGCGTAGAATCTGAATTATTGCTGTATATTGCAGATCTATGAAATTATGCTTACACACATAAAAGTACTTATATTAGTCATCAACAAAGGCTAGATGATATAGCCAAGCTTCGAGCTCGATTAACTCTAACGTACAGAAAGGTACGATATCCAGGCCTCGAAGGCTGACTTCGGATCCAGCAATGGACGACACAAAGCTTTCGACCAGCATTCATGTTCCAGGGTCACCGTCGTTAATGCGTCGTCTGAGTCGAGGTGCGATGGAGAAGTTCCAGGCGAGGCGCAAGCCATCGCTGGCAGAGACGACCGGGCCTGTAACGAGACGGACGTCAGCGTCAACCTCGTCGGTGTCTTCTGCCTCGCCGTTCTCGTCGCAGGTAGTGTTTGGCGATGATGCATCACCGGAGGTGCCAGATAGTCTGGCGCAGGGCATTCCATTTCTGAGAATTACGCGCCGAAAGCGAATTCAGTACCTGTTTTCGCTCGACGCGCAGTCAGGCATATTGTCGTGGGACTCAAAGACAAAGAAGGGCTCAATAGCAATTGATTCGATCAAAGAGATCCGCGTTGCTGACGACGCCCGCAATTATCGTGAGGAATTCAAGATATCAGCAGAGCACGAAAAACTTTGGATCACGATCCTCTATACCACTGACAAGAAGCTCAAGGGTCTACATCTGATTGCCCTCTCGAAGGACTCATTCGAGCAACTCGTACGTACGCTTCGCAGACTACTCAAGTATAGACAGGATATCATGTCAAGTTTGTCAATTACCGGCGACCAGTTTGTTGAAGTCCACTGGCCAGTCTACGTCACGAAAGAAGAAGGCGAAGAACGGCTCTCATTTGAAGGCGTCGAGAAACTCGCCCGCCGTCTTCACGTCAACTGCTCAAAGACCTACTTGCGGCAGAAATTTGTCGAGGCCGATGTAGATCGGTCTGGGTTTCTTGATTTTAGGGAGTTTCGTGATTTTGTCAAAATGCTCAAACATCGGGGCGAAATCGTACAGATCTTCAAGCGCGTCCGCGAACAGACTGCTGTATCCGATGATCTCGCAGTCGACGACGAGACTCTGAGTTTGGAAATGTTTAAGAGCTTTTTAAAGTCAGTTCAGAAACAGCATGTGGACGAGTCAACGGCTCTGAAGATATATTATAAGTTTCTCGATGAGTTTCAGCGGTTTACAGTAGATTCGTTCTCGGACTATCTATTGTCATCTTACAATGTCGTGCACAAGCAGGTATCAGGAGAACTTACGCGTCCTTTAAGCGAATACTACATATCCTCATCACACAACACATATCTTCTCGGCCGTCAGGTTGTTGGAGACTCTTCGATTGAGGGCTATATCAAAGTATTACAGCGTGGTTGTCGCTGTGTTGAACTTGATTGTTGGGATAGCGATAATGGTCCTGTGATCTCTCACGGCCGGACCTTTACTTCTGAGATTTTATTTTCGGATGTCATTTCGGCGATTCACAAATATGGGTTTATATCCTCTCCATACCCGCTGATTTTGTCACTTGAAATTCACTGCAGCACAGAAAATCAGCTCAAGATGACTGAAATAATGAAGTCAACTTTTGGCGACAAACTCGTTACTACACCTCTGCTGCCTAACCCGCTCAGCTTGCCAAGTCCAGAGGAGCTCAAGCATAAAATTCTTGTCAAAGTCAAAGCCAGCGACGAAGAGAATGCAGAGCGACTGCGGAATGAGTCGTTTGGATCTACAAATGGTACCAGTGAAAGTACAGAGACCAGTTTAAGTGAAGATAACAGTGGGCCTGAGGCAGGAAGTAATAGCAGTGCTGGCGGCATTATCCGTCGACGCAAGAGCAGAAAGGCAGCAGGATCTGGAAGCAAGATTGTTCGAGAACTTGGCGAATTAGGTGTTTACGTGCGCGGCGTGAAATACCGTAACTTTTCTCTTCCAGAATCGCGGACGCTTAACCACTGTTTCTCATTTGGCGAGCGATCTTTCAACTCTCTCTGCAAGGACGAAGAAAGTCTCTCTCAGCTAGAACGCCATAACAGACGATATCTCATGCGCGTTTACCCTTCGGGATTTAGACTTACGAGCTCAAACTACGAGCCACTTTCATGCTGGAAGCGAGGCGTGCAAATGGCCGCTCTAAATTGGCAAACACACGACATCGGCCTACAAATGAACGACGCAATGTTCTCGGTCGGAGATCGCTCTGGATATGTGCTGAAACCTGTTATGCTACGAACAGTGCAGGGATTGTATGAATCGACGATTAAATTAAAACGCACCCGGTTCTCGGTCGATATCATATCAGCACAACAGCTTCCTCGACCAAAAGATATGAAACCGGACGACTCTTTTGATCCTTCAATTGAAGTAGAAGTGTTTTCTGTCAATGCACCCGTGCAACGTTTACGTACTCGAATTGTGCGCAACAATGGATTTAATCCGATCTGGAATGAGAGGCTTAGTGTTGAATTACGTGGCCCGCTATCGGAGCTGGCGTTTGTTCGATTTCAGGTATTCTCGACTGATGCCACCGCTCCGTTTGCTGTTTTTTGCGGAAGAATAGTCAATCTTGAACAAGGTATGTACTCTACTGTTGTCTGCTGCCAACAATAACTGACACTTATAAGGATACCGACATGTACCACTTTTTGACACACAAGGCGAACAATTCCTATTCTCCACTCTTTTTGTAAAAATTTCTACTCGAGATGCATGATGTTTTAGTTTTTATTTTGTTACTTTTTGGCAGGCGTTGGGTTTTATCGGCTGGGAATGAGTATCTTAGATATATATATATATATATATCAGATTATCTTCGTGTTTATGCTTCTCTGTAGGAATAGTTATATAAAGTTGGTTGTATATTAAACCTCGAGTTAGTTGCCTAAACAGTGTACTTTAACAGCTGATAAAATTCTGGTCACGTGCGGGTAACTGTGTGGCCGCGATGAGGGTCTCGATAAGTGGCTGGTTTAATTGCAGCTGGCATTTCAGATTACTGCAACAAGCAGATAAACAACGGAATGGAATTGCGATTAGTTGTGGGTGAATTGCTGCAATAATTGCTAAGATTTTCTATTCTATTTCACTGAACAATGGACGTGGCACACGCACCGAGGGTGCATCGCGGGTACTTTGCGACTCCGCTACACATCCACCTGCTCTGCGGAGCAATTTCCTTTGTCTTCACATTCGTGCTCTCTCGCGTTCTCGGTCTAGTTCTTCATTTGATTCTGCAGCAGCCATCTTCGCCGGCAGCAGTGGTGGCAGAGATCACGACCGAGACGTTGATAGCAAACGAGTTTGCGACAGCGGCACCGCATGTCACACTCATCGATAAGTTCGTGCTCGTCTTTGAACAAGAATTTGGGTCCTCCTCTTCAGTCAATTCCTCTGATGCATACTTGTTTCGCTTCTGTGGGGTGTTACTATACACGCTTTACGCCATCGTTATCGCGTTCGCGCTTTCGTTCTCCGCCTTGTTTCACTCATTCTCGTTCATCTTCTTCGTCTGGCGGAAATGGATTGGCATCGGGAAAGGACTATATGGAGTATGGAATAGCGAAAGTGGTACGACTGGTGTTTGGTAGTTTAAAATTGGGCTATGGAAATTGTTGTTTTTGTATTGGTTTAGAGACAGGATATACTGGGAAGTGCGTTGATTATGTTCGGGTTTTTATGATATGGTGTTTGCTCTGCTTTATTTTACATGTGTATATAATTATAATTGATTTTAAAATTTTCACAATACTCGTATCTTACATCCAATCTCTCGACAACTCATCTTCAATATATATCACCATCTTCATCTTCATGCATCGCAATCCCGTTGCCGTTTTCTTCTCTGCCAATGCCTCTTCTCCACGCTTCTTCTTCGTCATCAAGCATGAGATCGTCTTTGATAGTCGAAGGAGTCGAAAGGGCTCCTCCGGGAGTGGCGTACCATGTAAACTTCACGTTTTCGCCTAAGCCTGTGGTCTCGGGATCTGAGTAGTAAAATTTTTCGGCAGCTTGTCGGGTTCTGAATGAGATGATCTTCACACCAGCTTCAGACGGATGTGGTTCCATAGACTCGTAATCCTCGCCAAAAGTCATAACCAAATGCGCTGTCAAAGTATCAAGAACTCTATCTTGAATTCCTGCAATCGCTACCTTCTTCGGGCGAAAATCCAGCGACGCACGCTCCCGGGCAACTAAGAACCCTCCGCGTCCTCGACCCCGGCCTCTGAATGGTGCTCCGCGACCGCGATATCCGCCTCGTCCACGACCAGAATATGACCACTCTGATGATTCACTGTTGTTAGGATCAACACCAAGAGCCTCGGCCTCGCGCTTGAGTTGCTCCAACTTAGCCTTGAGCATTGCTGTCGTGTTACTCTCTTCAGTTTGGACCTCCATTGCTCCCTCCGTCGTGTCAGGTTCTGCAGTTGCGCTTGCCGCTCTGATTTTCGCTAATAAAGCTTCCCGCTCTAACTCCTGTTTCTTCAGCAGCTCCTCGCTCTGCTGCTTGATCATCGCCATTTTCTCGTCATGCTCGCGCTTCTTGCTCATTCGCTCTTCATATTCGCGCTGCTTTTCAGCCTGTCGTAGTTTGATCTCTTCTACGTCAATCGGGGCAGCTAGTGGTGAAGCTGATCTCTTGCGATAGTTTGAGCTGTTTCGTGGTTCTCTGTCGTTACCGCGGCCACGACGTCGAAGCTCGGCTGCTGAACGTTGCCAATGGACCTTAACGAATCGGTTGTCAAAAACAGGGGTAGGCGAGCTCCAGGCGCGTTGAGCAGAATCATGGTCAGCGTAAGAGAGAACAATAAGTCTGTGCTGCTCATCGATGTTGACGTCCTCAAGCGGTCCGAAAGCTTCAAAGAATCCGCGGATAGAAGCCATGTTGAAGTGCTCTGGAGGGATCTTCTCGACGATTAATACTCGATTCGTTGGATCTTGGGAAGATCCTTGTACAAAATTCAAATGATCGGGTCTATCTGGTCGCTGCTGAAATCTACCACCTCTGCCCATATTTGTTCCACCACGACCCCCGCGCTGAGCGCCCTGCGGAGGAAATCCGTTGACATTGTTGTTATTGTTCGGTTGGCCCGCATTATCGACAATGATACGCTCACTTCCGTGTTCATAAGGACACATATCACCCTTCATACAGTATCCACGCTCGTCATACGCGCGACATCGACCTTTGCGACGCTGAACTGGCTGTCTCTGTTGCGATGGGAACTGCTGGCCAGCGTTCCATTGCTGATATCCGCCTGGCTGTTGAATAGGCGTGAACGATTGTGCTTGTGGGCGGAGCTGTTGCTGCTGTGGTTGTTGTGAGAAGGCTGATGGAGCTGTTGGAATAGGCGCTTCTGGTGGCACGGTTTGAACAGCGTTCATAGCCGAATCATCGCTGGGTCCAAGAAGATACTCTTTGGACTATGACAGAAGAAGTTAGCTTTGGCTCCAAACAAATCCAAGTAAAAAAAATTCACACCCTTAAAGCAGCGAAAACATCGTCAACAAACTGAGCAGTGTTATCTTGCAAGAAATCCTGCAGCTGATCAAGACACATCTGCTGAACCACATCCGCAGGCTGATCATGTCGCAACAGCGCAAGCACATAGTCCGATAAAATCTCAGAATCAGCGTCAGAAATGTTTTCCAGTCGATGAATCATCCAATCTCGCAGCTGTGGAGCTGCTGATTCTTCAAACATTGTTTGTATTGTTGTTGCCTGAGAGGATGGCGATGTGTATTAAATTGTGAATATGTAGATTGATTCAATGGCCGCGTATCTCTATTTCGGTCGTGAGGGGGTCCTCTGATTCAATATATCTAATCAAATAATAAACAATATCAATACCAGTAAACACAAATCGCTCCCAAAGAAAGTTGATTCAAGTATTGTTTCCTGATTCCAAAGATCTGCCCAATAGTGAGAGAATTCTCAAAATTTCGAGTTGGGAGAATCGTGCTCGGCGGTCACGTGCACGCAGTTGTGGTAACGGAAGTACGGAGGAAGGTTGTATAGATATGTATTGGACAATTGATGCTTGGATATTTACTTATATTTTATAGAAAGTGGCCTTTTATTGGCATATTGCTGATGATTCAGGAATTTTAGACGGTGTATCATCGTTGCACTGCAAGCATGCGCAGTGTATGATGCCCTTCTTATGTCGCCTGTATAGCAAGATCCTGGACTACGAGCTCAAAGAACAACGGATCAAAAGACAACTAGGGAAAATCGAACGGCAAAAGATATTTGACGAATTAGGTATAATACAGCACCATAAAGAACAAACTCCAAAACTAGTAAAGATACAAAAAGTAAAAACCGTACACCAAAATCAATTAACAAATGTACACAAACGAACAGGATCACCTCCGACCATTTGTCCGCACTTCACTGGGATCCTTCCATGTCCTGCCAGAACGAGCAGTAGGACTGGATAAAAACATTAAACTCTCGATAGCGTCGACCTCACTCTTCTGTCGGGAGGCTTCGTCAGCATTACTGCTGCTGCTATCGCTTCCACGACGTCCGTTCTTCTCTTCCAGTTCAAGTTCCTCGGCTGCCGCGGCTGCGGCTGCTGCAATTGCGGCCGCGGCATCCGCGTTTTGTGTAGGAGTCGTAGGCGGCACAACAAGGCTTCCGCTGTGTGGCATCCTGGCAGGCTTGCTCCGGCGAGGAGTTGGACTAGTACTATTGCGCGTTACGCCTGGTGGAACTTTATTACTGAAAGTTCCCAACACTGGTAGCCCATCTGGCCTGACTGGGACACCAGCAGGTGACTTAACTGGGAGTAGTTGTTGGATTTGAGGAGATAATGACTGTGAAGGTCGAGAGTGCGCCGTTGGTGGTTGCAGTTGCGCGTGCGCTAAAACAGGACTTGTGGCAGTCTTGTAATTACTGAACGGGACGGTAGGAGGATAATAACGCTGTGGTTGAGGAAGTGGAGGCGGTAAAGGTGAATTTTTCAGGTGAGATGAGTAGTACGGCAATCTTTGCTCACGCGCAAGTGCCGCGTCTGTGTCGCGCAGGAACTCTGGATCATGGTATTTCGCCAGTCTCAGATGCTGCTCATGCCGCCTGAGTTGCTCTTCATACTGCTGTTGCTCATACTGCTGCTGTTGCTCGTAATAGTTCTGCTGCTGCTCGTAGTTTGCGAAGCGGGGTGGCGGCAGTGGCCTCGACTGTCGATAGTAAAGAGTGGGTGCTGGAGGAGGGTATGGTTGATGTGAAGAATACTGAGGAACTCCTTCTGATTGATGCAATCCAAGATTTGACGCTTTGCTGGGTGTCGACCAGAAGGACTCGTAGGTGGGACTGTGAGCTGTGGCAGCGCCAACAGGAGGAGCCGAGTTCGTACGTTTGTGCTCAAAGTGATCGAACATAGTTGACAGTCTGTTTCGATCGTCTGGTTCCATGGTATTCTGAGCTGGAATACTCAGTCTTCGAGTGCGCTGCTGCTTAGCGGCAGTCTGCTCCAGTTCCTCCAGCGAGTGATCAGTCCATCCATGCTGCACTTTGAGCATAGCGTAGGACAGTCGCGTGCGGAGACTCTCTGAGATCTGTCCAGGCACTCGTTAGTACATTGTTTAACGAGAAATACGCGCTATCAGAGCGGCTTACCTGTTGTATCCGTTCGGTGGAGTCTTTCTTCTCGGGACTTTTGAGCGTGCCAGACACGGTTCGCTTGCCTCTTGATGGCGAATCACTTGCGCGATTAGCTACTGGCGACACATCTGGATCGGCCAAACTAGGCGGTAAAGCAGTTGGTGAATGCGCCTGCTTCGTCGGAGACTCATCATCATCGTCTTCTTCTTCTTCTTCTTCTTTTCTCCCGTCCGCGCTCTGTCTGCGGTTGCCAGGGTCGCTTTCGCGGCGAGCTGTTGGCGCAGAACGCGTGTTCAGTGGCACAAACGCTGGCAGCAGCGACGCGCCCTCGTCCTGGGCGCTCTTGTGCTCGTCGTCCAGCCCTGCAGCTATCTGAGTGTGTTCGGTACCGTGACTAGACAATACAGAGGCCATTTGTGGATAGTAAACACGCACAGCAGAGTGTAGTGCTGAGCAAAGCTTGCGTGTGCGCAGAGACGTGGCTGGTTGGTAAACAGCAGAACGAGCAGCAAAACACGCTCTTGTTTTGGGGTTCGTGTCACCATTCTTTCCTAATCCGGCACTCTCCGGACTGCATCTTTTGCGTGTATATTTGTGTCATATTGCAGGGTTTGTATTGTTATATACGCATTATAAAATAAATAATTTATTCCCATTTTATATACCCCCAAAAACCCACCGTCTTTACCCTCTGCTCTGTCTGTTCCTCCGTGGCAACCACTATCCCCTAACCCGCATTAATGTCACGTGAATCTACAATTTACAGAAAATTTATCCCAGTCAGATGCAAGTATTGAACTGATTTGATCTCAGAAACAACAAAAACCAGCAGAAAACACACAAAATGTCGGCAAAAGTTCGATACTATCTTGAGCAGGTCAGTAATTTGTTTTCTTTGTTTATATTTAGAAAGAAAAACTCAAGCTAACATCAGCCAGACTCTGCCTGAGCTCGAGGAGCTGCACAAACACAACATCTTCACCCGTTCAGAGCTGACCTCAATAACCCGGCGTCGAACAGATTTTGAGCACCGCATCAACAACCGCGGTGTGACTCTTCTAGATTTTCTTAAGTACGTCGAATATGAAATGAACCTCGATCTTCTCCGTAAGCGACGAATGCAGCGTATCCTCGGAGTCGGCGCCAACAGAGACGAGGATCCAAGCAGCGAACAGCTGAAAAAAGTCGGAGTAGCAGGCTGGTCTGGCCAGCAACGCGTACTTTTCGTGTTTGATCGTGCTACTAAAAGATTTCCCGGCGATATTTCTCTTTGGACTCAGTATGCTAGCTACGCAAGACAAATCAAGTCACGCAAGGTACTCAACAAGATTTTCAAAACTGTCGTCAGATTACACCCTATGAACCCGCAAGTCTGGGTAATGGCCGCGGATCACGAACTGCGCGACAACGCAAACCGTCTCGCGGCTAGAAATTTGCTACTGAAGGGTATTCAGTTTAATAAGGACGCGAAAGTTATTGCTGATGCCTATGATAAACTGGAGCAGGACGTTCAGGCTGCCCTTGAAGCTGAGCTGAAGGCTAGAGAGGAAAAAGAAGAGCAATCCAGTGATGAGAATGACAATAAAGGCAGAGATGAGGAAGAAGAAGAGGAAGAGGAAGAAGAAACAGGGCCAAATGAGGACGACAGCAGTGAAGACGAAGACGACGAATAAATTGGCATCTAGTAGGCGTTTTTTGGTTATTACTTGTACATTGTTCAAAAGTATTAGAGCTAAAATGGATATAATAATAAATTAGACAAACAACACAAACTTATACGAGGGGTTAATAGAAGAAGCAAAACAAAAGAAAAAATAATCCTGATATCAAATAATATTACAATCCCTCAGACACTTCAGTACTCAGCATCCTCCTCCTGGTCGTAGGTAGAATCGGCTCCAACATCCTCATAATCCTTCTCAAGAGCAGCAAGATCCTCTCGAGCCTCGTTGAACTCACCCTCCTCCATACCCTCACCAACATACCAGTGGACGAAAGCACGCTTCGAGTACATCAGATCGAACTTGTGGTCAAGACGCGACCAGGCCTCAGCAATAGCAGTAGTGTTGCTGAGCAAGCACATTGCACGCGAAACCTTGGCCAAGTCTCCACCAGGAACAAGCTGAGGTGGCTGGTAGCAGATACCAATCTTGAAACCAGTAGGGCACCACTCGACGAACTGGATCGACTTCTTGGCCTTGATGGCACTAACAGCAGCCTGAACATCCTTGGTAACAATGTCACCACGGTACAAAAGGCAGGTAGCCATGTACTTTCCGTTGCGGGGATCGCACTTAACCATCTGGTTGTTGGGTTCGAAGCAGGCGTTGGTGATCTCAGCAATCGAGTTGGCCTCGTGGTAAGCCTTAGCAGCTGAGATAATGGGAGCGTAGGTAACGAGGGGGAAGTGGATACGAGGGTAAGGCACCAAGTTGGTCTGGAACTCGTTCAAGTCAACGTTCAACGAACCATCGAAGCGAAGCGAAGCAGTGATCGAGGAGATGACCTGAGCAATCAATCTGTTGAGGTTCTCGTAGCTAGGACGGGCAATGTCAAGGTTGCGGCGGCAGATATCGTAGATAGCCTCATTGTCAACCATGAAAGTGCAGTCAGAGTGGTCAAGGGTAGTGTGTGTGGTAAGAACCGAGTTGTAAGGCTCGACAACCGAGGTCGAGACCTGGGGAGCAGGGTAGACAGCGAACTCGAGCTTGGACTTCTTTCCGTACTCCTGAGACAGACGCTCAAGAAGAAGAGCACCGAATCCGGAACCGGTACCACCACCGAAAGAGTGGGTGAACAAGAATCCCTGAAGACCATCGCAAGAGTCGGCAGCGCGACGAACACGGTCAACGACCTGATCGATCAGCTCCTTACCGATGGTGTAGTGTCCACGGGCATCTATAAACATTAGCTTATTATATATATATATATGTTAAAATCTTTCGACAAGCGTACAGTTGTTAGCGGCATCTTCCTTTCCGGTGATGAGCTGCTCAGGGTGGAACAGGTTACGGTAAGCACCAGTGCGGACTTCGTCGATCACATTGGGCTCTAAATCAACGTAGACTGTTCGGGGAACGTACTTTCCGTTGCCTAACACAAATATCAGATCTTGTTCATTAAATAGTCCAAAAAATTTTATATTGAACATACTGGTCTCTGAGAAGAAGGTGCTGAAGCCCTCGTCGCGGGGTCCGGATTGCTTCTCGGCGGTGAGGTATCCATCGGGCTATAAACACAACAACAACGCGTCAGACGATTCTCCAACCACAGCCAACAAACATCAAAAGTTGAATATATCGCAATCGTCGTACCTGAATACCGTGCTCAAGGCAGTAGAGCTATACAGATAAGACAAGAAAAAGTCAGCCAAAGGTCACGCGTAGACATAAATAAACATTGGAAAGGATTTGTCACGTACCTCCCACGAAGCGTTACCGATCTGGCAACCAGCTAAAGAAGAACAGAAATATTAGAATCCAGTTATAAAAACACCAAAATTGCAGCAATAATTTTCTGATCAGATCTCTAAACACGAAAAGAACACTGCCAACGGGAAGTAAATACCTTGGCCGACTAGAGAGTAAACACGTTTGTTAGCACAGTTCTCGCGCACAGAACGCGCGACAAATCGCGAAATCAAAATAATACTAACCATTGATGCTGATAACTTCTCTCATATTTCTGTATAAATCAAGCAGAAGATTGGATTCGAGAGGCAGATGTTGTGCTGGGGACGGGTAAGAAAAGAAGAAAAGAGCGTCGCGAGCAGAGTGAAGCAGCGGTGAGTCGCGAAGGCAGGGGTTGTTGTGTTGACCCCTTTCCCTCGCGCGTTACTGTGCCAACCAAAACAAAACAAACAGCGCGCTGAACTCTAGGCGACTGCAAATAAAGATAGTGCATTGTTCAGATAGAACAGTCATTGACATTAATCAGGAAGATAGAGCAGGGTTCTCATTTATTATACAGTTATTACTATTTACAATCAACCATTAATGCCTGTCGTCGCATATTAATGATCCTACAGTGCTCCGGCCTACTACATATTCAAAATATCACCTCCTCAGTCTGCATACCACATCCAGTACACTTCCTAATCGCAACATCCTTGTTCGGTAGCCTCGTCTCAGCTCCCCATGTATGTACATGCGCCTCCTCGTTCATCCGCTTATTCCAAGTCTCCGTTCTTGTGCGCTGTCTCATTTTCTTCAACTTCTCAGCAAACTTTTTGTCTTTCTTTTCCTTGCGAAGCTGCACTCTGCGTTCATATTCCTTATCCATGCCCTCCTCGCCGCCCCATTTTTTCATTGCAAACTCTTCCACCTGGTATCTAAGGTAAAGCATCATGTTGTTATATGTGGTCTTATGTGGATTTGGTCGCTCAAGATGGGGTAGATCTTCTTCCGATCTCAGTTCAGCTGTGCATCAACTAATTAGCCACGTTCACATTTAAAATAAAGCACAGGCGGCATACGATCAGTAAGTAGATAGTCCTCACGACATTCAGTCTTTGTCAACAGAGAGTACTTCTCTGGCTTCTCGTTCTTACAAGAACGGCACACACGACAGCCGAATATTCTCCAGAGTTCATGGTCTATCTCGAGAGTACCACATTCAAAGCATTTGGGGTTGTCATCAGGATTGAGGGCACGAGCTGTGAGTCGGGTTAGTTCTGATGTGTACTATCAACACCAATAATAGGTTACGTACGAGGATCAAAGACAATTTTCTGCTTCTTTTTCCATTCCTCTAAAGTCATACCAGCCGGTGCGCTCGCTTCGTCAGCCATATATCCACCCTTTGTGTCTTTGATCTTTGAGAAATCTAATGTACATCCGTCAGCAATCTATTAACCGCGACGAGTTTGGTCAAGAACACATACCAAATTCAATATAGTTTGTAAACATCTTTGCCGGACGAATGCTTTCGTACGGACGCTTCTGAGAAGCATCACGGACAGAGGTAGGCTGCTGCACGGAAGCAGAGGCCGAAGTTGCTGCTGCCTGGTTTACAGCTTCCTTCGCGCGGGCTTCGGCACGAGCAGCCAGGCGCTCTTTTGCCTTTTGCCGGTTCTCCTCCTAAACAACTAATTAGACTACAATACATAAGCATAAAACAATCAGATCTATACTTACTATCCGGGCAAGCTGCTCTGCGGTCAGTGGCATAGCTGTGCCTGTTTCCGGTATCTCCAGTATCAGCGAGCATTTTGAGCTGAGCTGAGCACCGCCACTCAGTTTTCTTGAACTACGTCATTTTAAAACCGAAACCCGGAATCGGTTATGCAACCACGTAACCGGTCGCTGGTTGCGTCTCAGTGGCGACCAGTTTTGTTAAAAAAGCATAGAAAAAGACAGTGAATAGTTTTTCAGTTGCTTTGTATCTGTTCAGATAATAGATCAATTGCTCTCTTGCTCATCTGCAGTATCTCCGCAGGCTCTTTCACCTGCATAGTGAAGTACCAAGCCTTCCCTAACAAACGGCATACTCGTGACGTGGCAGTGAACTTTGTGCTTCGCCGCAATTCTGACAAGCACACCACACAACCACCTCGACCTCGTACTTTGCATTAGACTGCATTTACACCTCTTCGCTCTCCCTGTTTCGCCCTTTCCTACTCCAGAAGCGACTCCTCGATCAATTTCTTTTTGGGATTCGTATTTGTTCACTCACATTCATCTTCCTTCTTGCGATTCCTCGGTCAGCGCGCTCTCCGGCCTAGCATTTTTTTAGGCCTTTGATATCCTCTGATCACAACCAGCTCACCCCCCAACCTCGCAACACCAGCGCACCCGCGCAATCTCCCACCACGGCCGGCTCGGATCTTTCTCCTGCCCTGCTCAAGACGTCGTCCTCGGCTCTTAAGCAGCGGCCAGCGCTCAGCACGGGACTTACCGTGCCTGGCTCCATCACCGCCCCGGTTGCTTCCACCGCAGCATCCGCCCGCAAGCCCGCAAAGTCTCGCAAGGCCATTGCCTCGGCGCCAAAAACTCGGCCAGCCTTTGTTCTTAAATTATGGACCATGGTAAACGATCCCGCAAATGCGGCCCACATCACCTGGATGCCCGATGGAACAAGCTTTCAGGTCGTCGGCCGCGAGCAGTTTGAGCGAACCGTATTGCCGAGATATTTCAAGCACTCCAACTTTTCTTCCTTTGTTCGTCAGTTGAATATGTACGGATGGCATAAGGTTCAGGATGTAACCGCTGGCGCAATGCATTCCGGCGAAGAAACCTGGCAATTCCACTCTCCCAATTTCATCCGTGGCCGCGAAGACTTGCTTGATAACATTGTGCGCAACCGTGGATCAAAAGGCTCGGACGATGAAGACGAACCGGATTTGCATCAATTGTTGGAAGAAGTGGAGATTATTCGACAGTCACAGCATGCCGTTGCTGAACAGCTCAAACAGATAAAGCATGACAACGAACTTCTGTGGCGGGAGTCGTATCAGACTCGGGATCGCCATCAGTCATTCTCAGAGACCCTGGAAAAGATTCTGCGTTTCTTGGCTTCCGTGTATGGTAATCCATCAAAGATTTTAAGCGATGGACCAGCTTCTACAACCGCTATTGTGCCAGTTGGAAGTCCAGCACCGGGCAGCCGTAATCGTCTTATGTTGCGCGATGTCGCAGAGTCTCCCATCCTTGAGCTCCCGGCAGAATCACCGACAAATGCCCTCAGTCCAGTTCAGAGCCAGTCCCGCCCTTCTCCTGGAGGAATCATCAGTCCTGTGCCTTCGACCGCCGCTCCTTCTTTCAATAACGCTCTTACCCCAAACTCCACCCGCAACATGTTTGAGCAGTCTGACTTCCTTGACATGATACCTCTCGAAAACCGTACCCCTGCCGCTGGCGCTACCGGTCGTTCCTTCTTTCCAGATTTACTTGCGTCTACTCCGGTCTCTGCATCCGCAATGTCGCCTAACATGTCAGCACTCACTGAGGGAACTCGTCATCTCATCAACGGACTTGGATCTCGCCCAGTTGACAATTCTGCTCAGATCGCAGATAACGACAATTCACTGGATGACTTGCAACGAGAATTAGATTTTCAAAGTCAGTCTTTGGACCAAGTACAAGATTGGATTTCAAAGAATTTGTCGGGGTACGGTGATCAGTCTGTCGTTGACGCAGCTGGGGTTACCAGCAACTCGGATGAATCTCCATTGCCATCAAACACAGCCTCCGACCAGCAATCTCCATTGCCAGTAATTGAGGAAGCTGTGCAACCTATCAGTGCTGTAAACGGCAGCAGTTTTGACGTTGATGATTTCTTGGCGAGTCCAAGTACAAATGCGTTTTACAACGATGACGATCTTGCGGCTCAGTATCCTGACGAGTTAATCAAGAGCGAAGTCGCAAACGCGGCTGTTGAAGAATTACCAGCGAAACGGCGACGTGTTTCGTAAATGATTAGCCTGAGATTGTGGGTATCTAGTCTTTTCGGTGTTGGAGCAAGAGTAGCAGGATGATATAGAAATTTCGGTTGCTTTGGCGTTTATAAGGATGGAAGTCGTGTGTGTACTGCGGACGAGTAGTGCTATTATTTGGTAACCGTACTCTGCGAGTTGTAATAATTATAATCTCTATTTTACTTGTATTTGTAAATGTATTTTACTAATGTGAACGTATTGAATAGCAGTTTGAAATAAGAAGCAGTGGCGGTTTTCGTCAATTTGGAGGCTCGTGTCTGAACTCCCAATCTGAAAGTCATGGCGCGGCTCAATATTTTTTTTTTCCTGGAAATTACCATCTCAGTCAACACAATCATCTTCCTGACTCCTAAATACACAAAACGAAATCAAGAATGAGCAATAAATTACCTCCATTAGCATCTGATGCAGTACTCAAGCCGTCAGATCCTATTCCAGAGGGTGCTGTGCCTGTCGGTGGCATCGACTTCAACCTTCCCGAGAACAAGGATATCCGCGTGTCGTCGTTAATCAAAGGTATGAAGAACATGGGATTCCAAGCTACCTCGGTCGGAACAGCGTGCGAAATAATAAACGAGATGAGAAATTGGAGAGGATACACAAAGCAAGAACAAGCAGAGCGGGAGGAGAATGGAATGCCAGCTGAAGATGGAACGGGAGACGAGAAGTGTACTATATTTTTGGGATATACTAGTAACTTGATTTCATCCGGACTACGAAGCACACTCAAGTATCTTGCCCAGCACAAGCAAATTTCAGCTATTGTGACAACGGCCGGTGGTATTGAGGAGGACTTGATCAAGTGCTTGGCGACTACATATATCGGTGACTTCAGTTTACCAGGCGCGGGACTTCGAGAACAGGGCATGAATCGGATAGGAAATTTGCTTGTACCTAACGACAACTATTGCTTGTTTGAGGAATGGATAGTCCCGATTCTT
The DNA here is from genome assembly GCA_030572775.1 of [Lipomyces] yamanashiensis. NCBI lineage: Eukaryota > Fungi > Ascomycota > Lipomycetes > Lipomycetales > Lipomycetaceae > Myxozyma > [Lipomyces] yamanashiensis. The sequence continues at coordinate 260,840 of JAJMBS010000008.1, forward strand.
GATAAAATGCTTGAAGAGCAAGAAGCCGATCCCGAACTTCTATGGTCTCCGTCAAAAGTGATTGCCCGTCTCGGCAAGGAAATCAACAACGAGGACTCCGTTCTTTACTGGGCATACAAGAACGACATTCCCGTATTCTGCCCTGCACTCACAGACGGAAGTATTGGCGACATGCTTTTCTTCCATACCTTCCGCTCCTCTCCTCTCCAACTCAAAATTGATATCGTCTCTGACATTCGCAGGATAAACAGCATGTCAATGGCCGCTCCGAAAGCCGGCATGATCGTCCTCGGCGGTGGATTGGTCAAGCACCATATCGCCAACGCTTGTCTTATGCGGAACGGAGCTGATTTTGCGGTGTATATCAACACAGGTCAGGAATTCGACGGAAGTGACGCCGGTGCACGACCAGACGAGGCTGTATCTTGGGGAAAGATCAAGGCTGAGGCGAAGAGTGTAAAGGTCTATGCCGATGCTACAATCGTGTTTCCTCTTGTCGTGGCTGCTACATTCGCGCAGGAAGAGTAGACTGTATGTACTATAGAAATTATCCACCAATAGAATAACAAGAATGTATTATGCTAAGCTAGAAATCAATATCGCAACTCCGAGATTAGAAATTAAAGAACGCCGAGTGCGCTCTTCTAATACCAAATCAATAACTCTGACAAAATTAATAATAAAAATTAGCTAAACTCCCTCTAAATGTATAAAAATACCGCTAAAAACCATAATACAAAAGAATGTAGATAAATGAGTGACTGTGGAACATAAAAATACAAATAATAATGAATTGATCAAACAATTCAGTTCGCCATTACTCCTGGCGCTGGCATTGTGCCACTCCCCACCTGTCCAGGTATTGGCATGCCTGGAGGAGGCATTTTACCTGATTCCCCGCCAGCTGAACTTCTTATAGCAGATAATCGATATTTAATGTCTTTGAGAGGCTTAGAGTCGGGATTCCAGTCGTCGAATTTCTTGAGCACCTTGTCCACATCATCTTCCAGACGTTCTCGCACTATGATATAATTAGTCGTCAGCTTTGACACCTAAATGATCAAATATATAACTTACCGACATCCTGTTCAAACATTCCGCGAACACTCCAAGGCAAATGGTACGGATTATAATTTGAAGGCATCGGCACTTCAAACTTATCATCCACAGCAACAGGAATTCCATCCATTACATTAGTCTCAAGTGCATGACGAATCGCCAAATCATAGACGCCATGCTCATTATAAATAATCGAGTGACCGCCTCCGGTTAAAGTACCGGCCATAGCATCGCTAATATCACGGAGAATACCATGGTCAGAGTATCCATAGTTTCGGAGTTTGACGAGAAGTTCGATAAAATGGATAATGAATGTAGGAGCATGCGTCTTACCATCCACAAACACTGAGCGAAATATATGCGGATGATTGACATTTGCACATAAAGAAGAATACAACGGGACCAATTGATCGTTTACTGAACCGACAAATGTGAGTTTGACGCCATGAGCAATAATCGTGCGTAGTCCGCTCACATACCGCCGCGCCTGCAGACTGTTTGGATTCTGGAACGCAAACAACTCCTTCAATGAGTCGTGTTCGATCGAAGAATAAGCGCGCATGACCAGCTTCTGATCAAGACCATAAAATGGACCAAGTGAAACACCTGCCATGCCGAGAATACCAATCTTCGTATTATCAACATGGCCCTCTTCAATAAGCTTAGCCACTAGTTGCACCGCAACCGGCGTTCCCTGAGAGTGTGCAGCAACGAGAATAAAATCAGCTTGATGCAAATGATCCATCCAATTTGACAGGAGTCGGTACAAGTTCTCAATGCGATCAAGCACAATACCTTCTCCTTCAAGTGCAATCTTCTCAATCTCCATATCAGATTGCCCATGCTCGTCCGCCCACCGCTGCATAGCAGCCGCAGCCTCGTTCGCGAACTTCACAGACGTTCCAGTGGGTTCTCCAATTATACTGCGCACCATTCTGATAGGGAAGAAACCGTGAATCCCAATTGCTACAGCTTTCGAGATTTTGGGAGCAGGAGCAATTCGTAAACGTAAATGCTTTTCCTTTGCTGCCTTTGGATCCTCAAAAAGCTTCGCAATTCGATCACTCAATGAATGCCACATTGCACTAGGTGGGCTTTCGAGCTCGAGACAGTCCTCCAATTTTGGTGTGACCATGTTGGAATACCGAATTTGATCTTCCTTGCTTTTCTTTTTCTTTTTCTTCTCCTTCTCCACTATCGGCTCGTCGACTTTCATCATATTACTACCCATAGCATTGGTAGGCAAAGGTGCCATTAGTGCTGTCTCTTTAGCACCGCTAGCGGACTTGACAGTATTAACATCTGTTTTGGATTTCCCAACCGTTTCGACTGTACGTGTAGACTTCGTGTCCATACCTTTATCTCCACGACCAAGCTTGCCACCCAGAGATCCGTTAAAACTATCGTAGCTGTTAAGATTTGTAGTGGAGCTACTGGGCATTCCAGGCAGGTAAGGACCTTCGCCGAGTGTCGCTTTGGAAGACTTTCGAGATAATGTTCGAGATTTATTAGGAGAAACTGAAGTTCGAATAGTTCCGGCAGGGTCAGAAGACATAATGCTTCCGTTATCAGCCGAGAAAGTGCGCTGTTTCTGATAAAGAGTCTGAGGATTGGGTCCAGAGAAAGCCAGCACGCCATCTTCGTTCGAAGACTTTTTGTCTCTTGACTGACGAGACCAAAATGCCCATGAATTACCATTATTGTTTTTCACGCTTCCTGTGCTGCTGCTAACATTGCTTGAGCTAGTAGCAGCGAGTGGGGCAGTAGCAGCTAAGGAGGCTATTGAGATTGGCGAGGTACTTCCATTCTCCTTTGGCCGTCCTAATACAGGCCCTCTCGTTGATGTAGATAACGAAAGGGAACTTTGATTTCGAGCATTAACGTTAGACCGAAGAGTAGTGGCCGTGGAGACTACCGAGATAGGCGGAGATGGTGGACCGTTGGCTTCCAGAATAGTTGCAGCCTTTTCTTTCTCTGAGATTTTCTGCTCCAGCTTTTTCGTAAATAAATTGCTGAACCATGAATTTTTGGGAGTAGGAGACTGTTCTAGTGCCTCATCCGAAGCAGGCGGGGACATTGCTGAAGCAGGGAATTGTTCGAAGCCATTATTGGAAGTAGGCGAGATATTTTCAAAATAGCCAGAGCCACTGCTCAATTTCTGCTCATTCAAGGCACTGATTGAGGTTCTCTTGGAGAGTTTGCCAGGACGAGATTCTTGTGATCGGTAGTATTCCTCTTCATCTGAAGAAGAAAACGGTTGTCCTGCTGTATCGCTGCTACTGCTAGTGCTGTCTTTGGCATACTGCGACGGACTCGACGAGACTGGTTCGTCTTTCGGCATTTGCTTCTCCTCAAACTTCTCCTCAATCACTGTTGTATTCTTACTGCCAAACCAAGACCACTTGCTTGGCTTCTCCCTTTCCTTTGACTTGGGTGCGATGGCGACAGGCGCTGAACCACCCCCGTAGCCTTCATATGGAGTGTATGTCGGTTCCAGACTATCAGACCTCACAGTTCCCGTTGCATCAAGCTTTCTCGGTATCTTCTTGTTCTTCTTCGCATTAACAGCAGCGCTCTTCTTCTTCTTGAGATAGCTGTTGTTGAAAACATTCGTGTTCGGCGCTACAACGACATCAGGCGTCGAGCCATAATTGTATGCGCCTTGTGGAGATGGCGGAGACTCAGAAGGCAATGAATAATACGTCTCCTGCGGCGAAGACTGCAAATTCACAGCTGGGCCCCGCTGCTGGCGCATTTCGCTGAGCTGTTCTGTCGTCCGATGGGGTTGTTCTCGAGATGCTTCGGCTGGTGTGGTGGTAGTTGACGAAGTTGGCTTAGCCTGGCTGGCTGGTTCTGAAAGCTCATCTGAGTCCTGAGCCGCGCGATAGACACTGCATAATATCCATGTGATGCAAATTATAAGGCATAAGTGAGCAAAATGCTTATGCTATCGGCGCATCTGGATCTTGGGTTTATTTCTGTGCATTTTGTTTATTTTTTGGCTGAGTACGTGCGATCAACTGGCGATAAGGAGCAGAAAGGTTGTTAGTGAGGATGTATAGAGGTTATAGTGGGTGGTCACTTTGACAGTCGAGATGGAAAACAAAATAGACCGCCAGTGGCTTGAGGGAGTCCTGTTTGCTGTGAACATAGTGTTCATCGAAGCTGTTCAATGAGATCAGCGACAGCTGGAATGTATACTTAATCTGATATTATACGATATTGCATTAAATTAATATGTAAATTATTATCAAATAACTTACGACGCAGAAACTGTTCTTGATATATGGCCTTCTGCAGGTTAACCAGTCTTTTTATATACTTATACACAGCACTCTCACTCTCTAAATCAGCGCAGCTCTTAAAACGAAAGTCCAGACTCAATTCCAATAAATAAATTATCTAAAATCAAATTATTCAATTCATCGATTTGCTGTTCCTAATCGCTCCGAATCTTCAAACCTTGACAACTCACAAATAGTACATTTAAAGTTTCCAGCAGTTGGGAGTTTTCCCCTGAAAAAAAATTGAATTCCAGCACTGTATTTTTTCGTTCGCAAATTTTTCTTGATCGAATCCACAGAAAATCATTTAAATCGACATCATCTTGCCAGAAAATTCTTATATTCAAATATAGTGTATAGAAAAGATTATGGCTTCATTATATAAAGCTATTTCTGGAACAAAAAGACGCCGTGGCGAGGGCGAGGAGGAAGGAGCCACTGGCTCCGAAGTGAGAAACAGACAGCGTGTTCTGCTACTATCCTCTCGAGGTGTCACATTTCGGTATGCGATCTAGATATGAGAAACGATTCATGATTTAGATACTAACTTATATAATACAGTCAACGTCATTTAATCAATGATCTGTCGCTGATGCTGCCACATGCTAAGAAAGACTCCAAGTTCGACAACAAGTCCAAGCTCTTCCTCCTTAACGAACTGTCAGATCTTTACAACTGCAACAACGTGCTCTACTTCGAGTCGCGTAAACATCAAGATTTATATATGTATCTGGCAAAGGCACCCAATGGACCGACTGCCAAATTCCACATCCAAAACATGCACACTATGGGCGAGCTCAACTTCACTGGAAACTGTCTGAAGGGCTCAAGACCTATTCTGTCCTTCGGCAGCGAATTCGACAGCACACCGCATTACAAGCTTGTTAAAGAACTGATCACTCATATTTTTGGTGTTCCAAAGAGCTCGCGAAAGACTAAGCCATTCGTAGATCATGTGCTTGCGTTATCGATTGCGGACGGCAAGATCTGGCTCAGAAACTACCAGATCGCGGAGGCTATTGATACTACCTCAACCAATAAAGTCGAGGAGGAAGGGGTTGATGATAAGGGAAAGAAGAGCAAGAAGCTTACTATTTCTTTGGTTGAAATCGGACCGCGATTTGTGATGACGCTGATTTCGATCATTGAGGGCAGCTTCTCTGGACCTTTGATCTACGAGAATAAGGAGTTCATTTCGCCTAACGCTGTGCGATCTGAGGTCAGACGGGGCAAGACCAATATACGGATTAGACGACAGGAGAAAGAAGAGATGAAGAAGGTTGCTAAACTTGTCAAGGCAAAAGAGAAGAAGGAGAAGGGAGTTGATCCCCTGGCTGAAAGCGAGTTGTTTGGTTAAAAGTTGTTCTGCAGTAGACGGATGTATGAATGGTTGATACAGGCACTGATGAGAAGCAATTAACTTCAATTTATTACTATCATTCTCACTAAAGTTAAGACCATTTGCGACATTAGATATTACATATTTGTAAAAGGCCAACGTGCTAACAAGCTCGTCTTGTTTCATTTCGTTGCGCTGAAATTGGAAGCAACTATAACAGACTAAACTGGACTAAGCAAGATGAGTTGTTAGACATGTTTCCACTGCTATTAAGAATTTATTGAACGTACAGCAGTCTCTGAATCTAGCAAGCGAAAGAGCGTTTGGACGCGGAGGACGAGGAGTAGGCGGTCGCGGTGGCCATGGCTTATGAGGTCCCTTTAAATTACTGGACGGATCAAGCACGATTACCATAGGAATGGCTGAGCACATAAGAACGATTGTAGTGAAGCTTCAAAGGGTAGATAGATAGATGGAGAGAGAGATCAGAGAGAGCTGTTGCCAACAGAGGTCCGGCGGTAGTAATTACACTGGACTGGGCAGGTGATCGAAACACACGCGCGCTTAGGCAGAGGATTGCTTATATATGTACTGTCTGAGAGATGAGTGGGGATGAGGTCATTGAGCTACAATGGGACAGAGAATCAGGAAGAGGGGACTGTCGTGAGGATATGCGCTGGAAGTTACTAGCTCGTAAAGGTGTTTGCTACGCTCTTACATCACCACCACGACAATTCCTGGGATTCTACAACTGATTCAGACTCATCAGTTTCTTCAGACTCTCTCAATATCATAAACAGCGCTATCATAAGCTGTTAATAGCCTGCATCAGCGACAGAGTCATAGCAGAAAACACCGCTGCTTGCTGCTCAGAAGCTGCACGATCGCTCAGGGATGGACTCCAGCATGCGTTGGATTCTGATCTGACACACAAAGCAGCATCTATACCACAAACTATTAAAAGAATGCAATAACTCTAATCAAGCTCTTTTTGTAACAATGAATTCAGATTAGCCGAGGGTTATCTGTGTGCCTGCGACGTTGCTGACAGTGAGGATGGCTTCATGATAGAGCAGCGCTTGTTCCAGCCCAGCCTCAATATCCTCAGCACTCTGTCAGCCTTCAACAGCACACTTATACCATAGGTTGTATTAGTCGATATAACACTCTCTTTACCCAATATAGATTTATCATCAACGACATACAAAACAAAAAAATACAAAAAAGAAAGGGCTCAACCGGGAATTGAACCCGGGACCTCTCGCAAATTATACTTAGGGTTAAGGCCCTAAGCGAGAATTATACCACTAAACCATCGAGCCGTCTTAATTGTTGAAAAAAAAATATCCAGACAATCAGATTCGTTAAATCATTCAGCCCTAAACTCAACCCTAACCCTTACATATTTGTAATGACTTATGTAAATTTGTTGTATTTTTCCTACTTGACGCCAATGAAATCAGCAACAACAACAATGATTGATTAATGCGCTGGTATCAAGTTATATAATAGTCAAAACTGTTATAAATTGGTCCGCGCGCTGTATGAAAACACTGATAGCGCAGAACACCCGGCACTCAAGCGAACAAGCTTGCATCGAACACTGTTTACATCCCGGCGAATCCGGCACAGTCTGTGATGCCCTAAACCTCCATTTGATCTCCACGAAATGACAGTTCGAGCGCCCCGGGAAGGATCAACCTTACCACTTCGCCTTCAGCATCGTCCAATTCGTGTCTGAAATTCAAACCGACCGTGTTCAGTCATGGCGTCTACTCCTGGTGTATTTGGGGTTTGTATGTTCTCCCGTCATTGATATCGTCTGTCTTCAACCTAGATGCCAGCTATGTGTCGAGAGGGGACTCTAACTGACATTATTCATTCTAGCATCCCAACCTCCGCCGCCTCGTCTTTCTCTGACCGCTGAGGAGCGATCCTTGTACGGTCAGCTTTTTAAGTCGTTGGATACTGAGTCTCTTGGTGTGGTCACTGGCGAAGTTGCGCGCTCGCTGTTCGAACGGTCTGGTTTAACCCCTCTGGTTCTAGGACGAGTATGTAATCTGATTTAATTGCAGCACTAGAGACTTGTGCTGACATCTATTTTTTTTTTGAAAGATTTGGCAAATTGCCGACGACCAGAACAATGGATTTCTTAACCAGACTGGGTTCTCCATCGCAATGCGCTTGATCGGCTATGTTCAGAGCGGTCAACATCTGGCTCCTGAACTTGCTTCTCGGCGTACGTCATCTCACTATTCTCACTCAATTGCGTTGTATATGCCTATTTTTACTCGCAAATCCTAATCGTTTTTCAATTGTAGCCGGACCATTGCCTCGATTTCAAGAGCCTGCTTCCAATCGCGCCATGCCTCCTCCCTCTCAGCCGAACCCGCAGCCCACTCCTCCACCTGCATCTCAGCCGACCTCTCAGCCTTTCGCTCCGGGCACTGTTCCACCTCTTAATCCCAATGATCGAACTCGATTTATTCAGCTTTTTGAGAGTAGCACTTCAGATAACCTTCTATCTGGTAGGTGTTGGTTTCTTTAAGTATTAGATTCGTAATTGCTAATTAGCTTCCAGGCGGTACTGCGCGTGATATTTTCCTCCGTGCTCAGCTTCCAAACGAGACTCTTGGTCAAATTTGGAACCTCGCTGATATCCACCGACGAGGTGCTCTGGATGCAACCGAATTTGTTATCGCAATGCATTTGATTCAGTGTACTCTTAATGGTTCAATGCCTTCAATGCCGCAATCGATCCCTCCCGCGCTGTTCACCGCGGCTGCAGCAGTCCATGATAGACCTATCTCGAGATCGAGTATTCGTAGCAACAGCTCTACTCCTCAGATTCCTCCTCCGGCCTCTCAGCAGTACACTGGTATGCCTCCTCCTCCTCGCACAAGAGGATCATACGGTGGCCATATGTCTCCGGCTCCTATTCCTCCAGTTCAAAAGCCTATTACAACCGGAGGATCTCAAACTCCTCAGTTTGGAATATCCAGAGTGTCGACAATGTCTGCAAATGACGATTGGCTGATCACTCCTCAGCAGAAAGACCATTTTGATAGTATCTTTGCAACTGTTGATACTGAGGGTAGAGGTGCACTTAGCGGTGCAATTGCTGTTCCATTCTTCATGACATCTAAGCTTCCAGAAGATGCTCTTGCCCAGATTTGGGACTTGTCTGACATCAATAACAATGGATACCTGAACAAAGATGAATTCGCTGTTGCGATGTACCTAGTCCAGCAACGTCTCTCGGGTGCTGAGCTGCCTACTGCTCTTCCTCCTGCTCTGATTCCTCCTGCTTCGCGTCAGATCCAAGCACCGGAGCCCCAGACTCAGGTAATAACTGGATATGGTGCTCCATCTGCCGCCACACAGCAGCAGATGAACTTTACGGGACAGCAGCACCAGCAGCCAGCAGCAGCTACAGAGTCATCATTATTGGATCTGTTTGATATTGACGAGTCGGCTTTCAACGCCCCGCACGTCGCTTCCCCGCCACCATTCTCACCTCCTTCAACCACTAGCAGCGCTCAGCCTCCTTCTGCCTCCCGGTCGCCGCAGCTTCCGCCTATGCCTTCGCTGCCCGCATCGAGAGTTTCGTCGCTTCCTCCGCTGTCTCCGAGTCTGACCGGTAGACAACCGTTCAAGCCCTCCTCTGCATTTGGGCAGAAGATTGCACAGCAGCACACTGGCGTTAGCTCTAGTACCCCGGCGCCCGCATCTACTGCGACTTCTCCTCCTCCTCTGCCACCACCAAACGTGGCAGCTGAGACTACGCCTGCATTTTCCAGTCCTCAGCGCGTTGCATCTTTCAGCCCTGAAGGTTTCCCAACTGCACCCTCGCCTGCCTTCGGATCGAAAGCGTCATCTGTTCCTCCGCAGCAGACTTTCTCCCCTCCACCAGCGGCAGCTTCTAGCTTTGTTCCTCCTCAGCAGACCTTCTCGCCTCCTCCTGCCACCGCTCCTGGTTATGCTCCTCCGCAGCAGACTTTCTCACCTCCACCTCAGACTACTATCTACTCATTCCCTCCACCCCCACGACAGCCTGTCCAGGAGATGCCTAGAGAGTTTGCGCAGCCAGCACCAGCACCAGCAATGGTGCCTGTTGCTGCACCTGTCGAAGAGGATGATCGTGAAATCAAGCAGAAGATCTCTGCCGAGGCCAATCAGTTTACCAAACTCTCTACTGAGATAGGAACCATGACCTCCCAGACCACAGCCTTGAAAGAGAAGCACGCCAAGGCTGAGGCTGAGCTTGCGAAGATGGTTGCTTTGCGGACTGACATCGAGGGTAAACTTGGAGGTTTGCGCGGTACTTACGAGGCTGAAGTCCGGAAGGTACGCGCCGTTGAGCAGCAGCTTGCTGTATCTACCACCGAGACCGCGAAGCTGCGGCAAGAGCTTAGTGAGCTTGAAACTGGAATGCATACGGTTCAGGTGCAGTACCAGGAGTATATGTCTAACCTTGAAGCTGATCAGAGCGAGAATGCTACGCTTAAGGAGAAGATTAGATTGTTGCTTGAACAGTCTGCTCAGCTGAAGATCGATACTGATAAGGCGCGCGAAGAAGCTCGTCAGCAAAAGGGAATGGTTGCCAGCAACAGAAATCGACTAATGAATGCTGAAGCGGAGCTACAGCAAATCAAGGAGGATTCAGCTGCCGCTGAGTCGGAATTGGCCGAAGCTACCGCTACTGCTACCGCCGCCGCCGCTGCTGCTGATGCCGCTGATGCCGCTGTTTCAGGGACGAGATCTGCAGTAACCAACCCTTTCTATTCGAACGCTGGATCGCCATTCTCGTCGCCTGCTGTGTCTCCTCCCATCTCACCTACTGCGATTCCTCCTACTACTGGTCCAAACGGTGCATATATCTTTGAGAGCATGTTTGCCGATTTTGGATCTGGTGAGCAGCAAGCCCCTCCTTTGAGCGAGCCTGTTGTTCCTATGGAGGCACCTATCTCTGAGCCGACTGCCGTTGAGCCCGTATCTTCTGATCCCATGGCTCTTGGCGAACCTGCTGAGACTGCTGAGTCTGTTGAGACTGCTCGATCGATTGAGACCTCTGAATCCTCATCACTGCCCCATACCGGATACGAGGATTCGCTGGATGGCGAAATGCATTCTCCTTCCACTACGACGACGACAACGACTACCTATAACACCAACAACATTGGTCCTATCAGCATTGCTGCTGCTATTGCTGGTGGTGGTGCTGCGGCTGGAATTCGCGCTGCCGATTTGGAGAGTATTTCATCGTCGGTGCAGAACAATGCGCCTGAATCTGTTAGAGAAGGTCTTTCAAGACCAGATACGCCAAACAATGCTACTACTGAGTCTGTCATCGGAGCTCATTCTGCTCACTCGTCTATCTCGGTTGTAACCGCTTCTGAGGGTGATGCTTCGAGTGATGGACCCGATGTTCCTGAGAATATGAGCGCAGCCGGATTTAGCAAGCCGCTTGAGCCTGACCTTAGCATGGGGGGCGGAGAGCCTGCCGAAGCTATCGAAGAATCTGCAGTCAGCGAGCCCTCTGTGCCAGCTGAGGCTGAGGTTGAGGAGGCGGATCCGTTCGGTTTAAAGGCACCTCCCAAGGAGGAATATGTTGGAACTAGAGCTCAATTTGATGCGGTATTCTCTGGTATTGGATTACTTCCCAAGTCACAGACCGAGTCTCCTGTTCCTGTTGCTGATGGTGCTGAGGTCGTTCCTGAAGCTGAGTTCGCTAGCGAATATCCTTCTATTGAGGAGATTAAGTCTGTTGAGGCCGAGGCTGGTCCTGAGGTTGAACCCAGCTTTGCTGCTGTCGATGATGATGACTCGTCTTCGGATGATGAAGGTCCTGAAGAGTTTGGAGCTACAATGCGTATGGCCAGCAAGTCTCCTGTTACCGAGACTGAGCAGCCTGCTATTGCTGAGATGACAATTCCGTCTGAACCGTCAACTTACACCGAGACAGAACCCATTGCTATCCCATCTGAGCTGGAGGCTTCTGAGCCTCCTGTTACTGAATCGTTCGTTGAGCCATCGGCCCCATCTTTTGAAGAGCCTGTAGCGCGAGAACTCACCCCAGAGTTGCGGCCTGAGATTGTACCCGAAATTTCTGTGCCCGAGCCTTTTGCGCCTGTCGCTGTTGAGGAGCCAGTTTTTGCCGCCCCTGCTGACGACGTGTTTGCTTCCTTTGAAGACAGTTTTGCTAGCGCGCCTGTTGCTGCCATTTCTTCATCAGTCTCACCACCTCCTATGCCGGCCCAATCAACTTCTCCTTTTGATTTCACCTCTCCTGCATTTTCTACGCCTTCTGCTCCAGTTCCGGCTCAGGACGCATTCGACTCCATGTTTGCCTCATTCTCCGCACCGCCAGCCGTAGACCAGAGCACCACCAGTGGCCCTCCCCTTCCTCCTAAGATCCCAATCAGCAATGGAGGCATGCCTGGGGGTTACAGCACTGGCAACCCAGTTGATGAATTTGAAAGCGCGTTTGCGACACTCGAGGATAGCAGAGTCGTGACTAACCAAGACGACCCTGTGAAGGCTCCTCAAACAAATGCATTTGACGATTCTGCATTTGCCGATTTTGATAAGTTTTAGCGAGAAAAATTTCTTTTTATTTTTTATTTTATACGAGTTATTTTAGAAATGTTGAATGTGTGTGTGTTCTTTAACTGTTGTGTACTTATATACGATTCGTTCTGTCTGTATTATGATTCTCCATATTTGTGTATGTGTCTTGTTAGTTGTACAGATATGTAAATGATTCCTAAATTGATGGTGAATATATTTTTCTACTTCCAAATTCCTATTAAAAACTAACGTAATGATGTATTGTCATCCAATTTTTCGAAACAGGATGGCTTGCAGACTAGCAGTTTTTTGAGCAAGGAGAGATTACAGATTTACAGACAAGCACAATGAACAAGGCGTCAGACACCATCCACAGTGAGAAGGATATGAATAGAAACAGAGATAGGATATAACATGAGAATAAAATATAATATTATAACAATAAACAACAGGAAAAAGCAAAATATGAACAGAAAGCAGAAAACAGAACAGAAAAGCAAATTTTTTTTTTAGATGATGAGAATTGCAAACACTTTCCTAAAGATGATAGAAAGTGCTCACACTATTGCGATGCATAGCAATACTGCGTAAGGAACTCCGGACGGTTCCATGGGCAGGTGGATTTCCACGATGATGGCGAGCATCAAAGTAGAAATATTCAGCAAAATACTGAAGATCCTCGTTTCGGATATTTTGGAACCGGGTGTGTCGGATATCGCCAATGTCGGGATGATTGTCGGACTCCGGACCGTAAGAAGGAAGAGGTTCATAGTCTTCCTCATCCTCCTCCGGGATTGGATAGAGATCGCGGTAAGTCGGCAATGCCGCGATCGGAGGAGGGGGGTGGGGGGTATAGGACGGAGGAGGGGAAGAAGGTCTTACAACGAGTGCTTGACTCTCAGACACTTCTTCTTCGGGTTCGGGCGTATTTCGATAATAACGATCTTCTACCTTGAAGGTAGCGCGCGGATTATTGCTCCTGTACTGGGGATGAATAGTCCAAAAGACTGATTTTGTCTCCCCGGCCACAAGTTGGAAAACATGACGTTGCTTTGAAGTCATGAGTTTCTCCCAAATAACAAGGGCATAGATGCGAAGTTCGGTTTCTCCGATCTCCGTGTGTTCATGAAACATCATGAAATCAGCAAAGGAGCGCGCAAACAGATATAAACCCGTCTCGGGGGCCACAAGCCGATATTTTGTGAAGTTATCCCCGGTCTCGTTGCTGGGAATACTTACTTTGCAAGTATGTAGCGCGGAAACTAAAATATCTAAGGCGAATCCACGACGTTGCGGATCATTCCACAAGAGTCGGGACCAAAGAGCTTGAGCTCTGCCAGCCATGAGCTGCATTTGCAGCCTGGGGATATTTCTGCCCCACTGTCCTATAGCGTGTTGTTCCTTCATTAACCTTTCGGTCATTTCGACAACCCACTCAGGTTTCAGATACTGGTTCTCGGCCGTAAGAGGAAAAATCACACGGTAAACGCGAGACAAGTGACGGATGCTCTCGAAAGCTAGACGTTGTTTAAGTCCAGAGCATTCGTGGCATTTTAAATCGGTGAGGGCCTTAGCGTAGGCCCAGTGATACTCCATTTGATCAAATGGAAGAGTGCTCATGGGATCTTTTCCCGAGCAAGGAAGGACTTCGAAGCGAAGCTGCGACTGCCTGACCAAATCCAGACTGGCAGGATGTCGCAAATATTCCGGAAAAGTAGTTCGGCGAGCTTCGTTCACCAACTCTTTGTAAAAAGGTTCTTGTAAATCGAGAACGTGCCACTGAAAGTGTGGGGCACGTGGTGTAGTAGGACACTGATCCTCCATGGAGATCAATCTGAGTCTTTGGATCATCGAGCGGTCGAGGACTTCGCGACTAAAGATAGAGAGAGTTGTCCTGAATACAGAAAGCATGGCCTGTACATAAGGTCGCTGCATAACAGTAACATGGAATTTGCGAATACGACGACCACGTCGCATCGTCGTTGTCAAGAATATCATAAGGTAGCCACCATCAGCAAGAGGCTCAACAGACACACTGTAAGTAGTTTGTGACATAATTGAACAAGGTAGAAAAATTTGGTAATGATGAAAAGAAGGCTTCAAAAAAAGAAAGATTTGCTGAAATGAGAAAGAATTGAAAGAATTGAAAGAAAAAGATAATGAGAAAGAATTTGAAAGAAAGAATTTAGAAAAAGAAAGATTTGTAAGAAAAGAAAGAGAAGAAAAGGAAAGAGAATTTGAAAGATTTGAAAGCTTTGAGAGACTTGACAGTTTGAAAGATTTGAATGCCCTGAAAAATTTTGAGACTTTTCAGAACGGGGGTGAGAGAGAAGTAAGGTGAGAAAAAAGAGAAGAGGAAGGAGGGAAGTGATTACAGGCCGGCCCTTTATAGTGCCAGTTTGTATGAGAAATTGTAATTGAACTCAAGAACAAGGCAAGAGTGCTAAAATATCCAAAGATAGTAGTCACACGTGAAGAATGTGCCTCGGTACGAAGCTGATATTGCAAGTAGTCGAGGTTGCCGGCCGTGTTCAGCTCCGAGGTGGGAAAACAGGACACTCCAAATAGCGACTAGTCTCCTAAACACAGAGTAAAAATAATTCCCACGCGAGTAAATAACCTGTATTCGCCTGCACAACCCCCTCTATCCTGAGGTATATCAGAAACAGCCAGAAACTATGCGACAGTAGTAATTCCACGCGATAGTAGAGAAGGACGAGCACACTTGATTGCGAGATGAGCCTTGGCCACCGCGCAAGTACAACGCATCATCTGAAATAAATCATCATATATCACGCCAAATATCCAATGATCTGAATAATGTCTCCACTCGAGTTGTTGCCGCTCCTGCTTTGATACACTCTGGGGATCAACCGGGCAAAGTGAACAAGACTAAGTGAACAAGACTTCACCTGAACAAGGCTGTTCCAAAGCCTCGTGCCATAAACCCTATTTGGCCCTAGGTCAACCGCGTGGAAGTGCACATCTAGCAGTACCGAGGTATCAACAAACTAGGAGTCTTTATTAGTTAATACAAGGGTATTAGTTCATATTACATTTCTAAATGGTTTTGTTAGGAGTGATAGTGTGCTAGTATAAAGATACAGGAAGTAGTTTTTACATCAATAGACAGATACGTGCTAGGTTTATAGGGCTTTACGCTGTCAGGCTGATCTGTAAAATCCACAAGCCCGACTCAGCATACTGGCTGGATTCTACGAAAAGAGTAGAGCCTATATACATTACAAAAATTTATAATAGGAAAATAATTTACTTTAAATTTCGATCAAACTAGTATTAAAATAGCCTATCTTAACAAATGTATAATCCAAAGGCTCAGGGACGAGTGAGTATCTGCAAGACCTCATCGCACAACTTCTTGTCTGCAATCTTACTAGTGCCTTTAGTCTTAACAGTAGCATATGCATCAAGGCTTGCACATATATCCATGGCTTCAGCACCCACTTCTTGATCTAAGGGTGCACAGTATAGAATAAGTCCGAGCGACGTGAGCAAACGGGCCAAGGTAGGCGCCGACTCTGCCTCCCTGCCGATTCCTTCAATAAGAGCCACAATCAGCTCAACGCCAATATCAGATCCTAACAAAACTTCCTCTGAGAATGCAGCGCGTCGGTTCTGTCCATAGGCGGCAATGTTGAACGCAAGAGAAGAAGCTGCTAATCGGACATTGACGTGATCGTCCAACAAGGAGTTGGCCGCTAGTTGGGCAAGCGAACTTCCTAATTCTGAAATCAACCGCGGAGCAAAAAGTGGCGTGCTAAACAGATTGCATAATAGCTGAAGAGTGACCAGACGAACTTGATAGGGACTTTCATCGTTGGATGAAAACGCAATCACAGTGCGAGTAGTGCTCAAGTCTAATAAACAGTCAGAATCAATGCAAGAAAACAATAACAAGTAAGAAATACATACCATGCTCTTCAGCAAACCAAGAGCCAACACGAACGTCAACAGCGGCAACTCTAAAAAGATCAATGATTGGGAATAGATTTCCCCCGCTGCCGTTCTCCGAAGCCAGCATCCTCTGAACAAAAGACGCCCAATGCGAAAGATCAGGAATAGCTGCCTCTCTAGCGCCTTCGGCATTTCTAATGCGGATGAAGTCTATCATGTGTGTTAAAGCATTATCGACTACTCCGGAATCGGTAAGCTTAGTCTGCAATTTGTCAAGAGGAGGCAGCTTAGCGTAAGTGACAGGGTTGCTCGAGATTCCAAGAAGCGTAGGTAGACGAAGACGACGGTGCGCGTGTATGGGATAAGCAGTTTGCAGTAACATCTGCACATTACTTTCCAGAGTAGGAGGAGACGCCCCCTTCCACTCGTCAAGTTTTTCGCCATCAACAAAGGTCATGAAAGTTGGTGTCGCAGAAATTCTCCATCGCGATCCAATCTCGTATGCGTCGTTAATGTCAACTTTAATGAACTTGCATTTGTCGCCATAATCTTCAGCCAGCTGGTCGTATTTCGGGTAAGCAATGCGGCAAGGGCCGCATGTAGCTGATGTGAAGAAGACGATGGAGCATTTGCTTGATTTAATCATCTTTTCCAGATCTGGTGCGGAAGTTGTGTGAATTACCGAATGTGGTGCATGATTCGCTACTGGTTGAGCACTCGGAACCGAGATTGAAGTGTTCGTAGGCATGGGCGCCGAAGGTTTGGTCGTAATAGGGCGCAGAGACTGTTCGATAACGGGACGCATCATCTTGCCGAAGGGAGTTTCGAGAACTTCACGTGGCAGATTTGAGATGTGCGAAGGAATGTCACGTCCGACTAAGAACTGGCACAGATCCTGCGAAAAATTGTTGCAATTATGCATGAACAAGTCGTAGTTCTCCGCACGATATATCTCGGCTAATGAGCTGACATATTCGCGTACGACTTCTTCGGGAAGGGCGCTCTCTCCCATATCAACGACCTCCATGGGTTGACCATGGTGAGTAGATCCAGGAACGGCTGTTTGAACACCAGCACCGTAATAGTACTCCACATTATTGTAGATCACACTGGTGTGCCATACTCCATCTAATGACATCAAGATTAGCTTGGTTCATGGTTTGTGGCACGGAGGTACACTATATGGGCATATTACCGATCTGCTTGCCGACAAGCTGTCTCGACATCTGAATTCATTATCCGGTTAGCAATTTGCAAGTAATTGTGGGCTACAGAGTACTAGTGGATACCTGCCGAGCCAGTCCTGCAAGATGATTGTTAGTAAGTAGACACCAGATCAAAGCGGCGCGATAAGTGACGAACGATACCTTTCGAGAGATCGTAGACGTAGAGCTTAATAGGAAAAGTCGTCATGATTGAGGTCACTAGATCAGCTCAAAGCACAATACAATCAAGGCCAGCAATCAAGAAGAACACAACCCGTTGTTTAAATACAAAACTGAGCAGAAACGGCGGTCTGGGGTGGAATATCTATCTGTTCATCGAAGTTCTGCGGCGCGTAATCAGCCGTACGTGCGTCATTGCGCACGTGATGTGCGTTTCCGGTGGTTGCCAGCGCTGGTCCACGGAGAGTGAGAAGATTAGGAAGAGAAGTTGCGTAAGAAATGAGAAGTAGTTTGCTGTTTTGAGAAAAAAAAAGGTTGGAGATATTGTGGTTAAGCTGTTGGACTTTGAGAAACGGGTTGGTTGGCTGCTGTTTTGAGGAGTTGCCGGAATCGGTTCCAAGCAGTAAATCACAGAAACTGGACTTCAAAGACTATTACTTATCAATAACTCTTCCTAAACACTTCTTCCAATTACAACATCTGCTCTTTCAACTAATTACATTTCGAATATCCCACACTTTCAACAATTTCCTCAAATGACTGACTCAACTCCAAAATCACCATAGTTGGAGCCGCACGACTCATTACTCCTCGGTCTCTAGCAAAGGTTTCTACGCACCAGCAGCCTTGTTCAGAGTACGGTCAATAGCCAATGATCCTGACTTTTTCCCGACCATAACAACAATGAATCACAGAGGCCGGATAGCTAGGTATCTGTGGCAGTCTTCTGCTGCTGATTGTATTCCTCAAAGACGTATCGTACGATCAGCTCGTAAGATCACATGCCGAGCAATTGCGAATCAGCGGTTTTACTCAAAATATTCTTTGGACGAGCCTGTTTTTCCGAATGTCGACATCAATAAAGTCATTGAAACTGTAAGTCGACTTGAGAGCCGTTCAAACATTGTTCTAGATACTTGGCTGATCTTGATCAGCGCTAACTGAATCCATAGTATGCCGAGCACCACTCCCGAAGGTTGCTCGCCTTGTTCCAGATCAACCTCGCTTGTTACTAATAGCATTATATATAGACTGACACTATCGGATCTCTTACGGTTTGGAAGTCCTCCTGTTCCTACAGATCAACTTGTTATCAATGCGCGCCATATCAAACACGAAATCCTCAGCAGTCTCTCGCGACGAGTAGCTGCCCTACGAGAGCTTCCATATATTACGATGCTAAATCCCAATATATCGCAAATATATCACAAGTACCTCAGTTCTATTAGCTTTGTTTACGGCGATCCAAGTTTCCATCCAGGTGACGTCTCACCCGAGGAAGAAAATCGGATATTTTCAAACGCCTTGCAGCAAATGGTCGACGAACATACTGACGCAATTCCTGTTCTCGCAAGAGGTATTGCTGAATCTAAGGCATACATCAGCAGTAAGATGGCTGATAAGTTTTTGGACGAGCATCTACGAGCGCGAGTTGGTACCCGACTGGCCGCAAAGCATCACATTTTGCTCACGAAGCAAAGCGCAGGCTCTAGAGCTGATGACAGATTCGTTGGCGTTGTCGATACCCGCTTATCTCCTGCTGAACTGATACAGTCAGTTGCTGATTTGTTAGCTGATGTGTCTGATCTTCAGTATGGCATGCGGCCAGCAATCAAAATTGATGCCGGAAGTGATATTGAGATTGAATATGTCTCTGAACATCTGGAGTATATTTTCACAGAGTTGCTGAAAAACTGCTTCAGAGCAACCATCGAGCATTTTTCAGGCCAGTCATCTTCATCAACGCATCGCATAAGTCATCAATCTTCAGCTAGCAAAGGAATCTTTGGTGGACCCACATCTTCTCTGCCACCAATCATCGTGACTATAACTCGTACACCAACTGGTATACAAATACGCCTACGAGATGAAGGTGGCGGTATTAACGACGATAATTTGAGCAAGATTTGGGGCTATTCAGAGTCAACATTCGAAGGCGAAGAGAGAGATGATGGGTTTAAGACCCTGAATACTCCGCCGCCGAGTGTCACTGGAACAGGAGGGAGTTCTATGGGTGGTCTTGGTTATGGGTTGCCACTCAGCAGAGCTTATGCTGATTATTTTGGAGGAAATATAGAACTAGAATCGATCTACGGATGGGGTGTAAGTAATCTATGAGCCAAACCTTCTACTTGCACTATTACTAACTTTTATTCAGACTGATGCTTACATTACGCTCCACTGCCAGAAAAACGACTAATTATCTCTTTTTTTTGTTGGTAAAATATTGTCACATTGAAACTATCAATACAAAACTCCCAAACCAAACACCGATTCTCATTACTCATTATTGTTGTACATGTATACTCCAAGAGGATCTTACAAGCTCGAGGTCAGGTCTTACTAGCTAGCTGTAGCATAGATCGTCTCATACACGACTTGTGTCACTACAACAATTTCTGTACTAGTAACCTCAAGCATGGTAACCATCGGCGAATTATCTGCTGCTTGAGTCACAGATGCGCTCTGCGGCGAGTATGACGCGCTAACCATCACAGGGGCTGTTGATGAGGTAGCTCCTATCAGTGTGTACGATGCCGTACCCGTAGAACATGCCATATCAGGGAAGACAGCAGTAAGCTTAGTCGATGTCGTTGCTGTAGATGATGATACAGGGGTCGCAGCTGAAGTCATTGCCGAGGTCATGGCCGTTGCCATTAGATCAGAAGTCGATGTGCTTGTTGTAGACATTGAATCTACTGGCATGATTGATGAAGTGCTGGTCATCTCAGCGGCAGCCTGTGTAGAGGACGCGGCCAGGATCATTGCGTCGGCCGACCCTCGAATTGCGGAGGTAACGTAAACAATATATACCCCTCCTGTTCCATCTTGCTGCACGAAATTGTCACGCCTAAAGAGAGCAGTATTCGAGGATGGCGGCGCGGTCACTGTCCGCGTCGTGAACGAGGAAGGCAGACGTCTCACATTATGTGCATGGTGGAGATGAGGATAGGCTGTTGTGGCTTCAGGTAGCAGGACCAGAGCCCCTGCGAGTAATGTTAATGCCAGGAAACACTTCATGGAGACTATGAAGAAAAAGATATATGCAACAACATTTGTAATAAATCAGAGAACTGTTTACCCGGGCATGGCTGTTTTTATAAACTAGCTGAAAGAAAGCCACTGGAGCGGGTTTTAGGCCCAGGCAGGGGGGGAAATCAGGAATGCGCGACGACGCGTAGCCTAATGGCCTTACGCGCAACAAGCGCGGCTTGACGCGTCCCTGAGCAAGCCTCATCGCTTCAAGGGCCTTGTCCCCTGAGCTGCCTAGCCTGTTGTAGCCTCTAATGGACTCATAAATTAGATTTTAAGATAAGAAAATATGCATTCTATTCTTCCAAGAACTAATAATTACAAATGTTTTATTAATGAACAAACAGAGCGTCCCCAAACATAGAACATAAACAAGACCGAGCGAGCATACTGTACATCGCCTACTACGTCTGCATCTCTGCAGTGACATAGGCATTGAACTCCTTCGGGTTATCTAGATATAGATGATGGCCTGCCCTGCTAACTATCTTACATTCGGCTCCTACACCATTTTGTCGCATGACCTCAGCAGCCCTTTCTCCTGCTTCAGCGTCCATCCAATCATTTTCTCCGTATAACCACAGGGTAGGAACTTTTAGGTTCTTGACACGATCAATTAATGCAATACGGGCATACGCACCAGGCGCTAGCAACCGAGTGATGGCATACTCTCCAGATCCTCGGGCAGTGAATAGCCCCAAGACGTAGTCGTGCAACGCAACGGCCTGGCCCTTGGGAAGCATGGAAAAGCGATTGCTGGTCCACAACGACACGAGCTGAGGACCTAGCGGTCCAGTATGGCGCACAAAAATGAATGGTGATACGTGTCGTTCCCAGAGGAAAACGAGCCAGGGGGGTATCGGCCGTTTCAGTTCTTGCTTTGCAACCGGATGAGGATACTGGCCGGAGCTGTTATGAACAGTATGAGATTTTGTGGTCTCTTGTTGCGGTAGCATCTCTGCGCTTGCAACGTCGACAGGCTCCATCGCAAGAGGTTGATCGTTTTCATCGTGAATGACAAAAGGATCTCGAGGAACTCCGGCTGGACTAACCAAAATCAATTTTTTGATCCGTTCCGGATATCGCAAAGCATACGCAACACCAATATATCCACCCATGGAGTGCGCCATAAGGGTAATTTTTTCGAGCCCGCGCTGTTGTCGCCACTCTTCTAGGGAATCGATAAACCAATTTTCGGCGGCGTAAACAGCGTCATATTTGTCCTTTGCTTTGATACGGAACTTTGGTCTTGACGAACGGCCGTAGCCAAGCAGATCTAAAGCGTGCAAACGCCATCCTGCGACTCGTGAGAGTCCGTCAAAATTCCGGACGAAGAATGCAAGACCAGCACCATAGCCGTGCAAGATGACGAGATCGTTTTCAATTTTCTCGGTTGTTCGAGTGACTTCAAATTCGTTTATGATGCGTCCAGGCGAAAGCTCAACTTGCAAGGACCGGGCGGAGCGCGAGGAGTCGGGAGTTGGGTAGAATGGAAGAAACGAAAGGACGGACTGCTCAGCGGATTCGAGCGATGGCGGACTCCACCATTGCTTGACTGCCGTACGGAAGGGTAATGGCATGTCCATTGAGAGTAACCGGGAGACAATCCCCCTGCGAGGGGGATTGTTGTCTGCGCTCGCTATGACGATATCGGTTGCGTCGTCGTCGCCGTGGACGATTCGACGCTTCTTGGGGGGTGTGGAGAGAGAGGACTTGCTGCGTCCGGCGGATACTGTCGCGGATGAGGCAGCGAGAGAAGGAGAGACCGAGAAGAGGCGCCGAGGGCTTTTATAAGTACGCGCTCGCAGGCACACTGCCCACGCAGTACCTAACGGGGACGGGAGCTGCAATGTGGCGGTGATGATGGCGACGGCGGGCTGATCCTCGGGGAACGTCCGTCAGCAATGGTCAGCCGTGCGGCGACACACAAGATAGGCAGAAACCCCGTCAGACGGACGTTTTGATGGTGAGGAGAGTGCGCTACCGAAGCAGCGGTGGAGAGCACGAATGCAGGAGGGTGTTGTTGGTGAAGAAGACCGCGACTGGGACGAGTCGTGTTGGATTTTGGCAGTGCACGATAATCCGCGTTCCTCGAAATTTCACGTTGCCGCAGCGCAGCTGTCCGAGGCCCAATCCCCAACGGGCTGAACACGTGATGTGTTAGTAATACGTAAGTAATATTGATAGTAAGTTGACTAAGTTATTGACTATTGACTAAGGGAGCCAGATTGCTACTTGTGCATTAGAGATAATATATATGTGCATGGACTGAGAATGTACTAACATTCGTGCTGAATATCAAACTCCCTTGCCAACTTGCGGATATCGCTGTTCTCCAGCACCAGAATCCCACGCTCCCCTGCAGTCTTCTTCAGCATCATCATCGTGGCCTTTGCGATCTCCCGTCCAGAGCATGTCTTGCCAATGACCCACCAGCCAAGAAGCGGAACCTGTTTCGTAATACCCGATAGCAACTGAAGCTGTATATCAAACAGCTTCGGGAGCTTGTTCTTCCCTGTTATGAATCCCGGCCGTAGAATGATCGTCCTCTCAAATCCAAGCCTGACTATATCCCTCTCTGTCTCTGCTTTGATCCGCGCATACGCAAACGAAGAGTTCAGCGCAGCACGATTCGATGAAACCAATACAAAAGTAGGTACACCTTTCTTTAGTGCCATCTCAGCTATCTCGAGATTCAGATCATGATCAACCTCATAGAGCTCTTCCAAGCTTGCTGAATGTGAATGCCTTGTTCGGATCCCTGAAAACACAATCTGCGTATTGGTTGGAATCTCACTGGCAACATCATCCGTTACTATGCTTGTTATTTGATTTTTATCATTCTCTGGGAAGAACCTAGCTAAAGGCCGTCGAGTGATTGTGACAATTTCTGATATTCCTTTGGGCAGATATGGTACTTTCCGAAGAAGTAGCGTAAACTTGCCTCCACAATATCCTGTTGCTCCAAACACTGCTATAGTATCCTGAGCAGAGATAGACGGGTAATTCATTGTAATTGTTCTTTGCGTTTCCCACTTTGGGATCCCACATCCTGAAATCCTTAGAATCGCTTCATTATATAGGTATCTACATCAAGTCATCAGGGCCACAGTCAACACGCAGTCTGATTACCGATTTTCCAGTTGCGTCATAAGATCCACATGACCCTAGACTCCGTTTCATATGTAATCCTAAGTATTGTATTCAATTCCTGTTCTGTGAGCTTAAAGAGTCTACATTTAGAATTCTCGCATATGAGGGCTGAGTAAGCCCGTTGTAGACAATTGGGTTACAAAGGATTGTTTAGACTTCGAACAGAGCCGAGAACAGCCGTGCTCATAATCCTTTGCAGAAATTCAAAAGAGTAATACTATATTTCCTAAATAGGCAGTACTTCTTGTGTTATGGCCCTTCTCTGCTCGGGCTCTTGGTCGGCGCCACCGTAGATCATGACTGCGAAGCATCCACACCTTAGAGCTGCCTGAGCTCTCCGCGACCATGCTATACCATATTTGGCCATGCTGCTACCTTGAATAT
Organism: [Lipomyces] yamanashiensis; assembly: GCA_030572775.1. NCBI lineage: Eukaryota > Fungi > Ascomycota > Lipomycetes > Lipomycetales > Lipomycetaceae > Myxozyma > [Lipomyces] yamanashiensis. The sequence continues at coordinate 284,962 of JAJMBS010000008.1, forward strand.
CATTAAATATATGGTGCAGTCATATAAATATAATTGAAGATGATTTACTTAAATGGCTTTCTGACATTGCTTAGCTGCAGTATAACAAGATGAGCAAGGGCACTGAATTTGCCATGCTTGCACGAGACAGTCTGTAAAGTATTAAATTTTTAGAAAACTGTTTGATATTCATTAGCTATCGTGCAAAGAGCCAGATTTTAATTTCACAGAATTGCTCCAGATTGCTGCATGACTGCCGCAAAGTTCTCAAATCCGACGGCTGCGTAAGAGTTGCCTGACGCAACTCGTAACATTTCCTGTAACTCCTCATCCGTGACACTATCTTTAGCCAAAGTTGCCGCATTCCGCAAGTCTTGTAGTGTGATGTATTGGTGCTCTTGCCGGTTTTCTATGAATAGCCCAAAAGCGTGCTCAAGTTCTTCGCGATTCTGTTCATTTACCGTGGTCTTCTGTCGTCCTTCGGCGTTTCTGGTGGCGGCAGCTTCCTTGTTTTTCTCTTGGTACTTCAATGCCATAATCTCAACAAATATGTCATGATCCACAAACCCGGTACGTCTGGGATCTGCCGTTGCTATAATCTCTCTCAACTCTGCTGCGCTCGCGGAAAGTCCTAGTGCAGCAATACCATCTTCCACATTGTCTGTGTGAAACGCACCGGTCTCGGGATCGGCGGCAATATCGTAAACTTCTTCAATCTCTAGTATTTCTTCTTCTGATATTCCAAGATAATCAGCCGTTAACTCGCTCTTCGTTTGGCGTCGACTAGGGGCTGAGACGTTGGGAGCTGCTACACCAGGTTCTCCTGCTGTCTTCGCTTCGTTTACAGCGGTTGTAGGTGGTGCAGTTTCCAATACTACCGGTTGTAATAATATTTCAGGTTGCAAATCTGTGGCTATTGGTTTCTCAATGGTCATTGGCTGCTCGACTAAATCTTCCTGAACCTCTTCTGCAATTGCCACAGGACTTGGCTGAGCCATTTCAACATCGTCAGATTTCACTAGCACTGCGGGGGAATTCCGCTCTGCAAATACTTCAGTGGACGTTTCTTTCGGTGCTTCAACCGCGGGGCTTTCCGATTGAGGAGAGGGCTTCGTTTCTAACTGCAATACTGGCCGCGGACTTGGATTGTCATCAGAATCCTGCTCATCTTTCACATCAGGAACGTCCACGTCCTCTTCAGCATCAACATCCCCGTACTCTTCAATCTCCTCATCATCTTCAAACATTATTTCATAGTCATCCATCACATCCCCTCCATCATTCACCTCTGACTCAGACTTGTAATCGATATATTCATCGTCTTCTGCAGGGACCGTATAGCTCTTTCGTGGAACATTGCGCGCTGATCTTCGCGTACCAGATGGACTAGAAGACTAAACAAACAAACAACGTTAAAAAGACCCAACATAAAAAGTAACACCCGCACCAAATTACATACCATTATCCCATTTCACCTGCAGCACAGAGATCCGCTGGCAAATAAGTATATTCAGCTGGTCATATTTCAGATTATCTAAAGCATAACGTCATTATGCCCTATTTTACCCTAACCTAAGTAATTCACAATAAAAACCTTCAATCTAGCTCTCATTCTTCCTCTTTTCTCTTCTTTTTTCAAACATCTCTTTTATATAGCTAGAACTCATATCTGCCATCTTCACAGAGAGGTATGGGTGTGGACACTGGAGAGAAAGTGAATTGCTATTCGTTTTACTGCGAAAGGAAGTTTGTGCTTTGATTCTTTGCAAGATCAGGATTAAAGTCTTTTCGTGGCCATTGAGGCAGATGATTGGTTTCTTCTGTCTGGTGGGTATATGAGGCGAAGCGGACATTCAACCTGCTATTACTTTTAATTTTAATTAGTTGAATATATATTTAGATGATCATTTATTTCGCTGTGGGGAGCCACAAAGTGGTGGACTTAAGTAGGGTGCTTTTGTGTGTATTCAACAGCTTAGAAGCTGTTCTTCATCTCACGAAGTTTCTTCATGACCTCAGTTCTGTCTTCCTTTCCGGTAGACTTCTTGATTTGGGGATCCTATGATCATATCAGTAAGAGCTTCGACAGCGCTAGCAGGAGGAAAGCATACCTCGAGCATCATGAAAGGGTTGTAGGTTTTCTCGTCGGCGATGGTGAACTTGCCAGCAGTGACCTCGTTAACCTTGGTGAAAGCCTCGAGCTTGTCGAGAGCTGCGTTGGAGAGAACTGATTTCGCAAACTTGACGTTGGAAGCGGTGTATTCGTGACCGGGCTATAGATCGCTCTGTGTCAGAATATTTTGATCGTGCTATATATCAATTTCGCAAACTTACGTAGACCTTGGTGTCATCAGGGAGAGCACCGAGAATAGTGTTAAGCGCAGTGTCCATCTGAGCAGGAGTACCCTCGAAGAATCGGCCAGATCCAGCGATAAAGAGAGTATCTCCGGTGAAAACAGCACGGTCATCTCCATCCTCAAAGAAGTAGCAGATAGAGTCTTGAGTGTGGCAAGGAGTGTGAAGAGCGGTGATGTTAATGCTGCCCAGCTTGAAGACGGACTTGTTTTCGGGAGTCTTTGTGACGTGGGGAGAGTTGAAGCCGGCGATGATAGGGACTTTAGGGAACGTAACACGCTATGATCGTATCGTTAGTGAACGTTACTGGGGAGTAGATAATTTTGGCATACCAGCTTCTCATTGCCACCTGTATTTGAATGTTAGTGCCACATAATCAATCGATGTTTACGCCTTTGGGACTTACCTGAGTGATCGTAGTGATGGTGGGTGTTCACAATGCCAGTGACAACAATCTCGCCCTTTGCAACGAGGTCGTTGATAGTAGGGAGAACTCTATATATGCACTATTAGCAATTACCATTATTTAACTGAATCATTGAAACATACTCAGCAGGCTCTGCGGGATCGATAATGAGAGTCTCCTTGGTGACATCATCGGTGACAAGATAGCAGAAGTTGTCACCGGTTCCCCAGCGCATTTTAATGTGTTGAATATGCATGTTTCTTCGGGCCTAACTTCCATGTCAGCTCTCAGCTTTTAAGAAAGTACATTTACCACTCAAATTGCGTAATATGTACAGTTGTTGGTGGTCTATCGCTACTAGCTGTTCGGCTGCTCTTCCACAGACGACCCCACATGATGCCAATCGCTAGAGCCAAAACCACTGGCATACATAGCCATCGAGCATGCATACCTGAAAACGAAAAGATAAAGTTGAATTATATAGAAAATGAGCTCGGGATGCAGAAAGAGATGTACGTTTTAAAGCGGTTGCTGCGAACATACGTGCGGGTTCTTCGAGGCTTTGCTTAAGTGCAATCTCAGTTTTTGCTTATCGATGGTGGTCAACGCTTTGATTCCCAACCTGGCTCACAACTCAAGTTTTGCAGAATTGGTCCGAATTACAACTCGCTGTGACAATATTTTTGAGTTTACTTGTTACAGGGACTGTTAAATTCTGGCAGATTATTTACACATGCTTGAGAGTTCTTTGGCGTAGAAGTAGAGGCTCAAAAAAGATCTTCCTTACAAAGCAAGCAAATAAGCCGGTATTGCACTTTTATATTTTCGCTATCTTGACCAAATAACTGAAAACAAAATAATATCCATTGAAATTTATCTAATTCATACCACTGAGTGCGTCAATTATTCAGTGAGTCTAATCACTACGAATATTTCTGTACTAAAATCACAGAATGGCTTACTAACTCATCAATTCGCTATCGCCAATTCGAAGGGTACATAAATTCTACCCTAATCCGCAGAGACCCTCACAGTCAAGCAGCATCCATACTGTATAAACTACAGAGAACTAAAATAATTCGTGCTTGAAATTGATGAATACAATACAATCTTTAACTATAATTACAAGAATCTAATTAGCTAGAATCAGCATCGGTGTCAAACCTGACTTTTTTCGCCACTGCTGCATCGTCCTCTCCATCGGCCTCTCTCTTCGCGCTACCTTCAGGCTGTTTATCCTCCGATTCTTCCTCTTTGGTCTTGCCTGCAGACTTAGTTGCTGGTGGGTTTCGTCGTCGTCCTCGTCCGCTTGCACGAACATCGTCAGAGGGAATAACGCGAGTTCCCCATAGCACAAATCCTCCGCCGGATTTAGAAGTCATTAGAGGATGTGTTCGGCCTGGGAAGACCTGATACTTGCGTACACGAGTTTCCAAAATAGTGGGGGCAAGAACTCGTAAATCAGCCATTAAATCGTGAGCCGTGTCAACAAGAGGTTCTTTTGAGTTGTGATAGATAGCAATCTGTCGTGAGCCGGCTAGCGCTGGTATCAGCTTCTCGAGCAAGGTTCGTGTCTCTAATGAAGTGGCAAGAATTAAGCTGTAGATGATCCAATGTCAGATATTGATCTTAACGTGAATCAAAGTATATAACTTACCCATCATAAAACTGATTATCGAGCTGATGAAATATATCCTTAAGCTCGACCTCACGTGCTCTGCGACGATAATATTGTCCACGACGCGCAGATTTCATTCCAGCTAGTATCTCCTCTGATAGTATTTTTACCTCTAAAAAAATTGTTAGCTATTAATATTCTGATACAATCGTCATTATCAAAATATAGCGCACCATCTTCCTCTTCGGGATGAAAAAGCTGAAGTAGACTCATAACCTTAATCATTTTATTTGACAGCTCCTCTGGAAAATTCAAGTATTTGATGATCTCAAAATTAGGATGCTCGTTCTCATGTATGAAAAGGATGCTACCCTCGCCATCCATCCTCTCCATCATCGCTCCAGTCACAAGTCCACCAGTATCGTCAACAACAATGTAATTTCCACCTGGGTGCACGTTTGCCAGACTCATAGTCAGTCCTAAACTCTCTGGAGTTATGTCCAAAATACGATGAGCATCTTTCAAAAGAAAATGTTCAATAAGTTCCGAGGATCCCATACTGCATGGAGTGAATCTTCGTAGAAATTTTTGTTGCTTTCTGCGCGTGTACTTCTCTTTGCTGTATATACTCTTCTTTTCGAAGGCTCCATGAGCTTTTATAACCTGCTCAATAATTTTCTCTCCTTTCTCTGTCTTCTTCAATTCCTCAATTTCCTGCATAGTGAGTTTCTGCACAGAAGTATCATCAATAGTTGTCTCGTTTGTGTTGATCTTTCCGTCTGCCGAGTCACTTTCCTCGTCGCCCTCTTCATCATCTTCGGCATTATCAGCGTTCATATCTGACGACGCAAATAATCCTTCTGATGAGTATATGATATCAACATGTTTATCATCCCTTATTTCATAAGTGTAACCAAATGGCTTGCCGATAATATCGTCCGCGTAAAATGCACCGAACTTTCCAACATGAATTGTCGTATGAGGAACGAGCTGCGCGACTTTTAAAGTCAACGATGGCAGCCGTATTAACACAAAATGATTTACTTGTATTATATCTTCGTCCATCTTTATACTTCTTTAATGTTCAAGCCGAGAAAACCGCGGTACATTCAAATCAAAGACTCGCAAGGCTGGTTTCCAAAATTTTTTTAGCATGCTCAGTCTTGAGCCGCACATCTTCAATCTACCAACGCCCACATAATCTCTGCCCTTGGACACCTCGAGCATATTTCAGTTTAAATACTATTACATTTAAATTAGATCTTTAACATGACAATAGAACAAACTTTTAATGACCATTTAATCTAAATAAATATGCTACTCATCAAAATCATCTCCGCCGCCCCTTCGGCGCTTACTTCCCCTATTACCCGGGCCATCTGCTCCTCTCTTCTTTCCGTACTTGCTGAAATATTCTTTCTTATCCTTCTTCTCGCGTTCTCTACGCTTCTGCTCGTTATCAGCTAGCTTCTTCTCAAAGACTGCCTTGCGCTCCTGCTTCTTCTCTTGGCGCTTGCGTTCCTTCTCATTTCTGAGAGTCATGACCTTCACTAAGAGATCACGCTTCTTTTTCTCGTCTCCGTCAAGTACAACAGCACGTTTGGCGAGATATGTCTCCTTCTTCTGAGGTCTCATCATAGCAATCTGGGACTTGAAAGGTAACTCAGATCTAATCGCCTTAGGAACTCTAAGCGGGTTGAAATGACGAACTTGACGCTCAATAGTCTTGTACTGAGAGTCCTTAGGATTTGGCACGGCCATCTCGTTCTCGTAGCGGACTTGTCCAGTAAGACGCATTCCCTGCCATTCAGTTTTGTCTTTGACGAGTAAAGAGGTGACAGGATTGTACATCTTTCTGGGCTGGATTGGGTACCAGGCACGGAGAATAACAATATCTGCATCAAATTAGTAACACACTCATGCTTCCTAAATACATCACATCACAATTAACATACCACTCATAAGAATCTTGTCCTCAAATGTCGCACGATAGTGACCTTCAGGTTTAGACAAGGCACGTTTAATTTGACCTCTAATTCCAGAAACAGTCTTGATTGTAGCGCCTTCAAACTTCGCGACTTCAAGAGCTGATGTAAACATGCCCTGAATAAACGCAGTGTTTTTGAAGATCTTATACGGAGTACCAACCAACTTGAGCTTCTTGACAATCTCCACACTTTGATCGACTTCCTGAACTGTTCCGGTTGCTGCGATTCTGAAAGCACCGGTAGCAGACTTGTTAGCGACTGACGTCACGGCGCAGAAACCAGTGTTGGGTGCAACTAATGGACCGTAGAATGTCGCAATACAATGCAAATGCTCAGGGGTGTATTTAAGCATACGATTTCTCGTTCTAGAATCAGTTGTTGTGTAGATAGGAATACTCTGAAACCTTCTCCACCCCATCGAAAAGATCAAAGGATCATTTGTCTTCAAGATCTTTCTGTGCCATCGATGACGCTTGATACGAACTTGCACAAATCCAAAGCGGTCCTCAGAGGCAAGTAAGCTTCCCATAACCACAGGAAATTTAGGATCGAAGTTCTCAATAAACTCGTAAGGAATATGATCAACGACAACACGAACATAGCATCCCGAGCGGAAACCTTCAATTCGATCCCGAGTAGCTTGATCCATATCTTCGAATTCAGCCTTGTTAATATCTAACTGCTTTGCAATTTTAGCTTTCTGAGCATCGTGCCACGTGTCGTACAACTGCTTTTCCGGATCATCATCTCCAAGTCCATCATCTTCTTGAAGCTCTTCCTCTTCAAAACGCAGACGAAGCTTCTCTTTTTTCTTAGCGTTTACTTCGCGCTTCTTGTCGTAGTTCTTGGGCTTTTTGCTACCTTCTTCAGTATCTTCATTATCTGGCTTTTCTTTGGAAGGAGCTTCATGCTTCTCGCCAGTCTCAAGGTCTTCAAAGTCTCCAAATTCTTCACCATCTTCATCGCTGTCAAAATCACTTGAGTGATACGCGTCGTCTTCTTCTTCGTCATCGCCACTATGACCAGTCAAAAATCGACCACGGATAGATCGGAGAGCAGATGATGAATCAGTCCAGCGGGTCTTAAGCTCTTCTTGATCGTAGACAGGGATACTACGATCAATCTCCTCAACTGATGTGGCAAGAATAGAGGTGTTGTCACGCTTCTTGAAGAAATCGCCCTCATCTTCTTCATCCTCGTCGTCCTCGGAGCCAAGCTCTTCATCCTCACCGTCCACAAGCTCTTCATTTTTCCAGCGTTTGATGACGTCTTCAGGGGTGATATTGTCGAGATACAACAGCTTTCCAATATCCCATTTCCGGCGACCGCTCTTGTAGTCTTTTAGAGCACGTTCTGCTAAATTCTCCTTCCAACGTAAATCTCCGTTTTGGTCATCGTCAAAGCCATTGAATTCGTCCTCGTCATCATAGCCCATATCAGAATCACTATCGGCAAATGCCAGCTCCTCGTCTTGGGAATCATCGTCCTCATCCATTAAAGATTTCGAAGCAGCTTTACGATACGCGCTCTCATCGTCTTCATCGTCTTCATCGTTATCGTCGTCATTGTCGTCGGCTCCAGCGTCAAATCTGGAGTCATCAATATAAGCGACTGCGTTTCCTTGTCGACGTTGTTTACGACCAGTGTTGGATTTATCGGCCTCGTCTTCATCATCACTTCCAATTGTCACTTCTTTTAAAGCGTCGCCACTTTGAAACAGTTGAATTCCAGTGCTATTCTCGCCAAGCACGTTCTGAGCATTCTGAAGACCAACAACAAGCCGTTCTCCAACACCTTTTTCTTCTCCTTCAACGAAGCTTCGATGACCAACGTCAATATACACAGCATCTTTGTCAATCAAGACGCCACCCACATCACTCATAGGTGCGTAGATGACCTTCAGTCTATCGTCTAATCTTTTCCTGCGTTTGATTTTACCCTCTTCAATTTCCTTCTTCTCTTGAAAAGGCGTAGGACAAGGATCTGGAAGTCTCTCAACCTCGGACACAGTCAAATCTCCAATACCAGGAACATGGACACGCGCATTAGATGCTGGAAGAGCAGTTCCATGAACGTATCCATATAGAGTAACCTTTCTATCGACTTTAGAGTCCCTCTCGATCTCTGTCGGGTGAGTGATGTCAACAACACGATCCGCAAGGAGATACGAGTGCTCGTTTCTCCACTTGAGAGGTCGGAATTTCATTACACTAATGAACCTAGCAAGGTTAAGAATTTCACGATCTGGATAACGCCCATTCATAACACCAGAGAGATAAAAAAGTTTTGCGCCTTTGTATACTTCTGTCCACAAACGATGTTTTAGTCTCTTCTTTGAAGCGCGTAGAGTTGATGGCGATTTGAAAAGATCAAGATGAGTCGCGATACCCAGAATACGAGGAAATCCATGGGGAGCAAGGACGTTCAAAAATTCCATAGTTTCCATCTCGAATCCAAAGTTACCGTCAATCATTAGCAAGACTAGATCAGCAATCTTGGCGATATCCATCATGGAGTTCAGATCATTGTTGCATTCTATAAATGTTAAACGTCGTCGCTTTCCTGAAACTACTGTCACTGGACCTCTAATATCGCTGAGAGTATGCTTTGTGTATCTTCGGACTAAACTCTTAATGAGAGTAGTTTTTCCCGTCTGTAATTGTCAATTAGCAACGATTAAAGGCGGCCACAAACAAGCAGAATACTTACACCTGGAGGTCCAACAACGCCGATAATAACTGGAGGTGCCTCTTCGGGAGTGCGATCCACCATCGGCACATGGAATCGCTTTTCATTTACCTATAGAGTTAAATTAGCATCAATATAGAGAAGAATGAGTCCTTCACATGTGCATACATCGTGGGTGCGTCGAGCCTGTCTCTCGAGCTTCCTAGGAGCCGACACAGCAAACGCCTTTGCATTCTGGCCATTGTTATGCAGAGCCTTCTTCGTACTCTTCGTACGAACAGCTCTATGGGTCTTATTTTCTTGCTCCATGCTGCAGTGCTGGTGAGAGAAGTTAACGCAAGAATCTGCAGTTCAGGTCGTGGAAGCCCAAAACTGCAAAAGTCCCAACCAAAAAATATTTTTGGCAGTGAACTGCGTGCTCCTATTTATGGCACAAATGCAGCACCGCTAGGTGCATAACTACCCCTGCATAAAGCTATAAGCAAATGTGTATTTACGTAGTATCGTCATCACGCCGCGTATGCCACCTCGGCTTCATCCGTCTATTTAACTGCCACTCTTTCCCAGCACAGTCTACCTCGATTCAACAATCTTTCATAGCTTTTGTTTGCCGTCACCGTGCATTTATCACGTTTATCATTCTTACAAGGATTAATATTTACTAGAAGAAATTTCTCAATTACAAAAATGGCTGGAAACTCCTACATTGTGAGTTGAGATACCAAGATCGGCATACATATTGATGTATATCTGACTAACATTGCGGCAGATCCGCTTCAAGGACTCTTCATCGGAGGAGGAGGTCGCTCAGTAAGTCATACTAGAGCTGTTGATTTAATAGAAATAAGGACTAACAGTTTGATTAGGGTCAAGAAAGATCTCATCGATTCTGGAGGTAACTACTGCTTTTGAAGAGCCAGAGCCGCAACTGATCTTTGATCTAACATATAATATAGCTGAGATTACTCACGAGTATACTCTGATTAAGGGAGTTGCGTATGTATTTTGCTGTTTAGTGAGCTATCATTTTCTGCGGATGTATGGCTAACTGTGGCATTTAGCGTCAAATTGCCTGAAGGTGGAGTCACAACTCTCGAGGAGAACCCGCACGTCGAGACTATCGAGAAAGACCAGGAGGTTCACATTGCATGATCGAATTGTATAAGAAACAAATGCATTTGTAGATCTATTCATTATATGTCTTGATGCACTGACTTGGTTTTGGTGATTGGAGTTCATCCGTGCGGGATCATTAAACAGTTCAGGCACTCTATTTGTAAATTCACTTTTATCTAGTTGAAATAATGTTTTAATATCTTGATTATCTTCTTTATGGCTTAACTATGTAATAAATTTTTACTAAATGTACAGGATGCAGCTCAATAAACAATGTGCAAGATCGCTGCTGTTCAAACTCTCCCAGCGCCGTGCCTCAGATCATCCCAGCGCGCGGCAAAAGTAAGCTCGGAGCGTCGCGTCTGAAGTCTAATCCGGATCCTCGTTACAGTCAAAACGCATCAGGACCAGGATACTTGCCCGAGACTTTGATATATGTGCTAGATCTGTTTATTTCGCATCGCAATTGTTGCTGTTTTGATTGATTCGGAGGCTTCACTGTTGCTCAGGTGCTCGTAAAGTCATGGACTTCGATGCCGACGCGACCGACTCGGTTTTTCGTTATTACGGGTTTCAAGATCAGTTCCCGATAACATGGGCAGATGGCGAAGTAGACGAAAAGCGGTTTTCTGTTGTACTTGGCAATGATGTGTATGGCCTCCGCGCAAAAGCTCAAAGCAATGATAGCAATCGTAAGTGGCTTAATATCATCAACCCCTTTGTTGTGGAAGGCTGGTGTTGCTAACATGTTTGGTATTACACAGGTTCTCTGCAGCGAAATTTCGATGTTTTTGTTAAAATGAAAAGTGCTGTGGATACAGCATATATTGAAATGAAAAATGATTTTCTTCAAGAACGAAAGCAGTGGGGTGTAGCTGGTATCGCTGAAGGAATTGAAGGTATTAATAGATCTTCCTATACAGACCGTGCTTTTGTTAATCCTGCGTTTGACTTATATAATAGATGCCAATGAGAGAGCGGTATGGATCATGAAGCCTATCATCGATGGAAAAGCTGCTGGTGATCGGTTAAAAAGCACACTGTCATTGATTGACAAGCATCGCTATCTCTTCGACTTGCCTGCGTCGCTTCAATCTAGTATTTCGGCAGTAAGTGTTTATCATTCAAGAATTTCTATTTTTTGTCTTCTAATATTCTGTGTTATAGGGCGATAGCGACTTGCTTTTACGAGACTACAGACGCGGTCGGACTCTAACAGAAGAAATTCGTACGCTACCACATACATCTGAACTTACAGATTACTTCATTCAACAGCGCCGAGTTATTGAAAGAATATGGGATGAAGTGGAAGATGTTATTGAGAACTATAAAGAAGATGTTTGGGAGAAGCTTGTAAGCACTGCTCCTGACGACTCCAAGTATCTCAGTTACATCAGTATTCTTCTTGAGCTGGGCGTGGAGGATAATCCCATATGGGTTTGGCTTAAATCTCAGAATGAAAGCCTTACACTTAAAATTGGGGATACTTTCCATGAATTAAATAGTTTTTTGTATATGATTCAGCAGGACTTTGAAAAAATCCCAATACCTGACACAGAAGCGTTTGTGTTCTACTTTCAAAGGGCGGTCAAAATACCGGTGGATGATAACAATATTCTGTGTGATATTCCAGAGGTTGTTAAAACATGGTACAGAATCAAGGCTGTTGTTGAAGAAGTTGTTAGCTACTTTGGAACACAAATCACAAATCTTTGGCTGTGCTTGAAAGGTTTTCTTGACGGGCAGACACAGAAAATGTTACCTTCCGGCGTGAATGGAGAGTCAAGAGTACATTTGAAGTTTACTCGGGAGCAAGAGACCGAATTGCGCAATGATGGGAAGGAGATTGTGGAACTTTTCACCGCGAGCATAACGGAATTTTTCCTAAATTCAGTTCCGGAGTGTGAGGAGAAAGCAAAGAAGCAGCGGATAGCAAGAATCGAATCAGATAACTTTGGATTCAAAGAAGGCAAACAGAGACAGAAATCTGTGCAGTCAGATTCTGCGGACGAGGTGCCTGCTAAAGCTATTACAAATATGCCGAATGCAAGTGTAGCTTCTCTGTCGGCCAGTGCCATGCTTGCTAATTCACTGAAAAGTGATCGAGTTGCTGAAACGCAGAGGTATATGGAGAGTGGCAGCCTGCCTAGTACACCAGCTGTTCCCACTCAACAAAAGGATAAGCCATCGGCAGCCTCACCTGAAGACCTCAAAAACTTCGAGCTTTATGCGTTCTTGCTGCCAGGTGCTAATGCTATTAGCACGACCTACTTTTTAGCCCAAGTCGTGGGCACGATTGGTACGATTGCTAGCGAGCTATCAACGTTAGCAATTTCTACGAAGCATATTGAGACATTGCGCAATATGGTTTCAACTGTACGTGAGCGTTGTACCTCTGCGAGCTGCTTAGCCTGGCAACAGGACGCTAAACGTCTGAACTTGCTTGAAGATTGGCATTTTATACCCAACAATAGTGGTACCCGACTTCCCACTATATTTCTAGAGTATCAGACTGTGGTGTGGCAGGGGCTTCATCGTGTAGTGTATGCGGAGAACGTGGAGCGAAAGGCTGATGTGCATGTTGTCATGCCTCCAAGTTCTAAATTGGTTTCAAATATCAAGACGCAGTTTGTCAATTCTATCTTTCTCGTGATTGATGCTGTCATGCACGATGCAGTTGCCTCAGATAAGAAGAAAAATCCAGAGACTAACGCTGTACGATTTGGAATTCCGTCTGAATCAAGAATACTGTTGACAATTTGCAATATCACCGAACTCAAAGATGTAATGGTGCCGCAGATGTTTGAAAGATTCTCCAAATTTTTTGGGATAACTCTGACAGACAACTCAAATATTATGGGTGATGCTCTGAAACGGTCTGACGAGCAATTGTTTAGTGCCTATATCAAACGGAAGCGCTCACTGTTATCGGGGATTGTGCGTAATGGAATTTTGAAGTCCGGAATTCAATGGGCAGATCACGATACGCCTACTGACGTGAGCATCTATATCTATAGTGCTTTGTTAGCTTTAGTACATGCTCACGCCCAAGTATCAGCTGTTGCTCCTTCCCTGACAGAGAGAGTGATTTCAGAGCTTTTAAAACATGTCATAGTGTCTATTGTCGAATGTTTAAGAAGTATTGACAAATTTTCTTTTGGCGGGCTATTGCAGGCTACAATTGATGTTCAGCTGATTGACCAAGAGATGACAAACTACATGACTCCAGAAATCGAGGAACTGAGTAGAACAGCGTATTCTACAGTACAGGAGACGACAGATAAATCACAGGTGCCTGTTGGTACTATGACTTCACAGCTGGAAGATATGAAAAAGCTTCTAGCGAGATGCCATAAAAATTCTAGGGTAGAGTTTTTGTGTTTCAAGAAGGAGAAGAGATCGAAGTCGGATGCACAGGAGCAGCAATTACAGGGAAAATATAGTCAAGGAGCTTCGGGAAACCAGAGTATTCGTTAGAATCAAAAATAGTTTCTTCTTGTATCTATATTTTATAATATTGTTCATTGTTTCCTTTATGTAAATACAAAACTGTCATTAACTTGTCATGCCCTTGACCTTTTCTAACATATCAGCCTTTTGACGCCTTCTTTCCTCCCGTCTCTTTAACCGTTCCGCTTGCTTTCTCGCATTCACTCTGGCTTCGAGCTCTGGAACATTGATTCCCACAGAATCAGACATGCATTTACAATATGCAGCATCACGTCCAATATCTAACCAACTCTCGGTGGCAAAGTTGACGCTTTCGGCGCAGTTATATCCAAGATTGTAGCCGGCGTGATATCCGAACGGGTATGTGATGACGAACTCGCCTTGGCGATGCACCAGTTTATTGACTTTAATTCCTTTGCTCTTCAGAAATGAGGGGGAGATGTTGAAAGTCTTATGACGCAAAAATTCCTTGCATTGCTTATACTCTGAAGAAAAGACTAGCTTCATAGCATCAAAGAACTTTGGACGGTCTGCTTGAGAAATTGAGTACCACTGCTTAGGAGCTCCAAAGTGGATATAGTTGATTGAATATAAATCCATGTCTTCAACATGCCAAGCAAAACTAGATTTCCACATGCCAAAGTATAAATATGCTGTGTTCACACCTGGCACATCCTTTCCAAGATCATTGAGTATATTGTCTAGCTTGGCAACATTCCAAGACTTGGTCTCGTCTGTAAACAGACTGCCGAGTAGATCAGCTCCGTAAAGCGGGTTATTGTATGTAATTGTCTTCCAGTAAATGCGTTCTAACTCAGCACATCTTTCATTTGTGAATTCCGATGCATCAAACCGATAATCAAAATTTTCAAACTCAACAATCTCTTGCGCCGACAGCACGCCTCGCTTCTTCTTCTCGGCTTTTTCTGTGACGTTGGACGTCGTCGATAGAGCGTCAGCTGGTGATGATGAAACACTAGCCTTTGCGCGTTTTCGAGGATGATCCGATGGTAAAGTGCTGCCACGACGTCGCTCTCCACGTTTTGCTGGCGGCTGATGATCTGACTCTTCCGAAAGCGCCCGCCACTGAGGTAACGTGTAAGACCTTCCCTTCTCGATATTGGCCTGCGAGAATACACCTCCTGATCCGGAAATATGTTGCACTATTGGTCGTTTAATTCTGATATTCTGAATTTGCTGTTCTGTTAAAGAAGGTAGAGAGTCAAGCCATTCGTTGGGAGGAATAACTTTGACTATACCTGATCTCATTCCATAAGAATCAATTTTCTTGATGAACTTTGGGAATGATTCAAACTGTGTCATTGTCTACTTCAAGTTAGAATAGCTCATTTAAAATACTTCAAAGAATCATACTGGTTTAAAAACCGGGACGGTGGCTTCGAAATAGTGATCTGGTGTAATGGGTTCGTCGTCGTCGTCGTCGTCGTCGTCGTCGTCGTCGTCTTCTTCTTCAACCTCAAGTTCATCATGAGATTCTTCGTCGGGAACAGGTTCTGCGTCTGTTGTATCACTAGGGGGAGGAGTGAATGGTTCGGGTTCAGGGGCTTCAATCTCTTTCTCGACCTTACAAGTGACTTCAGGCATTTGAGAACGTCTGTCGCTAAGCATCTGGCGCAGATAGTCTGGCGCCACTGGATAAGGCATAGCCTGATTCTGTGGAGAAGGGTAGACAACATCTGGACTGTTGATGAGCATTGCCATTGGCACCGTAGAGTATCCGTAGTTTGGTGCAAATGCTCTTGGAGGAGGTAGCTGTGGTAGAGGGGGTAGGATTGACGGTTGCTGATGTACACCATTCGCGTTCATGGGATGCCGTGAATACTGAGTCAAAGGCAATTGAGGCACTGTTAACGGCAGAGGCAAAGGCAAAGCACCAGCAGGTAAGCTCTGCTTCTGATGTGAAGCATCGGGGACCCGATCAGCAGCTGATAGCATTGTGGAGGTTGGTGGTGGTGAGAATGGTGCTATCGCCTGATAGTGGGATGAGCTCGTTTAGTCTAGATTGAAGTTAGCAAGGGTGCGATTAATGAATATGATCACGTGATTAGTTTATTTATATGGCTAATACGAGCTGTGTTCAAGTAATAATTATAAAACAGTTAGTAAGTAAATAAAATTGTATGTTTATTTCTTATCAGACTCAACAAATATTTGTAATTGTACAACATCTGTGCGACACACAAAAACACTCAAACATCGACTGAACAAACTGGGATCCGCCCTTCAGAAAGAAACTCCACAAATCCCTTCAATTGTAAGCAATTCAAGTCCTAAAACAAACACCCTTACCCGCAACACACTGCCCCAGTATTTTCGGCCAAAGTCCCGCCCGGAGATGTGTCCGCTGCGGAGAACCCCACACTACTGACTCTATATAAGAGCCTCGAGGAATCCTACTCAGCAGTGCTTCAACTGCCTCTAGCAATTACTCTACTTAATCCCAAATACACAATGAAGGTTTTGATTACTGGCGCTGCTGGATTCATCGGACAGCTTCTTGCTAAGGAGCTGCTCTCAAACCCGGATCATTCTCTAATCCTTGCAGATATTGTCGAGCCTCCTGTTCCGGCCGGTAGCAAGTATCCAGCCAATGCAAAGACTCTCAAGGCAGACTTAGCTGCCTCAGCATCTGACATCGTCACTTCAGATATTGACGTTATTTATGTCTTCCATGGAATCATGTCCTCCGGCGCAGAGGCCAACTTCGAGCTTGGTATGACTGCTAATCTCGATGCGACCAGAGCTCTCTTTGAAGCTGTACGCTTGTGCGGTAAATTCACCCCAATCCGTGTTGTCTATGCATCCTCGCAAGCTGTGTATGGAATGCCGACCCCGGATATTGTTACAGAGGCAGTCGTTCCTACTCCTGAGTCCTCGTATGGTGCAGAGAAGCTGATGTGCGAGACTCTGCTTAATGACTACACCCGCCGTGGATTCTTTGACGGATACGCATTAAGATTTCCCACAATCTCGGTGCGTCCTGGAAAGCCTACCGCTGCCGCTTCTTCGTTCCTTAGTGGAATGATCCGTGAGCCCCTCAGTGGCTTGCCATGTGAGATTCCCATTGTGAACCGCGACTTTGCTCACTGGATCTGCTCTCCTCGTACCCTCGTTGTCAACTTGCTCTACGCAATGACAATGCCTTCAGACGCTTCTCCTAAACACATCAGAATTGTCAATCTGCCCGGAATCGGTGTTACAGTACAGCAGATGATTGATGCTCTGGAGGCTATTGGCGGTAAGGAGGCTGTCGCCCTTCTCAGTGAGAAGGACATTCCGCAGCTTCGTGAGATCTTGTACTCGTGGCCCCCTAAATTTGACAACAAGAGAGCTTATGATATGGGCTTCAAGCCGGACCAGCCGTTCGTTGATACTGTTAAAGACTACTACGAGATGTATGTGAAAAAATAATATGCAAGCGTTAACAATATAAAAAGTGGATCTTTTTCTGCACGCAGTCGATTTCTATGTTAATTATACTAGTAGTTTAATAGAGGTTAATGCACATATGTAAATAGTATCCCGGCCTTGTCCTCGGTGCCGAACGGCGGTAATTACGCTGAGCGCGATGAAGCTATCTCGATAAGACATTTAGAGTTTTAATTTAGCCGAGTTATGCCTTGTTTGCAAAACTTTACATTAAACCTTATTGTAGCTCTTGCCTAAGCTCCTTGTCGCACGCAATCACCACTGAGTGTCTTTCAGTCTCTTCTACTTCTTATTCACAATATCGATCTTTCAACGCATTTCCAATCAAAGCAGACATATAGCGTATGATGAACAAAATGCGTCAATTATATATAACTTCAGTCATTACTACCGGTAACTTGATAGCCTGTCTGGATACCGGATAGATACGTTCTCTTGTTGTGCTCTGGTGCTGCCACGCGACTGAATCGCCGAGGGCATATCTGAAAACATGACCTCGGTATGTTTTCCGAGCAAGGACCCTGAATTGAACTACCTACAGTTGACGCGGTTTGCTCGTGGCACTACTATATTTAGGTCCTTGTGTATTGCAAATGGTATCCTTGCCATGCGATACAATACAAGGATATAATAGGATATTTTCACCTTTTCGCTCTCTCCTTCTTTCTCTTTTACCCCCTCTATATTCCTACCTCGAATTTACAGTATTACGCTTTTAACAATGTCTACTATGAATTCTAACACCCTTCCATCCCACGAGGTCGACGGCATCTTGTTTCCTGCCGGCGGCCACATCGTCCCTGCCAATGGGACTAACCATTGGCAGATTTCTGCGGGCAATGATGACCAGGAACGTCAGGCTCTTTTTGAAGAGTTATTTGGCGTTGACACTGAGTTTTCTGGAGACACCATGAGTGCTGCCAACCCTGTTGACGAGATCAGTGAGCTGCTAAAGCCCTTGCACTCTAGACAGGAGACGGTTTTCTTTGGGCCTATGGGTCGTGCTGCAATGCGTGCTGCTTCTGCTGCTTCTGCGGCTGCTGCTGCTGTTGCTGCTGTTGCTGCGCCTGTAGCTCATATGAAACATGCGAATGTTTCGGCTCATTCAGCTTATATGACTCCTACAGTTTCTTCGAATCCACCTGATAAGACACCTGTGCTTATGTCTTCTGTGGCTGCTAGGCATCCTGTTCTTGTTAGGGCACTTAAATCTGCTATTTCTCAGGCTGTTACTGATGACCGTGTTCATTCAGCTAACACGGCTTCTTCTGCTTACAAGGCTTCCTTAGCTTTTGCGAATGCTTCTGCTGCTACTAACTTTGAGAACGAAGTCCTCGACCGCTCGAATCCTCAGGGAACTAAGTTGCGCATGAAGAACAAATCTGATCGCAAAGCTAAGCGGACTTCATCGGCTTATGAAGGTCGACTCCTGGCGTACAATTTGGATTTGACAGATTCCTCCAACAAGGAAATGATGGAGAATATGTGCTCTAAGCAATATCCGGATGTGATGTTCACTAAACCATATCGCTATCTTCATCATGAGAGAAACGCTACTATTGGTGTAATACCTTTCGTAAGAACAACTTGCGACGATATGGCCGATTTTGAAAATAAGCATTACCATTGGGCTTATGCCAAAGTTCTAACAGACTTGGGAGCAAATCTGCCCACTGATATTCAGAGATGTGCTGGCTACGATCGTGTCAAACATTTGACACGCTTGTATCACGTCGTCTTTCCGCGTACTCGCGAAAATGCAAAAATCAATCCTAAATGGATTGAAGATGCTCTTGAAGGGCATCAAATGAGAGCCAACAACAGGTTACTTAATGGCACGATTGCTACAAAACGAGGTAACCTTGACCTCACCGTCGAGAAGGCTCAGCATCTTTGGGATAAGCTTCTCGCGGCAGACCCACAACGCCGCGAATTTGCACTTGACGTCTTGGTTACAGCACTCTATAGCTGCAAAGTCAAAATGAAATTGAACCAAGATAAACAACCCACGTCTGATTTTGACGTGGGACGGCCGCAAAACATGTTTTTTATCTTTGCTCGCGCTTTTGAGGACTATGTCTCTAAAGGCGAGAACATGCGCCAGCCCGAAATCCGTGCATACACATCAATCATTTGGAAAAATATGTTGACTGATCGTCAACGTCTAATTTTTAAAGTCATGGCTGAGGAGATGGACAACCTTCACCGTATTGTTCATCCCAATTACAAGTATCAGCCACGAAAGTCTGAATTCCAAAACAAGGAGCAAAGAGATTCTGACGAAGACGCTTCTTCCGTCTCTATTCCGCATCCTATTTCTGAGAGCAGTCAGACCAATCCTAATAATCTTAAGCGCAAGCAAACTGATTCGAATGCAGACTCGGCAGTAAATAACGCAAAACGCTTAAGAGCAGAGGATGTGGAGGAGGTGCTGGGGGAGGTGTCGGAGTTAGATCCTTCTCCTAGTTTCATTGATGTGCAAAGCCATTCCTCGCATGAAATTTCGTGCGATTTGTTTGAGGCGAATTTTCAAGAGCTATCAAATTTCTCTCTTGTTCCTGAACAGCCGTTTGTATTGCCTACTGAAACTAGCGTCTTCGACGTTGAATTAGAGCCCTTTCTCAACTATGATGATGAGAAGTTGGCACTTTACATGAATGTTCTGCAGAACCCCATCGAACCAGTTCCAATCGAACAGAATCTTGTCGACTTATTCGATTTTCAGGCGGAATTCGACGCCCTTTTTGAAAGCGAGTAAGGTATTAGCGGTCAGTAATATGCTTCCAAGCACCCTCAAGATTTGTTATACTAACTAGCGGCAGTCCAACAGGAGAAGCCTGTTGTTCAGACTCAGCAGTTACCTCCTCCGATGCCTCACCAGTAGTGACTTGCGCAATTTTGTCTCTCTCCCATTCTTTGTGGCCCCCTCTGGATTACGGCTATACCTATCATTCTGGCAGACTGTTATATCCTGTAACATCCTGTTGTCTGTTTACTGAAAAATTTCTGAAACCAAAAAAAATCTGAAAAAATGAAAAGCCCAAAAAAAAATTAAAAAAAAGAAAAGCAAAAAAAAAGGGGGACGAAAGAAAGAGAAGTTTATTATTTTATATTTTTGTTTGTATAATATTATTGTTTG
Organism: [Lipomyces] yamanashiensis; assembly: GCA_030572775.1. Lineage (NCBI taxonomy): Eukaryota > Fungi > Ascomycota > Lipomycetes > Lipomycetales > Lipomycetaceae > Myxozyma > [Lipomyces] yamanashiensis. The sequence continues at coordinate 305,151 of JAJMBS010000008.1, forward strand.
TAAATGTGTTTTCTCTGTTCTGTATTCTGTTCTGTAAATTTTGTGTGTTGATTGGCGTCTGTATATGTTTGGATACCGTAGTCAATGCTGGTGAGTCTGATATTCTGATGAATATGTAATATATGTCGTCAATGAAATACTGTAAAATGTGATATTGGGTTGAGCAGTCTGTGAATATCAAAGTTGAGAAGAGGTTTCTAGATTGCATGTTTACTTCTGATGGTGGTCTTTTTTGAATGCTACCCGACTGTCTATAATGCACAAAATACTGTTGTTAATGTATAAATAAAACTGGTTCAGTAATTGTTAATAACAATTTCAAATCTAAATAGACAGAATATACACTATATGCGGGATTTACTGTAAGGGAAAAGGTTTGCATGTTTGATAATAGAGAAAATGTCATGAATCTAAACAGCTTTTGCCAACGCTAACGGTTACCGATAGAAATTATCTATGAAGCCGTTTAAAGCTGTTCAATCTAGCAAAGAAGTGTTGAAAAAGAGCAATATGCTAGAGCTCGAAGAACTATATCGGAGATATACCGGAGTAGGAAAAGTAATTGAGTTTTGGATGAGCCAGCGCTCGAGCTGGTCCAAGACCTGGTCAGAGAGCACGATAGGATAAAGGAGAGCGCGCGTGCGTAGTGAACAAGCATATCTTAAATATGAGCTTAATATATAAAATTTAAGAAGAATAATATAAGCAGAAATTCTGATTATGTGCGGTATTGTAATACTTTTTCTATATTAAGCCATTGGCGTCTCGGACGGGGAACTAACGAGATGGTGGGGACTGGACGGGACGGTGCTGTTTTCTCGAGTCATCGAAGTCATCCTTAGAGCAAGCTGTGTAAATGGCCCAGCCATGTGCAACATATAGCGCAATTGTTCGCTCCTCCCCGACTTATAGTTCATAGAAAAAGACAATTGACTGTGGTATTGTCTGGTGGAGGAGAGTCTATACATATTCAATCATGCCAGAATCAATAACAGAATGCCCCGAGCAAGGAATTGAATTACAACCTGTTCCCGCAGTACCTCCACCCGCTTACAGTACAATCCGCCTCGACCGAGATTCATACCTTCGGCAAGATCCAGCATTTGCACCAATCTCATACGTGGATACTTTTAGAGCAGACGAAAATGCTGTACCGGCATATTCACCAAGCTTAAGGCTCACACAGACAATATCAACGACAAGTAGTCATACTATGGGACCTCCTCTATCCTTACTCAATGATCCGGTTGTTCTCGGGTACAGAAGTAAGCTTACGGCAAAAGAGCGACTTCATTCGGTGGCCATGAAACGCCAAACAAAGACAATTTTTTTTATTTGTCTTGGAGTATTGGCACTTGCCGCTATTGCTTCAGGAATAGCTCTGTCATTTGTCTTTTAGACTGATGTGCTTGAGTATGTTCACGATTATATGTCAATTATTATGGACAAATGGGCCAGTGCATAGTCTTTTACGAAATGCGCTCTCGCTATTTAATGTGTTATATAAATCATGAGAAAATATTATAGACCGAACTGTACAATTACATGGTCTTCACCTTACTTATACCAAAATCTCAATTCATCAGCCGTCGTATTCCTCCGTTGTAAATTTCAAATTCGGTAATCTTGAGACCCTCAGAGAATGATGAAAATGCTACTTCCATTGTTCTTCGTCCTTTACCAACATCATATTCCGCTCCACCGGTTTTCCTCTTCAACACGATTCGCTGAGCAATATTTATAGTCCATACCAAACCCATCGCATTTGTTTTCTGTTCACTGCGAGCAACAAAATCTGTATTATCGTCCGGTACCCAATTATATCCGGTAAAAAATCTGGACTGAAGATCCAAATCCATGATATTATAATCGGCTTCTTGATTTCTTTCGCTAAAGGACTCGTGCTCGCTCATATAATTGCCATCATCAGAAATTTTTAAAGAATGCTTTGATATGTCGGAGGATTCTGTGGAAGGTACGGTTGTAATATTTACAACTTGTGAGGACTGGATATCTTGAGAATGCTGAGATCGCGCTGGATTGAGCAAAGAGCGACACAATGCTTTACTAACAGGAGACGATTGTGGAGAGCAGCTAGAAGATTGATCGGAATCAGGTGGAGAATGTGGAGCTTGAGAACTACCAAGATATTGTGAACTTGACTGATTCTGAAGTGGTGCCATCACAGATCTGCTCTTCATAGCGCCATGCAGGAGCTCGCTGACTTTGAATAAATCAGCAACCTGATTCGCCACCACCACCGCACATCCACACTCCCCAGCAAGTTGTCGAAGCATCTGTGCGGTCTTGTTCAGCTCATTATATCGCAAATGCATTGCAGCCGCCCCAGTGCTGAAGTGCTCGGCACGATAGTGACTCGCGATGCTGTCTAGCACAATAAGTCCGATGTCACGCGAGCGCACAAAATTTGGAAGCTGAAACTGCAAAATATGATCTTGCTCTTCCAGATCTCGGCATCCAATATAATGCACTCTATCCGCACTCAAGTTAGATCGTTCTGTAGGAAACCGCTCACGAAAGCTCGAGATAAGCATATTGAGCCGTTGCGTAGATAGGCCGCCTTCTGTAGAAATGTAAACTGCCTCCCTGTTTAAACCTCCGTTCGCCTCAGACATTTGCACAGAGACACATAATTGTGTTAAAAGAGTAGATTTTCCAACACTACTTTCGCCCACTACCTCTGTTAAGGTTCCAGTTGATATTCCATGCCCGGCAAGCAGTTCTTCATCCAGTGCAGAGTCGCCAACTGTGACAAAACGAAGCTGAGAATTCTTTGCAGTCGTCTTGGCTGAGTTCATGCATAAATCAAGTCCAACAGGTCCTCTGTTGATATCACCTTCTTTTAACTGCTTTTCAAGGTCGTCCAAGAATGTGCACAATTCTGCTTGACTGCGTCGCGTCCTCCGAGCAAGCAAATCTACAGACGACGACAACGCCACAAGATCAGCAACCAAGAGCGTACAATAGGAAAACGTATTCAGCAAATCATAATCGTCGCTTGAATAACCAGGCAGTTGAGACAGGAGATCTGCCATTAAGTAGTAGCTTGCGATATTGCTGTTGTTGTCCGTCCCAGTTTGAACGTTACTGGTGGTATCTTGGGACAAGGTTTCGGTACGCGGCGCGCGTCAAACGTGTCGTGCTTGTCATTATACGGCACATTATTCCCTTAAACTACGATAACGAGCACTTAGCGTAGATCTATAATAGAGCATTGATTTACGTGTTTAGTTGTGTATTTAAGTATTATAAGCGTTAAGAATACTTCGAGCTAACCTTGAATTACGCGTTTGGCCAATTTTTTCGCGTCGCAATACCAATTTTGGCCATCTAACATCTTGACGTTTGCCCATCGTCTGCTGAATCTTCAAACTGCTAAACTACATTTAAATAGCATTGAGATTAAAAGTCCAGCGTTGACTGTGTCAGATCTAGTCTATAATCCGTTTCCTAGCATAGCAGTCATGTCAGATGCAATGACTACAGATCAGAAACAATCTTTGCCGCGCTAATGAATTCATGAGTGCACTGACAGATCTGACCATTAATTAAGCATTTAAGTCGTAGGTATCATTGGCATGTTGAATAATTCAGATAATCAGTATGCCGTTAGTCCCAGGCTTAGCTAGGTCGGTATCGCCCGCGGTATATCTATGGTACAGCGTCGCAGCGTCGCAGCACAGCTGAGGCAAGATCTGATTAGGCAAGCCTAGGTTCACATGAGTCAGGTATAAGCTTCATATCTGTCAACTGAGATCAATAGAAATGCGAACACATCACGGTACAGCATCGCGCAGCACAGTCCTCCGCGATCTTCACAGTGCAGTTATGAATTTTGCCGACAGGGCTTCTACAACCCATCAGAGATTTCAATCAAAACATTGATCTACTTTCAGGCATGACCTTTACTTAAATGGGGCCCAGGAGTGCACATAGAGGTAGTAATAGCACAATAAATCCTCCAGCCTTGTGAAGATGCATAATGAATCTCATTGTCAAGCTGCCTCAAGATTTCTCGGACGATCTCGCTCTTTGAATGACATTGTTTACCTTTCCTGATTAGAAGGATTCTGTTAATCGAGCTCATTATCTTCAGGGCGGTTGAAACAGCGATCTATCGGCACTCATCTGTCAAATGAGGAGTCGATGTAACTTCCAGCCAAGCAGCAACAAGGTCTGATGAGTTTTCTGTACAGTACATCACGCCACGGCTATTGCAGACGATAGCAACAACAATTGACTGTTCTGCCTGGAATCAACATGAACTCTTGGAATCAAGTGAACTCTACTGATAACGAGCTGGATTCTGATAGTCGCGAGCATTCAAAGTCGCGATATTGTCGAAGACGATCAATGGCAATACTAGTCCTTGTTCAAATGGATATGCTATGCCTTTCTTGAGAGGCAACAGTGCTGGAATATTTCTCACGAGCCTAGACGAAGACTCGATATATACTGTCATTTGAATAGATTCGGATCTAATATCGCTGTTATTGCAATAGTATATAGTATAGATGCAAATTGTCGTGGTTCATCCAGGATTTTCATCCAGAGTGTTAGCTGTATTCTCATTGATTCCTATATTCTCCCCACCTGCGCCTATCGGCAAACAAACTAGATTCATATAATGTTAATCTGTGAACCTGACTCGGGATATTATTGATGATGGGATCCTAGACGATGTTTGTTGAGTAGGAAGACAATCTTACGATGCTGGTGTGGTGAAGTACGTGTTTGCTGCGTGTTATGTGCTACACTTCACCACTATTGTTTCTACTGTTCATGTTTCGCCAAAATATGACTCTGAGATGACGAGATGTATTTTCCTACAATTTATACTATAACTACTAGCAGATGGAGCAGATATGGACTTGAAAATATGATGCTCAGTACGAGTGCTTAGCAGGAAGAGAGCGATTCAGACTGACCCCTGCTCGCGCGCGCTGTCACGGGACGAGTTTGATCAGAGCGGTTACCGTAGAAACAGACTTGTTGTTGATGTGGTCTTGTTTTCCGCTTTGAGTACCTCGGTTGTCGGTAGCTGCCGATGATGAGAGAAGATTGGGTACGATCAAATGCTTGCTATTTTCTAGATCATGCTGTGTTTGGCCGCTGACTTCCGCAGCAATAGTGGTCTGCTGTGGATGATTCTAATTGGAATCCATAGCGCAGAACCTGGAGACTTGCTAGACGGTTTCAAAATATTGATAACGTACATAGAAGCGACGTTATGTACACGTCAATATAGTCTAAATCGAGGGATGATATATAGTGCCAGGAAGGTATCTTGGATTATCTATTAGATTTGTGTTTGTTGTTAACTGTGGCGGGAGTGGTGGTTTATATAATGATTTGTGGATTACACTAAAGGTAACTATAGCTAGAAGGACTGGCTTCCTCTCTTCGAAATTCACCATCTCATAAAGAGAAGCATCGCTACGAGAATGACTGTAATATAAACTCTCTAGTCTTTCAAGCAGATGCACTGATATACTTACAACCCGTGAGCGGATATAAATTCAACGCCGATCCTCTTACACATCAAAGCCATATCCTTTTCGTAGTCGCCTGCTTCGTCGTCATGAATGCACAAGACCCTGCCCAGTCCAATCCTCGGCATCCCTAGTCCGCTAAGATTTTCCAAATAGGTGTTGTACTTCCGATATATCTGAGCTGCATTCAGCGGCGGAATTTGAACTGTATATGTACGTGCAGATAATCTTATGGTATGTGGTTTTGACTCTTCCGCCCCAGCAGTGGACTCAAGATAGCATTTTGTACGACCCCGCAATGGATTATCATCCATAAGATGAATAATTCTGTCAGTAGTGTATTCCACTTTAATTCTGCCAGATGGAATAGTGTGCGTATAGTAATTCGTATCGTCACTCTCCAAGAATAAGTACATTTCCTTCTCTCCTGTGTTGGCTTGCGAGCACGGCACTGCTTCATCAGCCAGCACAGGGAAATACTCACAGTTGCGGCGATACAACTCTCTCAAACAATCCTCTGACAATATAATGCCATCACAATATATACCCTTATAACAATGTATTGCACATGAAAAAGAGGTATGAACACGCAAGCAAAAATTCACCGTTGATATATACTCTCTCGGACTAGCAGCAAACTGTTCCCATGCGCGTTTCCGTGACAAGTTGCATGCTGCTATAGCAACTTTATGTGTATATCTGCTCATCAGAATAACAAGCAGATATAAACATCCAGGAGCAGACTGCAAAAAGTTGACGAGACCAGCCTCTGTCACTGATTGATCTCCCATACGAAGATCACGCAAATCTTTGCACGATTCGGATATAGACATAAGCACTTCATCGCTAATCAAACCAATTTTGCCTGCACAAATTGTTTGGAGATTGGGCAATCCTTTGAAAAACGAGATACGTTCATTCTTTGTACTTGCCATCTGACGACCTCCAGGAGAGTGATCATAGATTCTAAGATGCAACAGATTGCGCATTGAAGAACCGCAAAACTTAACAAAATCATGCGCTGACTTCTTCGAACATCGCAGGTCAAGGCTTGTCAAATCGTAGGGCAATTTATCTCGTCGTCCGGGAAATATCAAAGGCATCATCGTTGCGGCTCTTTCAGGAATGTTCAAAGTGAGTGCACGCAGCCCATCCGCCAATCTTCGATTAAAAACATTTACGATTATATCTGTATCATTTTTAAAAAAATCAGCGGGAACTTTGACTTCTAACAACCTCTGAGGCGCATTCAATAGACATGCAAGCACATCAGGTCGAATCTTGGAATACGAATAGCAAAATCTTTTAAACTTCAAAGATGTCACCTTACCGAGCAGTAGAGATAGCCGCTCAGCAAAATCCTGATTAAAATCGCAGATATTCCCAAAGCACAAAAACCGCATTGTGTGTTGACACATATCGACAATCCTATAGAGAAGATCTTCACGAATATGGGACGGAGTTGTTAATGATTCAAGTCGCGTAAAATTTGCAGGCTCACGGAAATACCGCGTATGCCAGTCTGATAAATAGAGATTGCGTAGTACAGGAGCAATTGCATCAAACTTTCGACAAAATCCAGCATCCTGGATATCTTCACGTCGTGCATTCTCAAAACAATCCCAATACACCGATGCATGTGACTTCGAGAGCATACACCAACGGCGACTAACCTGCGAATAAGTCAGCGACTGCATGTCTCTTGTAAAGCACCACACCTACACAGGCGAGCTCGGAAACCTGCAGTGAGCTCAAATACCGAAATATTACAAACATGATTTCGCTAGGGAGCTTATCAATGCAATTGTAACCCGAGTCTGCTTCTTCCTCCTTCGTTTCCTGGATCGCGCTCTCCGGAGCATTTCCGAGCGGTCGTATTGTCAATCGTCGCTTCATACTCGTTAATCTTTTTGGATTTGTATTCAGTTTGTATTCAGTGTTGCGGTGCAGAAAAAAATGACAGTTAGTTGGTCAGTATTAAATACTTGAAGAGCGCTCTTGTTCAACGCCCACGTGTGATTATCATCACACAATGGTGCGAAGATGTGAACAACGAGCAAGGACCTGCTTTGCACATTTTGCAAACAATGATAAATTAAGCTGTATAAATAGTGAAAATCTGTGATATTGGATGATTAATGGTGGTATATACTCGTGATGGTGTCCGTAGCTGTACACTGATTGCGATACTTTTTGAGGTCAAAAGCTACCGGCAGGATCGAGGCCGCATACTGAGGTTCCAGGTTTTCTGTATGCAGCTAAACAGTGCTGTCCCATCTTCAAGTTACTGGAATAATACAGTTCTCAAAACGACTACGTCAGATACATAGATGAAGGGTTTATGGATTTGAACAAGACTAGGGTTTCATGGCGAAGGCCACAGGACCTCTTGACGATTGCATCATATTCTTATAAATTTTCAGAATAATTATTTTCATTTAAAACTTGATAATGACCAGCAAAGGAAAAATTCATATCATGCCACGCTTGCGTGGACAAGATCAATTCAGAACAGTACCCATAGCACTAATGAGAAATCCACGGAAACTCTTAACATGTCTCTTAGGTATCTATACAGAAATTCACAGCAATCAATTCTCATAGGTATAATAATACAATCTGCTACAATCCGCGGCAATCGCGACCGGCAGTCCGAAATAGGAGGTTGGCTGATGCGAGCAAAAGTAATAAAGAACTTGTGCGGGTTCTGATCCAGGTGTAAGATTTAGGGACCGTTCGCGGCAGGCACTGGCTGCTCATTGGGACGAGGTCTCCTTACATAAACGTGGTGAACACCTCCAACCTGGTTAACAAAGTTGCTCAAAAGATGATTGACTCCAAGTACGTCAAAAAAATTAGAATCGTCTTGGACGTCAAATGCAAAACCTCTCAGGTTTGCTACCATTGGCGCACAGTTTCCCAAAAAGAAACGTGCTGATACTTCAGTATAAACCATAACAAGGACCTCTAATGTATAAGGTGTAATTGGAGTCGATGGAGTACCAAAAATAGCTGGTAACGTCGCGGCATCGTTTTTGCGAAGATGGATTCTAAGTTGAAGCAGACCTGCTTTCAAGATCTCGTGCACAATATTTACCAATTCAAGATCAAGGTCTGAAGAAAAAAGTCTGAGAATTTTGAGTCACAAAAGACTATTTGTTCCGAGTAACAACCGCCGGAGCCCATCTTGCTGGATCTGACTTGTAAGCGGACGTTCAAGCGCAAACGATTCTATATTATCCGGCAGAGGCTCAAGCCACGTTGCATTACTGATGTCTGAACAACCTGAATAGCAAATACTGTCAAGAAACATATGACATAAAGAGCCTCTGCTCGCACGAACAATTGCCCAAAGCACTCTGATGTTGACTGGCTTGGAGAATCCTATTATTTTCAGCTGAGGAAATTGAGGAAAAGAATGCGAATGTTAGGCAAAGCTCAAAGCTTCACATATGCCATCTCCCGAAAGTATTTGTACCCTAGGGGCAATATCGTGGAGATCTGCAAGGACCGACTCTCACGATTTGAGTTAAGACAAAGCGGTACTGGAAATCGAATATCGTCTTCCTCCTCAAATTCTCTCGGCAGTGAGTAAAACCAGCTCGGGGTCCCCTGAAATTGTGTCAAAACGTGTATTAATAGTCAAGGAGCAAAACACCCACATATTCTTGAACTTCTTGGCCTTCTTGAGGCGTAATACTAAAAGAAGGTATCGCTGATACAATGTACCCGCCTGCAGTCCCATTCTGAGCCTCTTCAGCCATTCTGCATTAATCTCTGAAATAATCTATTGGATAGCACAACTGAATAGTAAGAGGTAGCAAAGAGGTGAGTATTCAGAGTGAGGAAATCCTTCTGGTGAAGAGAGGGGAGCTGGGAGAGTGAGAAACAGAAGAAGCGCAGCATTCAGACTGGAAAGACATAAACAAACACTGCTCCTTGCACGTGATCAATCAGTTGCGTGCAGAGAGCTAGGAACACGCATGACGCGGCACGTGCCAGGAGGTGCAAAATTTAGGGTTTCTCCTTTGAGTGTCCGGGGTGACCCGTTGGTTGTGAGCCTCACCGCCCGCCATCTGCCGCCTTATACGCAGGCAGACGGGATACAGTGTATGAGAGAGAAGACCACGCCACGCATCAGGACACAGAACACGGAGTGGTTGAGATTGTCAATTTTGGCGAAGAGTGCCTAGAAGGCAATTTGAAGTGTGCTGCCTCCTGACTTACCTATTTGGCTGGTGTGAAATATTCTTGGAGTTGGTGGAAATATCAGCCAGCAAGCGCTCGGTTTAGGTCCCGGCGACGACATGTTCAGACTAGGCAATCACAGATCATCGAATGATTCGGATGCTGACGACTCGGGATACTCTCCGACAGCTGGTCCTGATGATTATTTAGACTACGCCGTGGGAGGTCTTTCCGCGCGCGTAATACGGGATCAAGCAGTAACCGCCCGTCTCAACAAGATGCTCGACCAACTAGTTCAGGTTTTTCCCGACACAGACGTCGAGCTACTTAGGCAGATGATGTCAGACAACAGAGGTCCTTCTCAACTTTCTGCCATTGTTGAAATGATTCTCTCATCTCCGGATCTGATACGCTCGCGGCGGAGACTGCGACATAACTACGTCTCTGATTGGGAGCGTTTTCGACCGCGCGAATACAGAGTCGCAGTCGCCCGGATCTTGCACTCACACTTTGAATCATACCTTCATCGATCCACAATCACAAACGTGCTCGTTCAGAATAACTCGTCATTCACCCGCTCGGTGTCAGTGCTAACCGAGATCGCTATCGAACGAGTGAATCGGTGGACTATCATGCGCCTATTCCGCAAACGACGCACTGTAGCGCCATTTACAGTGGTCTCATGGATGGGCCGCACCGGCTGCCTCGAACTCGAAGCTGAGCTTCTGAAGCTGGACGAACCACGCCTGGTAGAACTTCGCGAACGAGACGAGCAAGCTGCTCGTGAAGTTAACGAGGAGGAGTATGCGACAGCTGGCCAGTTAATTGAATGCGAGTGCTGCTTTGGAGATTATGCTTGGGAAGATCTAGCTTGTTGTTCTGATTGCCATTTTTTTTGTCATGAGTGCCTTACAAATTCTGTCAAAGAAGGTATATACGGACAAGGAGCATTACGAGGCGAAGTGGCTGTCCCCTGCATTTCGGCTGCCGCTGACCCGCCCTGTCGTGCAGTAGTGCCTCAAAGAGTGTTACGAGCTGTCATTCCAACAGCACTATATGAGGACTTTGAGCATGCTCAGGTGACTGATTTCTTGTCTAAACATGCGCGCACTCAAGGATATGTTGTTTGTCCGTTTTGTGATTATGCGGAAGAATCTCCGGCCGCTGTCTCATCCAATTCATTGTGCGATTTGAAGCTTTCTCTGACATTTACTACTATTGCAAGGTTGTTGGTCACTGGAGGATTTCTGTTCATGCTTTTGTTGCTGCCAATGATTGTTCTAAGTGCGCTCTACTCTTCTGTCAGCACAATTTCCCGACTCTTACTTCCGCGCAAGCAGTATCAACAGTCATTCGGCGCCATCGAGCGATCCTATAGTGATGAGTTAATGACAATTATGCGCGGTGTGCTTCGAAAACGACAGGGATCTGCGTTTAGATGCAAGAACCCTTCGTGTCTACGCATGTCGTGCATTGACTGCAACAAGGAGTTTCTCCCGTTTCACAAGTGCTACGAGAAGGAAGAAGATCGGATGCGGATCTATATTGAGAAAGCGATGGCAGATGCAGTCAAACGCACTTGTCCAGTTTGTCACTTATCATTTATCAAGTCAGAAGGCTGTAACAAACTTACATGCGTATGCGGCTACTCGATGTGTTATGTCTGCAGAAAGGATATTAAACTAGAAAGTTATCAACATTTCTGCGAACATTTCCGACCAGTCCCCGGAAGTGCGTGCACAGAATGCGATCGCTGCGATTTATACAAAGTCGAAGATGACGAAGTTGCAGTTGAACGAGCAGCCAAAGAAGCTGAGGCTGACTTTATGCGATCGAATGGTTTACCTTCCGGTCTTGATATAGCCGGCAAAGTCATCGGGCCAGGTGGACATGAAGTGTCAGCTGGTCGGGGGGTTATTAGGAGTTTTGAAGCGCGATGTATTGCGATGTTGGATGCGATTGTGGCTGAATGATGGTATTTGATCTTGTTGCATTTAATTGGGTTAGCATTCAAATTACAAGCTATATGTATGCGTTTTGGTTTGTACTGGGAATAGTCGCATTGGGATATTTGTATAGTGTAATAGTGCAATAATCTGCACGACTAATATATTAATTCTTATCAATTTAGCCAACTTAAAGCTAAAAGCCAGGGATGTAAAGTATAATACAATTTGCGATATTTTTCGCTGCGATCACTCGCGGCAAACAATTATCGCTCTGATTTTTGATGCGATAGATTTCTGACACCCTACAGAACGTGCACAATTCTCTTTGTCTGCGCTGGACTTTACTCCGTGGTGAGCAGGATATATCGCTGAGTGTTCTTGTTAGCTAGGCTAAGGTTCACTGCGCTCACTGTGTTCACTAATGCGTTGGTCACTATACCTACAAGGCTTGCACTTTAGTTACGTTATGTACTTATAACAATGTTGTACTTATATCTATGTTATATTTATATGATAGTGGAGATAGTATATTATGGAAAGACAGGCATCAGTGCAGTTATCAGTGTATAGTAGATCAATGTAACACAATATCATAGTTCAGGTGGCCTGTATATAGTAGACATGGACGTAGGCATGGGTGCTTCCACGTTAAGTAGTCTCTGTAACTAAGAGTCAGTATTCGTCCGACACAGTAGACCAGGAGTGTACATACTTGAGTGATGATAGCGATATGTAGTGATGCTCAGTGAAGTTGTAGTGATGTAGTGGTGTAGTAATGTAGTGATGCTGTCATGCTTTCATGCTGTCATGCTGTCATGCTGTAGTGATGCTGTGGTGCTGTAGTGTATTCCCCTGCTAGCTCGCATTAGTCGCCGCCCTCAACACTCACCGCCCCTGACCGCCATCCTGCCACCTGCTGCCACAAACCCCTATTGGCTTGCTAGGGTATCGGGTATCATCGAGCCATCGCTCAAGGCAAAATGTGCTAGCATCCCAATCAGTCAGTTTCCCTCGGAGGGGAATTGGAACAAACTGCCGATTGATCCGGGTGCTATGCTGCGGGGGCCGACAAAGTATAGACTGCCTGCCCTTCACCAGTGTTGCCTTTGTTAACCCGCAGCACATGTCGATCTCAAAAAGCTCAAGGTATCTCAACAGCAAGCCAAAGTACTTCACGTCTGATTAACTGTGCCATCTTCCATCAGCGGCGAGTGGAGATGAGCAACGACGTTGCTGAGAGCTTGTGTCGTGACATATCCTGCTTCGATTGTTCTGTTAGTATCTAGCGCATCAGAATAATTCAACAAGCATACTTTGGAAAGTGACTGATGTCATGATCGGCTAGTGCCTTTCATTGTGAAGGAGAGACTGTGTGATCTTCATCATCATTTGTATGAGATGTTGTGTATTGAAGTCATTTTCTCTTATTGAGGTGTGCTGAGGAGAGAGGAAAAGTGGGAAGAGACCGGGTGGGAAGGGGCCATTTTATATTGTTGCCAGAGCCGCGTTGATCAACTTCATCAAACTGGGCCATGACATCATTGCGTGGTAGAACACTCACTCAAAACGGGCGGACGCGATTGAAGCGTAGACAGCGTTCCCGTTTGGGAAGTTGATGAAACTTGTCCCGTGACTGCGCGCGCGTGCAGGGTCGGTCTGAATCGCGCTCTTCCTGCTAAACACCCCATCCTAGATGGCCATTTGCACATATATCCTGTTTATTTCTCCGTAATTTCAATAGAAAATGTAGTAAATCAATTCTAATATTCTCTTAGTAGTTTTTTCAATGAAGATATACAGTAACAGAAGTGCTAGTCTGGTGTAACAACGAAATATGATGTACCACGCATCCAAATTCCGTACAAAAACAACGCAAAATACCTCTCGATCTTCATCTCCATCATTACCGAGCTTTCATTTGCCGTTATGTCGTATACTTATACAAGATAAATGTATATATTCAGGGTGTATATCAAGTGTTCTTTCAGGAAATAGATGCCAACTCAGGTTTTTAGGCGATGAAGATGGAATCAGATGAACAAGGGACAGCTAGCACGCTCACATAAACGTCTGGAAATTGGCTTTTACATTCGCTTATAAGGCAATAATAGTCATCCGAAGTCGCATATGGATCAATATTTTCAATTATATCGACACCTGATACTAGAATCGTGAGTTGTCTGGCAAACAAGGCCACTTCTGATGAACGAGCAAGCTGACGATGACGTTGTTTAGTTCAAAATTTGTCACGGTACTTTTGCTTCAACTGCATCAATAACTGATGAATGGCTCTGATCTGAGGGATTTTTCTTTTCAAAGAATAGAGGCAGTTTACCATCTAAGGGCGATTGAGTGGTGGCAGAATAGTGAACGCTTCGATGATGATGAGATCAGCTCATTGCTGTGGTCGTTTTCGCATTCCAACAGCCCATCATCAAAATACTTTATACCATCAATTGAATTTCAGAAAGATCATTTCACAGGATTGCACGCCACAAATGGAAGATTATAACAGTTCAATTTGGCGCACTTCAGTAACCACCGCATCCAGTAATCACCAGTTCTATCACAACAAACTCATGCATAGCAGTCATCTTCTCCAACTGAGTCTGAGTCCCTGTAAGCTTCAAGCTTTTTCTGATATTGTTCACTCCCTCGATTCAAGTGCTTTGAATTGGGTATAAGATAATCACCACTCTCAGATCCGAGCTCTAATCTCTAGCAGACTGCAGCGTTAAAGCATCTCGGACTTTCAAAAGCTGTCAGACTCAAATTGAAAACGTTCAACAGCTTCCAGTAGATGCGCAACTAAACGGAACCTGTATGAACTTGACATTTGAAGTTGGAGATATATGTGCACTCCTGCGTCTCAGCTGAGATAGAAATTATACCCAACATTTGGATACCCGCTTGCTACAGCAATTCATTTGATTCTCTCCTCAGATTACTGGAGAAGGTCAACTGACTCAACGATTCGTTAACTTCACTGCCTGTTGTTGCCTGTGCGGTGCTGTCCTGTACTGTATAGCTAATCAATTTAGACACTATTGACCATTTCTTGTTGGGTCAGTCAGTGACTCAAAAAAATAATCCTAATTTGGTGCAGATCTGATTATAGTTGATTGCATACTTGATCCAACCAATAGATCGCGTAAGGTATGGCATTGTGAATAGAAGTTGATGTGTGTGTATTGGAGAAGTTCTTTCGAATTCAGTTTAATGCTGCGCATGCTCAGGGTATGGAGTGTCTACAGCATTGCCATGCCGTCTATAAAAATATAATCAATCAATCAATCAATCAGCAGTAGCGCCGCTGGCTAATGAATATACTACTATTCTGTCTACGATAACAAATGGGTTTTATAAATTTTATTACACTGGCGTAGCGAACGGTGGACGTTGGCGCTAAACTGGTACGAAAGCCAACTAGGCTAACCAACAACGTTATGGTTACAACTACAATTGATGCTACAGGTAGTATAGTTATAAGATAAAATAATATAATATATTGTATGTAGTGATCGGCAATCCACAGTATAGAGATCAATAGAGATCAGTACAGAGAAAATCATAGTACAGTACAGTATAGCGGGAGTTCATTGATAGAAAGATATATGTAGTAATAGGTTGTTTTCAGGTTGCTTCCACCATTAGTGAGTCTCTATACTAAACGTTAGTGAGCCATAACGCAAATACACAGAGAGTACGAACCTGAATACGTAGAGATGTTGTACAATACTCAGTGAGTTCAGTGAGCAGTGATGTTCAATGATGTGCAGTGATGCTTAGAGATGTTTAGCAATGATTGTGGTGCTCAAGTGGTGCTTTAGTGACGTCCTAAAAGTGTTAGTGGCCATCCGCTACATATCAGTGAAATCAGTATACTTTAGTAGTGTATCTGTCACGCTTGTGTGATCGTACAGTGTGCTGCCGGTCTGCCTGCTCGTCAATATCCTCCCCATTCAAACTCACAGCCATCAGCACATCAAAGCAGGCGCCAGTCCGATTGGCACGCGCTCTCGCAAGAGCTGGTATCCTGTCTGTATTCCCATCGCACAAGGCCCTTTCAGGCTAACACCCCAATCGCGACAACATCTCATGAGGAGAATCAAGAATTATTTGTCGGATCAGTCATGGTGCTATACTCAAAGGGTCGCCGCCATATGAGAATGCTGCACGAGTGCATATGCGATTCTCTGACTTCTCCGCGACTCTCGCAGCACATGTCCGTTATGAGTCAAGACGCGAAACCCGTGCTTCAGGTCCGGCCGGTATAGCTGCACTTCAAGCGGCAAGCATCCAGGTTCAGACTGACGATTCAGGCTATGTTGTTGTCATTTTGAAAATGGCTGCTTCATTAGCATCTTGCGCGACAAATCATTCAAAAACGCGTACATCGTATATGAAATCTATCCGCTCTGGGTGGTGTCATTGTCTGTAAATAGATGCGGTCCTTATAGATCAAGTTCTGAATATTGGACGTCTCATTAGTTGGAGAGTTGTGCGTGCTAGAGGAAGGAGGAGAAGAGCAGAAGAGTTGGGAAGCGGGGTGATTTTTATGAGAGAGCTCCATCACTCCAGACAGGGCAATGACATCATTGCAAAATCGAGCAAGACGCGTTCAGTGTAGGCAACGTTCCACTTCAGGTTTAGCGTGATACACCTAAGTCAAATCGCCTCCTCAACCAGGTACGATCAAGCGCCTGCTCAAAAGTTAAATCCCCAATTTCACCAGCAGATATCTCAACGAAAAATGATCAAACGTGTGTGTTTTTTCTTCGTAGAATAATCACAATCAAGTTCTCTTCAAAATGGTAGCTTTTAAAACGGCGCTAGATGAATATTGCATGCACAGTTCATCCTCAAAGCAGCCAAGAATATGCGTTTTTAAACCAGCTTGACGCGTGCATAACGTCTCAAAACTGCATCATTCTAATACGCTAAAACGCTACAGAAATCTTCTAATTCAACTCTATTAAACTGCTTTTTAATCATTTGAATCTGACGCGTTTTGACCTCAAAATCGTTGTCAGAAATCAGCAACTTCTGGCCAAATTTCAGGATGCGATCGTACCCATCCTGATTCTAACTTCTGCAACACCGGAACCTGTAACAAGGAGCGCGATCACTTGTAAACAAACAACCACAACAAACACGTTTTCACGGCAACCAAGTTGATCAAACTCGTCCCGTGACTGCGCGCGCGTGTAGGGTCGGTCTGAACCGCTCTCTTCCTGACAAGCACACCAGCACGGAGAAGAATTCTGAGCCCATAATTCATCCACTTCATCCTAGTTTCAATAAAGCATAAGAAAGCATACTTCTCATCTTCTTAGAGTACTTATTTAAACAAATTAAAGTAGTAACAGTAGCGATAGTCTGGTGTAACAGGCTGTAGCAGACAACAACAACAGAGGAGACCCTTCGTTACACAACACAGACGACAGTCTCACGATCCTTGTCATTCTCTTCATCAGACTTCTTCTAGCAAGGATATTATATCTTGATTTCAAATAAGAGTGTATTCTTTATATATACTCCGATTAATCTGTCAGGATACTTTCGTGCTAACTGTGGCTGCTCGACAGGGAAGACTAAACAAGGGATCGCTACAAAGCTCAAATCAGCGGTTGATGAAACATTAAACTCATAAGCTACTTATACACAAAGCAAATATTACAGCTTGGACAGCAATCTATAGCAAGATATACATTGATTTGATATAAGATCGTGGCTTGGATTGCCAATCATAGTCGCTTCAGAAGCACGTTAATTGCATGCGAGCTGCAAATTGAACGCAATCTGTCAGTATTTTAACAAAGCAAATTATCAATGCAGAGAGAATTGACCTTCGAATCTTGAAGATATCAGTATTCATAACTTTCAATCTTTAAAGTTGAAATGCCAGCGTTTGCACGCAGCTGGCAAAATGATTAATTTGTCCTCCAGCCAGGTGCACATTAGACATGACAGTAACATTATATAACGCGATCCTCAAAGGTTTTGAATTATACAGTATAGATCAGACAAAATCTACAAGACAGAATTCCATATCACAGAAAGATCATACTGGCAATTGAAGATATATTCCAAGTCTTCGCGTTTTGTTAAAATGTTTTTGACATGTTCACCTTATGGATTTAATGCAAGACTACCATCAAAGTTCCTTAGCAGTTCTTGATTATTCAAATTCAGCTTAATAGCTAAGGCTGTCTGATGATACTTGTTTCATCCATATCAAAGGCGAGAGCAAAGATCATGGAGTCTTGCTTCAACAAGAGAATTAGAGAGATGAATCTGAATCTGAATCTGGATCTGAACACTAAATACCAGCATACGCTGCTTTAAAAATAAGTATCCTTTTTTGTTGCAAGGCGGCCTTAAAAGCCATCATCGCACGTTTAGATTGCTTCTAATGTACAAGACTACCAACCTCCTTCACTACACACTTTGACTGCGCAATCAATCAGACAACATTTACACAGCAATAAAATTAGTTATCTGATGGGTGCCCGCGCAGAAGAAGGGATACCGGATGGTGGAGGTTGCGCTGGCGTGGTCGATGTCGAAGGTGTCGAGTCCGATTATTGGAGCGAGCTCGCTCAAGAGACTCGACGAAGGCGCTGAAGCAGCTAACATGTCGCTTACATCATACGAGTCGAGCTGGAGGAGCCTTAAAAAAAGTTGGAGCACAAGTAAGCATCAGATTGCATTCCCGTTGATCATTGGGAGCGTGAGCTGGCATAGTTTGAGACTTCTCTGCCTATGCCACATTACGGGGTGAATCCGGCTACTGCCCGGGATGATTAGCTATGGGAACTAGAGGAATTGTGTTGAAAAGACACCACTTGAAGAGATCATTAGAATTAGAAAGACGTTGGTTTAATTCCTACTTTGCAATGAGTGTTTGTATTAAGAGTTTTAGGGTTTTGTAATTTTGGAACTTTAGTATTTACAGCATGCCGTCTATAAATATATAATCAATCAATCAATCAACTTTACAAGCCCCGACATACCGCTGGATTCTAACATCCTGGCTGATACTTGTATACCAGAAGCAGTGTGCAATTTATAAATAAAGAATAGCTTGAATTTCTGGGATCAAAACTGTAACTAATCAAAGTTTTCATTTTTAAATTGCCAGACAACCGATTCAAACTAATATTTACAGATATAATTATATACTACTTGGAGATTATTTTCAGGCATGTCAATTCATTTATCTAAATCCCTCACATCATATATATAACATTCATCAAGCATAAACAATTTCCATATTTACAGGCGGCAATGGCACATTACTAGTTCCCGCATGGGCAACGTCGCCTTTATGGTCTTTATGACCCCAGTACATCCTTGGATGCCACTCATCCATTACGTTCGCAAGCGTCTGGAGATGTCCATATGTTGCTGGGAGGGGTCCCTTCGGTTTGTAAAGGCTGATATATGTCACAAATGCAGTGAAAATTACCCAGAGAACGATCAAATACAATAATTGCGGGATCATGACCATAAACCCAATTGAGTAATCAATATAGACGGCCATACCGTACATCCAATGCATGACTGGCTTGAAAAAAAAGAGGGTTAGACATGGCCAGTTCGTAAACGTAGCAAGAAATGGGCTATAGTCAGGATTAGTTCCATGTTTTGCTGCCTTTCTCACAATCATTTCGTCGCGATACAAGGACACCTGAAGTTCAGCACAGTGTAGACCAACCGTGACAATACACTGAATACCCATTGTCAAACATATATTAGTTAAAAGACTCCATTCACTCATATATTCCCCACTTGCCGGAAAATATATGGCAACAACAATGTGAGGATTCATAGTAGATATATCTTCATTCCCCTCAGCGTAATTAGAAATTGCAGGAAGGAATGTCCACTTAGTTCCTGATTCTGTAGCATAGGCATTCCATGTAGCAACTATGAAAGCGACCACCAGCACCGCCAATATCAGGTAAGTCATCCAGAGTGCGTATTGAACTTGTCTTCTTGACCGGTATGCTGACATTTGGATCTTTCTCGGAAGAGTGGGACAAGTCGTCAATAGTGTATCCTCTGGTATACGAAAATGCACTGGGACCATGCATTTTCCTTCTTCATGCTTAACGACAGATCTTTCCATAGCCACCATTGTCGTAACGAGAGGGTTCGAAGTCCATGATGGAACCCGAATAACACATAAACACCATATACAAATCATCCATTGAACTAGCAATGAAATGCCTAAAGCCAACGGGCCAGCTTTGCTGATTGCCTGCTTCATAGCTTCCTCTGCCGTAAGCGTATTCGTATAATCTTCTATAGTAGCTGAGGCGAAGACAACAGCAGCCGATGCATATGACATGGCGAAAGCTACAAAGTAGATCGCGTTACATATTATTCCGTTTGGATGCCAATATTTCGTGTGTTGGACCAGCCGTAAATTTGAACTGAACTCCAATTTGTTGTAGTGGAGCATGTCCCATCTAAGGCAAGTACCGTGAACATATGCGAGACTTTCAGATGTCAGAAGAACTACTACATTGAAACCCAGGGCAACCAAATCTCTTTTGAAACTATGCCACGAAAGCATGTCTTCTGTTCCACGCGACCTGATTCCAACAATAATAAACACAACGCCGAGGATGAGTGTTAAAATGAGACCAAGCATGGCAAGCAACTGCGATACTCGACCCCGAGAATAATTGAAAATAACTGGTGAAGGGCTATAACTGCAGTCATCGACTCTAGCAAAGCTTCCATCACTTCCTTCCAAGGGTGGATCATACTCTCCGCTCCGGAGATACGAGGACTGAGACCGATATGAAGGAGAAGGCGTTTGACTTCGACCTGGAGACATATCCTCGAGCGGTATATACTCTGATAATCTAATGTCGTTGCGATTCATCTTAAAATTAGCGCAGTTAGAGATTCAAATCTAGTAGCAAAAAGAGACGTAGCGACATAATCTATCTATTGCGACAATTGTGTGAACGGACAAGTCGTACGCTGTGCGCGCGTACGATTTCACTGCGAAGCACTCCGCGTACATGCCATAGGCGTATTATGAACGTCCACAAACGAACACACAATATTTAACAGCAGGTTTTATATAATAAACTGATTTCCTCAGTTGACAGAGTCAGAATTTTGGGCGTTGCTGGAGAGCTCAGTAAGGAGAATCCAGAAGATTGCTCGACGATAAGAGCTTGCTGTACGATAAGAGCTACTGTGCCGGCGCTGTAAGTTATCCAAATGCTGATTGCTATTTAGAAAGATCATATTACACTGTAATGCAGTATTATTGATGTATTTATATATGTATAGTAGATTAAACAAACAAACAAACAGACGGTGAAACAGAATGGGTTGTTTGTAGTTGAGGCGTAGGCTGGTAGGGCTCCATCTATTGTCCTTGGTTACGACAAGCAGAGATGACGGACATCGGCAAATATCCAGAACCACCAGCACCGCTCAATGGACGCGACACGCACTTACACTCAGTTTGCGTAATTATCAGCACAGAAAAGGGCAGGCTGCAGGGCCCGGTTAGTCACGTTAGAGTCAGACAAGCCAACAATTAGAGTACAAGCTCTGAAAATGCACTGCCTGAATCGGTTTGACTGTTCGGCACAGAACAATACGGCTCTCACAACGCAGTTATCAATGTCGCGAGTACATCATCGCCTGAAACATTGAAATATTATTGAAGCTTTTCAATCCAGGATGAAAAAATTATGAAATGCGACTTTCTCTCAGATGAGCTCAAGAATGCAGAGAGATCAAAACTTCGAAGAATGTCACATTGCAATCAGTATTCCAACTTTGCGGAGATTATATCGGATGGAGACACAACCTTAGACTGCCTCAAATTGTGTCGTATAACGTCTCCTCTGCATAAATGAAATCTATCTTTGCATTCAGAAAGATTTTTTTTATCCATAGCGAGCACTCTTTTCAGCGAATTTGATGGAGCACAATAATCAGTAGATGAACTACTTATAATCAACGCATGTGGATCAGTGCATGTCCTACCCACTGCGTATCACAAAAACTGTGGCAACAGCTTAAAATTTGGAGTAGTGCAGTCAACATCAACTAGTTGCGATCTATGATTCTGTGGCATGAACTTTTGTGAAATTCTTTCAGCCAACTGGAGCCAGTATGCCTGTTGTTGAAGTAGCGCCTGCTCTAGTTTGCAAGGGAGCAGCAAGCACCAAATATTATTTCAATAGTCGCAGAACTGTTCCGATTCGGCTGATAGCTAACAGTTATCTAATACCTATAAGCTCTATTAGTCGGGATATTTTGATGTACTGGTCAGTTTCAATAAGTCTTGCGGATACCTATCTGGCCCTTGTTCACAAGACCATAAAGCACTGGTTTGAGAAGTAGAAGACTTTACGGAGAGCTCATTTCCATAAACGAATATTTTGGCTTTTTGATCTGATCCTGATTATGTTTAGCTGTTATTTCAATCGTGTTGATTCGATGTCGAGGTGCTTTGTAGAGTTCCTCGAAAGCGTTAGCCTGTTGCTGTATTCTGATGTGGTCAATCTGTGTCTGTTAGCGAATATAATATGATGATTTATATACAGTGTGCACGTATTCTCTTAACTGGAGCAGTATTTTTTAAAAATCATGAAGGCATCAAAAGATATTTGATGAAGAGGATGAAGACGATCGTGCGATGCTGATGTGGTGAAGTACGTGTTTGCTACGTGTTACGTGCTGCGCTTCACCACTATTGTTTCTACTGTTCATGTTCCGCCAAAATATGACTCTGAGATGACGAGATGTATTTTCCTACGATTTATACTACAACTATTAGCAGATGGAGCAGATATGGACTTGAAAATATGATGCTCAGTACGAGTGCTTAGCAGGAAGAGAGCGATTCAGACTGACCCCTGCTCGCGCGCGCTGTCACGGGACGAGTCTGATCAGAGCGGTTGCCGTGGAAACAGATTTGTTGTTGATGTGGTCTTGTTTTCCGCTTTGAGTACCTCGGTTGTCGGTAGCTGCCGATGATGAGAGAAGATTGGGTACGATCAAATGCTTGCTATTTTCTAGATCATGTGTGTTTTGCCGCTGACTTCCGCAGCAATAGTGGTCTGTTGTGGATGATTCTAATTGGAATTCATAGTACCGAATCTGGAGAATTTCTAGACGGTTTCAAATCATTGATAACGTGCATAGAAGCGACGTTATGTACACGTCAATATAGTCCAAAGCGAGGGGTTTTGGCTACTCTAATGATCGACTGTGCATGCTAGGCGCATCCAACGCTCTTTTCGAGCAAGTCTCTCAGATCTGCGAATGAGGCACATTATGCCACAACAAGAATTATACATTTCTGATAACCTGTTGTTCAGATATTCACTGTCAAATTTGGCAGTTTCGGTGCATTTGAAAGCTGCCGTCGTACCTGCGTGGGACAATGTCCGTGACGCTATTCCCGAACAAGGCCTTTGTTTACACTTCTCGCATCTCCATCGTTGTCAGTCCAAGACCAAGTTCATTGTTCAGTTTGATGAGTTGATCAACGCCACCGTTTGTGACTATAAAACCCCCCTTCACGCCCGCTCTTCTCTCCCGCTTCCTCTCTCAGCACTTCTCTGACGGGGAAGACGAGAACGACCAAAAAAAATATCGGATCGTGCTGCTACACGACTTCGTAGCACGATTCGACGCCTATGCGGGAACCAAGGCTTGGGAAGTAGACTTAAGGAAACGCCTGGTGTCCTGATGTGCAAAATCTTTATTGGAGTGCGCACGTCGGGACGCCTGGATGGTGTTCTGGTGTGCAAGATCTTCAGTATTGGATTACGCACGTCGGGACGCTTGGCAGTTTCTGGGTCTATTACCAAGCCTTGGTTCCCGCTTCGTGCGTTTAGTGGGTTTGAGTGTTTAGCCATGACAGACTACTGGGGCTTGTTCTTATACTTAATGCAATTATTCTACCATGATAGTAAAAGTGTATGTACCTGTAACTAAAGCGTAAGCCAGTAATTACTCTAAAGTCACGTATAAATTAGTGGGCATGCTTGATTTTAGTGAGGTCACTTTAGTAAGCCTTATCATCTTTAGTGGCACGCGATATCTATAGGCTGCTCTCTCGCAACGCTATAATTCTACATGAACGACCGACGTCAGTTCTTATCAAATTAATTCTGTATTAAATACAAATTTTATTTATTAACCAAGGGCAGCTCCGTATCTACGATGTCCAGAATACTTCTGTCCAGCTCTGAAATACTTTTCCTTCCGATGTTTCCCATCGTAATATCAGTCTCTGCGAGCAGGCATCGCAAGACATGCTCTACGCCTGCTGAACCCGCGATTGCTAAGCCGTAGACAAATGGACGTCCAATTAATACTGCTTTTGCACCCAAAGCCAGAGCTTTAATCACGTCGGAACCGGTTCGTACTCCAGAGTCGAATAACACAGTCAAGTCAGAGGCACTGATGACCGGATCAGCTGTAATCTTAGCAAGAGCGTCTAAAGATGCTCGTGCACCATCGGCTTGTCTGCCCCCATGGTTTGATACAATGATTCCGTCAATTCCATATTTGATCGCTTTCTGTGCATCTTCAACAGTTTGAATACCTTTGAGTACAATTGGACCTTTCCAGTTATGCCGCAAAAATTTAAGATCTTCCCATGTTTTATGCTGTCCCGAAAATGCCTGTGAAAGCCAAGCCAAAGAAACAAATATTTTCTTTTGGTACCAGATTAGAAAGGCGATTAGTTTCAGGTTTCCGCGACTTCTTGCGAGCAGCAATTTGATTCTTTGAAAGAGAGTCGGCTTTGGACGCGACTCAACAAGCTTTGCGTAGTAATCTTTAAAAGCAGGATCATTTAATCCGATAGCGCATCCCTCACCCCAAATGAATGGTAGGTAGCTTTGGTCTAGATCAGAAGGACGATATCCCAATGAGAATGTGTCGAGAGTGACGACAAGAACCGAGAACCCACTATCAGCCGCTCTATCAAGAAGAGACTTCGTGATCACGTCGTTATTTGGCCAATAAAGCTGATACCATCTGTCAGGCTTTGCGAAATCACCTGTTGGAGACACGCTATCTTCATCATGAGCAGCTGCGACTGTCTCCATATTTGTGCTAGAGGCGGTAGATAGTACAAATGGGACGTTGACTCTTGCTGCAGCCCTCGCTGATCCACATTCTCCCTCTTTATGAGCAATCCCTTGTACTCCAATCGGAGCAATGATTAGCGGAGAAGGAAATTTCTTTCCAAACAAGTTGACGGACAGATCACGAGTTGTAGCACCAGTTAACATGCGCGGGATTAATCTATATCTGGAAAAGGCCCGAATGTTTGACGCATATGTACGAAACTGACCGGCATTTCCGTAAATATAGTTGAAGTTCCGAGTAGGTAGTCGGTTTCGTGCTTCTTCTTCCCATTTAGAGGAGTCTGTGGATATCAGCGGGGGAGCAAGTGCTGCGTAGACTTCTGTCTGATATTGAGCCCAGGATTTATAGCTTGGTGCGTCTAAGTCCATTACAGCTTGCAATTGACTTCAATATTCTATTGTTCTGTATTATATTCAAAATTTTAACGTTGCTGATAACTACCAAAAACAACTACCAAGATCTCTTAAGTCCCCGCATTATATCGTGCTCGAGTAATCAGCTCGAGTAATTAATCCATTATGCTCGGTTCATTAAAGTTACCTGAATATAAAGTTTAGGGTTGAGGTTGCAAATTGGCAACGCGGTCGACAAACGCGTGAACGCGTCCCTGGTTTTCCCGTACAGCAGATCAGACAACAAACAAGCAATGGCTGAGCCTATGGATGTTGATGGCTTTCCTACTTTATCGAAGGGAAAAGTTACTGAAAAGAATAATGATAGCTTGCCATGGTATGTTTTTGAATGTCCGCTCTCGTAGTTGATTTAGCTAATTGTGATGTAATTACAGGGTCGAGAAATACCGACCTAGCAGTTTAGACGATGTGGCTGGACATGAGAGCATTATATCTACCAGTATGTATCTGTTTGAATTATAAATATCAGCATGCTGATTTACTAATCGCACTCAGTTCGAACATTTATTGCCTCTAATCGAATCCCTCATCTCTTATTTTACGGACCCCCAGGCACAGGAAAGACCTCAACAATCTTAGCTGTAGCGCGCGAGATCTATGGTAAAAACTTCAAGAATATGGTTCTTGAGCTAAACGCCTCTGATGAGCGTGGAATTGATGTTGTGCGCGATCAGATCAAGACCTTTGCGTCGACGAGACAGATGTTCAGCAAAGGATTCAAATTGGTAATTTTAGATGAAGCTGATATGATGACAAACGTCGCGCAAAATGCTCTTCGACGAAGTAGGTTATTCCTTTTTACTATATTTTACAAATCAACTAACTATTTATCTCAGTAATGGAGAAATTTACGACACATACTAGATTTTGTATCCTAGCAAACTACGTCCACAAGCTCACACCTGCTATTCAATCGCGATGCACTCGATTCCGCTTCTCTCCAATTCCCGTGACTTCAATCAGGAAAAGAATAAACCACGTCATTGAGCAGGAACAAGTTAATATCACAGACGATGGATTTTCCGCTTTACTTGCACTTTCAAAGGGTGACATGCGACGTGCCTTGAACGTACTACAGGCGTGCCATGTTGCGCGCGAGGAGGGTGCTGCAGAAAGTGCACCTATAACTGAATCTGATATTTACGAATGTGTGGGAAATCCGCGCCCAGCAGATATACGGCAGCTGATGGACACAATGATGACGGAGGAATGGGGATCTGCATTAAGAACAGTGCATAAGGTCAAGCAGTCTAATGGTTTGGCATTGGCTGATGTATTGGAAGGTATTTTTGAGGAGTCTGAGCAGATCCAGTTTACTCCTGCTGTGCGGGCAGAGATGATTGCTGGACTGGCGGATATACAGTATAGGCTGTCAAGCGGTGGCTCAGAAACTTTACAAACAAGTGCGTTGATTGGTGTTGTCAAGACCAGTATCGAGCTACAAGACTCTGCTGCAAAGTAGATAATACAAGATAGTTCAAGGTAGCTCTATAAATTGAAATTCTATGACATTGATATAGTAATCAGCCCTTGTGCACACAGCCTCTCCTATCCCTAGTGTAATATATACCAATCGCACAACACTCCAAAAAACTACATAATACAACACTTATCCTTTTCGGAAGATGACTTCCCTGACTTTCCTGTAGTTGCTCGCTTTGACTTGCTCCACTCTGCAGTTGCAGTCCCCGAAGTCTGTAATTCGTTAAGTAAGCCGCGAGCTTCTCCACCATAGGGTGAGTAAATACTCACATTTGTCGGTCCTCGAGCCCTGTCATTACCGTGAGATCCTCGAGTACCCGGTCTTGGTCGTGATCCGGGTGGTGCCGGTGGTGCCGCAGCTGATGATCCAGGACGTGTCTGGGTACGTGTCGCGGAAGTGGGCGGCCGAGTCCGGTGGGAAGCAGCTGTCTGGTCCTCGCGACGCTGCTCATCACGAGCCAGGTTCTCGTCTTCTTCGCGTTGAAGCTCCATGGCAAGCGCAAGATCAAGATCAGTAGCGGGTGCCGGCTTGGAATATTGAGAGTGCATTTCTTTTGGTGGTTCCGGTGCTTTAGGCTTCTCCTCTCCAAACTCGCTTGGTACAAACACTCCGTTAAAAAAGTAGCTGCTTGATCCACTCACATCATTCAAAGACTCCCAGACGATATTGGACATTGATTCAAATCCAGAGTCTGTCACTAGCATGAACAGCTGTTTGGAATCAGGGTGCTTGTATACGGTGGAGAAATGGTCGTTGCGGAACAAAACGGCAAGACTGCCGGGAGATAGCAACTCTGAAAGAAATGAAAGACCAAAAGGGGTGAGCTGTGTTGCGGTTTGTGATAGAAATAACTGAACAAGGCGCGCATTCTCCATAATTTGCATCTCATCTTGCGTTAACGAGTGACCTTCCTGGAGTTTAGAGGATAATTCGGACATAGCTACAAGCAGACTCTGTGCGCCTTCGTAAGACTCGGCTTTGGTGACGGCTGCATCAATGTATTTGTTGGACGGGTCAGATACCCAGCCGTGTACTAGATCAACATCAAAAGCTCGGAATACGGACAACTCCTCGGAAGACTCAAAAGATCCGTCAAATCGAGGATTAATATTTAGTCCTGTGTGCAAGCTGGGCAAAAGTGAAAGAACATGATTGATATCGGTATGTTCCGTATTTTCTGAAGACAAAAGTACGTCTGCCAAAAGATCTATGAGGTAGCTGGCATTGATCTTAGTCCGCGCCGAGGAGATGTTCGATATAGGATTACTAGATCCGGGAGGCGCCGACAAAATCAGAGTATTTATGAGCGCAATTAAAGGACAAGGACCATTCTTGTTTTGTAATATAATCGGAGACTCACGCACTTGTCCGTAAGGATCAAACCATGAGATTGTCTTTACTTTGAAGACGCTCGATTCTAGTTTCTTCCTGATTGTCTCGTCGCGTGAAGTGTAAATTGGCGCCGCACTTGGCTTCAATTCCTGCTCCGGGATAGACGAGATTGTAGTAGCACTTAAGTCTTCTGTCACTTCAGTGAGTGTGTCTGTGTTTGGCAGTGCTGGTTGAGTGTCTTCAGTTGGAGAAGGCTCACTTTGTGAGGGAACAGCGGCCGCATCTTCGCTCGCCTCAGTCGTGCCTGCCGCTGTCTCCGCATTGAGATCCGAGGCTGTTGGTTCTGGTTCAAGCACGCCTTCCTAGACAACAGCATACATTAGACCAACTCATTCAAAAAGAGTCCAAAGAGCACTTACGAGGATAGAATTGGCCGGTGTCACCGACTCTGGACGAAGACCGCTCTGGGACTTTGAATCGCTGTCTTCGACATCGCTCTTGTTTGTAACTGCACACTCAGCTTCCATGTATTAGCAAGCCCTGATTGCAGCAGCAATATTTGAGATATATATCAGAGATTGTAGCAGTCAGATACAGCTGTTTGTAGATGTTCTTCTGTATCGATAGCGAGTCTTACGTGGGGAGGCAGTGCATCGACGGGAGGCGCTCTGCGCACTTGAGTGTTCGTGAGGCTCACCGGAGTCGCTTTGGTTGCGTCGCCTTTCCTGGACTCTGCAATTCAGAGTATTTTTGACCCGGTTGGCAGTGTATTTCGAACAGGATCTGAAAGAGAGAGCGACTGGCAGCTCTTAGTGGACAAAATAGCAGATAAATGCACAACATATGATGAAAAGAAGTAAATCATCGGCGTCAATTCGTCGGCGTCGGCCAAGGCAATCCGCCTCGTCTTCCAATCTCGAAGCTCTCGAGGACAATAGCTGGCAATTCCAGCCTCCTTTTTATAATCATCCTCCGACTGTAAGTGAACAAGTGTGCTAGTGAAGCAAAGAATTGTATTGACCGAGAACGTTACTCGAACAGCCGCTGAAGAAACCGACAAACGCTCCCTTCTCTCTATTTACATCCGGCAGAAGCTCACCCAGGCCACCTACCACCAGAGCCGCCTCTGTCGCTTCGGACTCCGAGACAGACATCCCAGATGGCGACAAGTTAGCGAAAGAATCAGATGTTACTGTTGGTGGCGATGCGGTTCCGCCTGAGCGTGAATACTTTGGCTTCGCGCTGTACGTCTCGAGTACTTTTGCCTTCATCATTTATATTCTATGGGCTTTCTTACCACAGGCAGTCCTTCACAGTTTAAGAATTTACTATTATCCCTCAAGATGGTGGGCACTTGCATTTCCGTCGTTCATGGTTATGCTTGTTGTGTACATATTCGTAGCTCTTATCAGCTACAACGTCGAGATTCTTACTCCCGAGCTGAATAGTCTCAGTACAATCACAGACGAGTACGCTGTCATTTCACAAGATGACAAATATTTGTGGAAAAGCTCGGATGGTGTATGGGATTTACCTCTGGAGTCTGTTAATTATGTGCTGTATGCTGATAGGCATGGTGAGGAAGAACATGAGGAGGACGGACAGGTTGCAAATGGGAAAATTGACCCGTAATGGTGTAAAATATGCATTGGAGTTTCTTTTTGTCTTATATTAATCTTAATTAGGGGTGTTAATTTGTATTTTTATATTTGTATTTCTAATACTCCAGTCTGCAATTTACAAGGATGACTGAGCTCCAAGTTCATAAAATCCATACAAAACAAACAACACGATAATATTATACATAAGCAGTTAAATAGTAGATATTCCAACAGCACTTAGCTAGTGCTTATACCGAGGCGGCTCTGATGCAGTGACCTTGACTAATGGCGCTGATGCGGTGTTGGGTCGATCATCATAATCCCATCCTTCAGATTCGTCGACACTAGTGCTGCTAACGACGTGTTCGCCTATAGCCACTGGTCGATTACTGTCAGATTCTGTGATTTCGACAGTCTGCGATCCAATTTGTGGTGGACTATTCGCCGGATTTGTGGATGATGCTGTATCTCCTTCTGGAGAGTCTTCCTCGAGCACGATTACACGACTACCTGAGCGGGTGTTGCTATTTGCAATTATACGTGCTGATCGCTCACTACCAGCTTGCCGCGATGCTGCATCGTACTGTTTGCTGCTATCTTTGGATCCGTTCATGTTGGATGAATTGGTTGCAGTTGGGGCGGATGATTGCTGATCTGGTGAAGAGGAGGACGGAAGCGGAACGTTATCTGCAAAGACTAGTAGGTACGTAACTTCTTGTAAACATCTAGATTCTGTTGTTAGAATAGATTTCATTAAATGCGATTATAAATGATTGGCATACTTCTCCAAATACTGTCGTGATTTTGCACGTCGCTTTTCGATTTCTTCGAGATGAGCCTTGCTGTTCAAGAACGGATCCGGGACCACTATAACAAGTCAATAATGTGATCTCTTTGAAGTAGAACAGTAGTTAACCAACCAGAGGCAAGCTCTTTTTCAAGATCTTCCGGCTCTTTTACTTGTTCTTCGGTTGCTGGCACTGGCACTGGTGTTCCGTTGGTTTTCGACCTTGATACAACGTAAGCTACTATATTCACCAACCTTGGCTCTCACACACGCACCTCTCCGCAGCTAAAGCCCGTTCGAGCATTGATATTCTCTTGAAATAGGACTCTACTAGTTTCTCAGTCCCTCGTTTCTCGCCTTCTAATCTGGATATCCGAGCCTGGGGATGATATGCGTCAGTAGGCAATCGCCGTAATCAATCAGATCAGTTTCCAGCTCCACGCCAGTCCCGTACCTTCATCTCTGCCCGCTCAATCTCCCATTGAATCCTACTCCGCTCGCTCTTCTGCCATTCTGTCTGCAGAAAACGCATCACGCCTGTAAAAGCAGTTAGCATACGCAGCCCACAGTTAGTCGCGTGTTGTATCAGAACTCCCACGTACCTTGGAGCGTGTACTCCGACTGTGGAGTCTGGCCATTCACTACTCCGGACATTACTGGTTCCTGTAGTAAATAATGCTAATTGTACTGGCTAATGCTGATCTATCGCTCGTCAGGTGCTCTGTTCAAACGCCTGCTGCTGCGCTGCGACTCTGCTGGGCTTTGATGGGCTCTGGTTGATTGACGATGGACAAACAAGGACGAATCCAACGCTCGAACCGGGATCCGGAACCCAGGGCTCAATTGGAACTGTCTGCGCGAACCAGCTCTTAAAATCAGTTCAATCTTGTCACTACGCATTTGCGGCTTTAATTGCATAACGTTCAAGCATTTAGAGCACTGTGCTTTGTGGCGGAAGCTTCGAGTCCTCAAAACTGACAATTGTCCACTGCTTCTTTGCTCCAGTTTGCCCCACTAAAAGACAGCTATTTCGCCTCTGTTCCCTTTGTTTCCGTACAATTCCAGCATTTCACGATGAATCCCGCTATTTCTAACATGGCCCTTATGTTTGGGCTCATGCAGCTTTCGAAGAAGATCCCGTTCGAGGATCCTATGGTTGTTTTCTACGCCAGATGTATCTATCTGGCCAGCAACATCATCATCTTTTCTGTTTACTTCTACGCCCGTTTCAAAGTCACTTCCAAGAATGGTGTGCATTTGTACTCGTGATTATCTATTTACAGCTTACTGACACTTCATAGACCTCACTACCTTGAAGTACGTCGAGCCTCCCGCGCCTATGTCTGGAAGCTCCGATAAGAAGCTCGTTACCACTACCATCAAGGAGTATGATCTCCAGCAGATCACTTCTGCCATGAGAGTATGTTTTTACTTTAGTAATATTCTTTTGTTTGTAATTGGCCGCTAACCAATTGCTTCCAGTCGTCCCTCTTCGGTATTGCTGTTCTCCTCTTCATGCACTTCAAGCTCAAGTACACCAACCCTCTCGTCATGCAGTCTATCTTGCCCCTCAAGAGTCTTTATGAACAGAAGATCATTCAGATCCACGTATTTGGTAAGCCCGCTGTCGGCGACCTTAAGCGCCCGTTCAAGGCCGCTGGTTTGTTCGCTGGTGCCGGTGGCAGTGGCGAGGTCGCTACTGACAAGAAGGCTATTGAGGAGGCTGAGAAGAGCGGTCTTGGTGGCGTTAAGGAGGAGTAAACTCGTCCATTTTACTGGTGTGGTTCGGTAGCGGCGTGTTGTCTGTTGTAGAATGCTAGATGAGGAAGATTAATGAGGTTTGAAAAGTGGAGCTGTTTTTTGTGCAAAGGTTTTTGCTTCTGGCTCATTTATGTCATGACAATATTTTATTTTCTTTTCTTTTATTTTGTAATTATATTTTATACACGCTTTAATTGTTCTGCATTGATCTATTTACAACTATTCACATTATCTTACATCTGTTTATATCCTCGTAGTTCACCGCCTTCTTCGAGGCGGTCCTGGCGACTGTCGAGATCTTCTCGGTACCGGAGGCGGCGATTCTTGCTTCCGACGCTCGGCAGCACTCTTCACTGTCTTGGTATCTTCAAAAGTGTGACTCATGAATGACGTTGGATCCTCGTCTTCGTCTTCGCTCAGGCGGTCGTAGTATAAACATGACTGGCAGTTGGCAAGATTATGTAAATCACAAAGCTGTTCTTCTTCTGATGCCGCAGAAACTTGAGCTTTACGTTTGGCTGATTTGCGCGGTATGGCTGGCGCAGGACTAGCTGAAGACGCTGTATGGAGCTTTGAAGTAAATTGGCTGAGCATAGCCAGTGTTGCCGCTTCGCGAGCTTCGGCCCTTTTTTTCTTTGACATCGCGGTCGTATCCTTCTTTGTCATATACTTCTTGCGTTCTTCTTCTATTAGAGATATTTTCTTCTTCGAAGACGCAGTGTCATTGTCGTCGGTAGCTTTCCGCTTTAGTGAAGCTTTCATGGCCATGATTTCGTCATTGATACGATCAAAGTCTGATTTTTGCGTAGACACTTGATCAAATGCAGTAGATTGTGTGTCGTCATCAGGTTTCGTTAAAGCTGCTGTTTTTGCTGGTGCTTCTTTTTTGTCGGTTGTATCGGCTTGCTTGCTCTTCTTCTTCTCCTTGCCTGCTTCTGAGGACGATTTTGAAACTCTTAGTGGTGGAACAGAAGGCGGGCTTATTTTCTCTTCCTCAGCAACAGTCTTATTTGAAAGACGTGAATCGTTCAAAATCTCGTGAGCCGGACGCATCTTGAACGAGGGAGCTGGCTCACCGTCCTCTTCCTCGTCGTCTGCAAACGACATTTTGACTTTTGCCTTGGCTTTCTTTTTCTTCTTATCTGCTGACGATGATTTTGAAGGATTTGAAGACTGTGCAGCTCGCGGGACCATATCCTCAAAATAGTTTATTACGATCTCTGCTGTGAGGATCTTTGCTGGGTACAGCGGTCTGTCCTCGGTGTCCAGCTCAGCTTCACCGATTTTGAGAACATTGAAAATAGTATCTCCCATTATCCGACCAAACATTGTATGTTTTCCTTGTAATTCAGGTGTAGCACTGAGAGTAATGAAGAACTGTGAGTTGTCGTTCATTTTTTCTGCATCAGGATTTCCCAGTAACCCTCTTCGGTTGAATCGCAGTCGTGAATGTATCTCGGAAGGAAATCCGCCCTCTTCGTGATATATACTAGATCCTCCATGTCCAGTACCAGTGGGATCACCCGCCTGGATGAGGAAATCCTTGACAACACGGTGGAAAATTGTATTATTGTAGGAGCCATCGAGACAGAGCTGCAAGAAGTTGCGACTGGCTTTCGGGGTCTCTTTCGCCCAGAGCTCTATTTCTATCGGGCCTTTTGTCGTGTGAAGAATGACTTTTGCTGTAGTCGGCGGTTCGAGTGCCGAAGACATAGCATCGAAGCCTTAGTCGTGGTCGTAGATGGTGGTTTGCGGAGAGGAAGTTGTGTAGAAGGAAGTTCTCTGACGTAAACAGGGCAGCGGCTCAGAGACTGGGCGGCCGCGAACTTGGGTTGACTGTGCCAGCCACGTTAATTGAAGCCTAGTCTGCAACGCACCCCAGTCACGATAGAGCAGCATCATTGCAAGAAAGCTGGTTGATTACTGACAGAATACGATGCCGGTATGTTTACTGATATTCTTTGTTGTTTTGCGGGCTTTCGAAAGATGCATTGGGGCTACGAGGGCGCTGAATACTAACTGTTCTCCACCACAGGCTTACCATTCCACATTCCTCGCTGAGGCCGATACACGGCTCGTTGGTGCGTCAATCTTTCGATCAATTTATGTTATTCACGTTTTGGTACAATTCTAATTGTATATAAAGGCAACTTCGCGGTTCTTCCGCTGCGAACCAAGTTCCGTGGCCCGGCTTACCCGACTGCTGAGGACTACGACATCATCGACGAAATCCTCGACTTATTCCGCGCTAACTCTTTCTTCCGTAACTTTGAGATTAAAGGACCCGCGGATCGTACGCTGATCTACGGTATCTTATTCATCACAGATTGCCTCTCGGCTATATCAGCAAACAAGAACGTATCCGTCGATCGCGCAGAGGCAAACCGAATCCTCAACACCCTCTCACTCGAACATTTCTCGATTCCCGGTGATGCTGGTTTCCCGTTGAATAGCTTGTATGCTCCACCCAGAGATCGCTCAGAGGCTGAGATGCTGAGAGGATATCTGGCACAGCTTAGACAGGAGTTGGCAGTGAGATTGATTGATAGAGTATACGGTAACGGTGATACGCCCAGCAAGGTATGTTCATCTCTCTAATTTGTATGTTGGTTATGATAGAGTTTAGTATACTAACATTTTGAAGTACTG
This sequence comes from [Lipomyces] yamanashiensis, assembly GCA_030572775.1. Lineage (NCBI taxonomy): Eukaryota > Fungi > Ascomycota > Lipomycetes > Lipomycetales > Lipomycetaceae > Myxozyma > [Lipomyces] yamanashiensis. The sequence continues at coordinate 339,979 of JAJMBS010000008.1, forward strand.
GTTGGCCTTCACTCGTCGTCGTTTCATGAACAAGTCGCTCTCGTAATTCGTTGCTGGATTACGTTGAGCGAGAGGAGTGTAAAGAGTGTAAAGTTACGTTACATCGTGCGTGCGTGCGTTTGGATGAATGAAGAAATGTATTATTTTTTCTGAAAATATATTCCCTTTGACAGTATTCCAAATATATAATCCCCATTATAACGCCATACAGTAAAAACTCAGTGTAGTCAAAATGCTATTCCAAAGCGCACTGTCTAATAAGATCCTCGCACCGCACAGATGCAAAAACTTATTTGGACTTTGCCTCCTTTTGTTCTATACGCTCTTTAGCGTGTTTGAGAGCATCTTTCTTCGCGATTTCTCTGCGAGATCCTTTCAAGACTTCGAGATGTCCAACTCTGGAAGACAACAGTTTCTCTGTGCCAACAGCAATAGCTGAGGAATGTTTCTGCGTAGATGTCAGTACATGACTACAATGATACCATAAATAAAGCTATCGATAAATATTCACAGTACCTTCATCAATTTTGCGCTGGTGATGGCAGAATTTTTGCGAGGGGCAATGATCTTTTTGGCCGCTTTCTTAGGCGTCTGCGACTTCTTGACGTTGCTATCGAGGATTGTTAGAGATCAGAAAACACTCTAAAAAATAAAACACATTATAAAGACTTTTTCTTAATAACTTTCAGTGCTCCTTGTGCCATTTTGTCTGCTCCAGCCTATATTGTCCCGGTACTCTGTGCGAACGAGTGCTCGCCCAGCACTGCTTTCACTATTTTTTTCAGGGGTCGAACTTCTCCCAACTAATTTCTTCGCTCCCAAACGCAAAAAAAATCTTCCCACGCCTCTCTGCTCATCCACCACTTCTTCTCACAACTTCATAGACATTAAACATGGTCAGAGAAGCTCGTCCTAAGCTTGGACGTAAGGCACGGACTAAGCAAGGCCTTATTCCTTCTTTCGACGATTTTAAGAGGGGCTCGCTCGAGCATAAGCCTAATAAGAGACCATCCTCGACATCAAAGTCGAACGGGAGCGGAGATCGCAAACGCAAGCGCACTGACGGAGACAAAGAAAGTAAATACCAAAACAGCAGGAAGAAAAGTGACAAGAAAGAGAAAGTTCAGTTTGTGAAGAATGCGGATGTGAAGAATGGTGATGATTTCTACGATTTTGGCGACGAGGATGATGCTGAGTTTAGTGATTCGAACGATTCCCCGGTTGACGATGTGAGTTTTGATTTTTTTTTTTTGCTTGAGAATTGCTTCAGTGAAACAGCTGTGTTTTGGATGAGTTCTGACTTTTTTTCTGCTTCTAGGATGATGTTGTTGACTCGGCAGATGACGTTGTCGACTCAGACGACGCAGAGGGCGAAAAAGCTATGTTCAGCGACGACGAAGGAGACAATGATCTACTAGAGTCCGCAAACATGCAAGGTTTGCAAAAAGCATTTAAAACCGTTGGCGAGCGGGAACAAGAAGAACAAGACCTGGCTGAACAAGACGAGAGTGAAGATGAAGATCAAGAGGAGGAGGAAGAGGACGATGAGTTTAACTTTGACGATGACGACTCTGATGGCTTGGTTGAAGGTGAAGACGGCGTTGACGAATTAGACGATGACGAACTTGAGGATGACGAGCTCGAATTTGGCGAAGAAGATGATGAAGAGGACGACGAAGAGGTCGAAATCAACGTCGACAAATCAACATTACCGAACGGCGACGACGAATCATCTAGTATTGCACCAGATATCCACCTCTCGCGTACGCGTATTCAAGAGATTCTCAACGTTCTCGATGACTTTTCCAAACTTGCTGAACCTGGCCGATCCCGCAACGAGTACATCTCTCAGCTTATTGCAGATATCGCAAACTACTACGGATATACCGAGTTTCTGGCAGGAAAGCTTTTTGAGCTTTTTTCTCCCCGTGAGGCTTTGGAGTTCTTCGAAGCGAACGAAGTCCCGCGACCGATTACTATCCGCACAAACACACTCAAGACCCGTCGGCGAAACCTTGCCCAGACACTTGTCAACCGTGGTGTGAATCTCAAGCCAATCGGAAACTGGACTAAAGTCGGTTTGCAGATCTTTGACAGTCAGGTTCCTATTGGTGCGACGCCGGAATATCTTGCTGGACACTATATTATTCAAGCTGCTTCTTCTTTCTTGCCGTGTATTGCTCTTGCACCTCAAGAAGGCGAGCGTGTGCTTGATATGGCCGCCGCTCCCGGTGGTAAGACGACATATCTTTCAGCGTTGATGAAAAACACTGGCTGTGTGTTTGCCAACGATTCAAACAAAGCACGTACTAAGTCACTGATTGCGAATATTCATCGTCTTGGCTGTACGAACACGGTTGTCTGCAACTACGATGCACAGGAGTTTCCCCGTGTTATTGGTGGTTTCGACCGTGTGTTGCTCGACGCGCCGTGTTCCGGCACAGGTGTTATCGCCAAGGACGCATCCGTCAAGACGAGCAGAAACGAGAAGGATTTCATCGACCTGCCTTTCTTGCAGAAGAAACTCTTGCTTGCAGCTATTGACTCTGTCGACGCCAGTTCAAAGACAGGTGGATATATTGTCTACTCTACTTGCTCAGTCATGGTTGATGAAAACGAGGCGGTTGTTGACTACGCGCTTAGAAAGAGACCTGATATCAAGCTAGTTGACACGGGACTAGCTTTTGGAGTACCTGGGTTCACTTCATTCAGAGGAAAGGAATTCAACCAGAAATTGAACTTGACGAGAAGATATTATCCACATACATATAACGTGGATGGGTTCTTTGTGGCAAAGTTTAAGAAAGTTAAATTGGAGGAGAAGCCGAAGCAAAAGTAATGGGATAGATAGAGGTTTTAATTAATAAATGATTCACTGAAGTTTGTAATTATATGTTCTTTCACTGGAGAATGTACCGAGACTTCATGAGAGCTGTTGATCCTACGCTGGGCAGACTGAACAAGGTAAACAAAGAGCAAAGCTGGTGTAAAGCACAAGGATGTACAAGACTAAGAAGATGAGCAACGGCTCTAAATAAGAATTCCAGTACTAAAATAAAACTTTTAAATCCATTCATTAGACTAAGTACAATTTATTTCCAGAAATAATAACACTCTTCAAAAATGCCAAAATTATCATATAGACAAAGAAATACCAGAAAGATAAGCACACGAGCAAATTAACTAAAGAAGGCGACTTATAAGTATGTGCACGACGACTACCGCGAAACTGAACAGAAAGCCGTTCTTAAACCCGAAGTAAAATCAAACCGAATAGGAAATTTCGTTTCTCTGAAAGAACAAAGATGTCAAATTGAAAATGCGACTTCCAAAAGCAGTTTAAAAGGCAACGATTCAAAGAGAGCGAGAGAACTAGAACGAGTAACCAGAGTTTATATATTCACCAGTTTCTTTGTTCTTGGCGAGCCACTCACCACCCAACCAAAGACGGATACATGAATCTTCAGGTTTCTTTTGCGGTGACTCCATTGGCACAAGCTTGTAAAAGTTTTCATCGAGATTGGTAGGTTCGCAAGAGCACTTGTCGTATAAGTTTGCGGGGCACTGTCGGTTGATATCGTGCTGATAACCAATGTCTCTGAAGAAGTGAGTCTCTTGCTTTGAGAGGAAGAGAACAACGGCAAGGGTGTGCAATGGAGCATCGCCGAAACGTTCGTAGAAGAACCCACCCTTACGATCGATGTAGTCAAAGTAGGTGTTGTAAGTTTTGCTTCGGAAGAAATCAAGCGAGCCGATTTCAAAGTTGGAGAAGAACTGACAGTTGTTGTACTCTCCGTCGTTTTTGTGGTCGATGATCCACGACATATCAGCTTCCGGATGAATAAGTTCAGGAAAGTCAGCCATAAACTCCTGAGTCTGGCGCCACATCGAAGGGAAAGAGCGAGCGTCGTCAAGAATGTTCATGTTGAATCCGTACTTGAGGTTGTTTTCTTGCATAAAGGCAAACGGATCGTAGTCGATGTCGCAAAAAAAGTGGACGTCGGGCTCGACACGCCAGTACCAGTCAAAATCGTCGAGGATGGGATGCTTGTAGAAGAAGCCAGAGTTCCAGCGACACATATGGCGATAAGAGATCATCCATCCCTTACCGACACCAATGGCTCCAAGATACTCAAGGGAGGAGATGAATCGGGATTCATCAATCCAGGGAGGAAGAGACCAATGCTCGTTAGGGATAAGCATGTAATGACACTCGGAAGTGGTGAGATTTTGTGTGCGCGCCTTGAAGTCGTCGTCGAAGGGGACGTCGTTGAAAAAAATCCAGGGGTAGTGATACTTGTGGTTGAATCGAGCTTCAAGCTGGCGCATGGACAGTTCGATTCCTTCGATCTCTGAGTTTCTCACAAGAGAGATGAGGGCAGCCTTTGGCTTGGGGCGGGCTTCGAGGACTTCGATAGGCACATCCTTGTCGGAGGAGGGAACAAGTAGCTTGAAAGCATCTTGGTTGTGAGCTTGGAAGATGGCGTCGTTGAGGGCCGCGTAGGAGGGCGCAACAACAGAAGGCCGCATGCGCTGGTGTATGATATACACGAGAAAAGTCAGGAGGGTGAAGGTGAGGGCGACCCATTGCATTGCGCGCTGGTAGAAGCGCGTGGGTCGCATGCCGCCAAAGAGCTCCTTGAGGATGGTGAACATAGCCGCGAGCTGGGGGTTTCTGTTCTTTTTCTTTTCCTCGTATTCGTCAAAGAAGGGTGCTGGCTCGGCGAGGGTAGACGAAGAGGAAGCTGCGAGCGGGAGGAGGTAGGCGGATCCGAGGTCGGATGCGACTGAGGAGCGACGAGAGGCCGGTGCGGAGTGGGCAAGGTAAGCCGAGTGGATGGACTCGGACGAGGCGGTGCGCGCAGCAGCTGGCGAGCGCGAGGAAGCTGCGACAGAGGACGAGGAAGTTGCTGCAGCTGTAGAAGCTGCGTCGAAGAGGGAGACTGCGCGTCGGGAAGCGCGTTGCTGGAGCAGCTGGTGCGACGCGGAGCGGTGGAGCGTCGGTGAAGACGCAGCGGAAGATGGCTGGAGAAGGTGCGGCGAAGGCTCGGCAGACGCTCTGCTCGGATTTTCTGCAAGCGGCAGCGGCGGCGGACGCGGATTTCGCTCGTGACGAGGCAGTTTGGCGGTGTGGCTAGCTTGGGCTTTTGGGGAACCTGGGCTGCTTGGAGGAGGAGTGCGCAGCCATAAGAGCTGAGCTGAACAAGGAGCGCTGCAGCGAGCAGCTGTCACGTGAGTTTATGTAAGATCACTGAGAATAGACTTGTAGAGTTAGTAAGAACTAAGTAAGAGTGCGCCGCACTTTAGCCTGGTTGAGAGTTAAGGCTTACCGAGTCACTGGCATAGCTGAGTCACGATTTAATTTACATTAGGTCAGAAATTAGTAAGCAAGTCCAGTGACTGCGCGTCAGAAGGTTGGTTATCGTGACGCGTTAGAGCACTTCATGAAGCATTAAGTGAGAGAGTGATGAATGGAGAAGACGACACAGACACGAAGCTGGCGATTCTCGCGTCTCTCTGCGCGAGCGATACGTCGCAGGAGGAAATCTTCGAGGCGCTGATTTCTGCTGGCGGCGATGTCGCAAAAGCCTGCGTAGCGTTGCTCGACACAAATTCGACTGGCAAACGGACATTTCGACGAGCGCAGAAACCGCTTCAGGCATCCGTTGCGCAGTTCTTCACCGCGGATCCGCACAAGCGCGCGCACTCAGAAGGAAGCAGCGCAGAGCGATACACTCGCGGTGTTGTACATCTTTATACTCCGCGCATGATCGCAGACCGCACGCCTTGCACCTTCACCGCCAACTTCCTCTCGCCTGAGCTCGCAGACGCGTTGTTGATCGAGCTGCTGGCTGATTCGGGAAAGTGGAGCGCGAACCAGTTCAGACTCTTCAACCGCGAAGTCAGCTCACCGCACACAACAGCTTTCTACGTCTCCAAGCACCGTCTCGGCGGAGGTGAGGCCTTCTCAAAAACATACTGCTACAACGGCGCAGCAATCCAAAACGTGCATGCTTTCAGTCCGACGATGGAGCTCGTGCGCACAAAAGTTGAGGAGAAAGTAGCTCGTGAACTGGCCTCGCGGCCTCGACAGCAATTCCAGACTCGCGAGCGTTGGCTGGCTGAGGTTGCATTCTGCAATCACTACGCTGGCGCACACGAAGGTGTGGGATACCACGCCGATAGACTTACTTACATCGGTCCCCAGCCGATCATCGCCAGCCTATCACTCGGAACAACGCGAGAGTTCCGGCTGCGTGAGTCCATGCCGGGAGCAAGCACACCAACCTATGCCCTTCATCTTCCGCACAACTCACTTGTTGTGATGCATGCGCCCTGCCAGGAACAATACAAACACACCGTCATGCGCTCTCGCAACGTCGAACCGCATCCTATTGCCGGAAACTCCCGCATCAACATCACATTCCGAATGTACCGCGAAGAATACGCACCCAAAAACTGCCCAATATGTCGCTGTGGTGTCACTATGATCCTACGCTGTGTCATGAAACAGCAAGCCACCAAGGGCAAATACTTCTGGTCTTGCGCGGCAGCTTATCAGCAGGAGACCGGCTGCGATTTATTTTTGTGGCAACCAGTTACTGATGATGGCTGTCCTATTCCTTTGCCGACATATGATTATAGTACTTCGACAATACCAGGCAGCAAGCCTGCTGCTGATGTCGTTGATGTCGTACGTGATACTAAAGTGAAGACTGACGCAAAGTATGAATGCAATAATCTTGTTACTGGTGATGCACCGGACTAGTCTCAAAGGTGCTTACTTCGTACACATCATCCAAAAAGAACACATGCGACTGTTGATCACGACTGTTACAGAGATCGGACAGCACAACTCTTCTACGATCCTGCTCTCTGAGATACACTCAAAGAGTCAGTCGACTGCGCTCGATAGCAGTGCCAGTTGACCGGAGCGAAAGTCGGGGCTCAGCACCCGCCCGTCAGCACAACAGACATGACAAGTGACATTCAGATTTACCAATGTCAAATCATACTAATACAAGTCCTTATACATCTAATCCTATCGTACATGTACATGAATCTAAAAAAAGCCATTTACGAGATATAATCGCCATCCTGGTCTCCAAACCTCATCCGATTCTGCGCCTTCCTCACATCAGTCATCGCAAACTGCTGCTTATACTTTCGGATTCGTCTTCCTCCACGTTTCTTTGACGGCTTATCGTCCGGAGCGGGTAATGCTTTCGTGCCATTATTCACCGGAGGGCCAGCAAGTTTGTCTAACGTTTCCTCTATCTTTTCGCGCATTTTATGGCCCGCACTGCCATCGATGTTGGAGTGCGCTAGATCAACGCGGGACATAAGCGACACTTTTCCTGACAAGATCCGCAATCCTTGTCTTCGTAGATCGTCTGGAAGTCGTTGGATTATTGGACTAAAAAAAAGAAATCCCTGTTGTCGTATACCGGTGTTTCCTAAACCGATATTTGTTTGGTTTCGTCTGTTGACGCCGAGAGCGGGCATGTTACATGAAGGCATGCGCGAGAGTCCGATGAGTCCGCCCGCGGCAGCAAATAACTGGGCTGCGGTCGTAGGTCCGACGAGAGCTGCGGTATTAGGCGCAAACACGGATAATTTTGTCGCGACGTATTGTGTGATTTTCCGTTTCGCGTTGTCGAAGAAGACGATTTGACGGCATGTCTCGTTCACTTCCTCGAGCTCTTCGGGAGATAATTCCCTGCTTTTTGAAGTCACAGCGGATACTGTAAGAACCATGATAATAGCTGCGGGTAAGAACTCTGACAGAGTTTCTCGTAATTCAGTAATATTCTCAATATTATTGCCAATAACCTGAACAGTACGAGCATAATCCACCGGATTCAGCACCAGCGACTCCAACTCCGGAAACCGCGGCCGATATCTCTCTGTCGCAAGTTTATAAAGAGTTATCGTCTCTGAAGTGATATCGGTTGCGAGGTCGTTTACTTGGACCAGTAGTTTGTATTCTGGGTTGTCTTCGATGCTGCCGTTTGCTGTTGCTGCCTGGGACATGTACACGTCGATTTTCTATTCATAGTTAGCTTCATTCTTCGAAAATAAAAGATAAAACATACATCTAAAAGCGGCGTCAAAGTATCAATCAATGAGATCTCTGTATCTCCATTCTCTGTTTTCTGTTCATGCTTTACATGCTCGTGATCTGTTGTACTCCCAGGATCGATTCCATCAAGCTCAGGCGATGCCTCCCGCGACGCACTCGGCGACGGCGACGGCGAAAAATCCGCCAACAGCTCGTCTACTAGCGACATTCTAAAACAATATCACACAGCTCTAGATCCAAATCACACTGCGTAGAGTCAGTCAAAGGTGGTTTGAGAGCAGCGTTGGCTTAAGTGTGAATATCAAAGAAATTCAAACGTGGTGGCGAGCCGCACACACACGAACACATAAACAAATTATCGAGACTGTGCTTGACCTGCTTTCTATACAGCAGTGTATTTGTGTAGAGCTGATATATATTGGATTGTGTTTTTAATATTGAATATATATCACACGAGGTTGAAGAAGAGGGTTGCTTTTAACGTGAGTATCTCAAGATCATTTGCTTCTCTACAAACTGGGATAATCAATACTAACATCAACAGACAACAGTCTTGTCACTGAGTTCACCAAGTGATAATGGAAGATCAGCTCAAGAAAATCAACTTTACGTCGACGGCGGATAGGCTACCTGGAAGCGAGGTCGAGGAAACACCTGGTGGACTGCGGATTCCAAGCGCGAAAGGCGGTCTGATAATTCCCAAAGCTCGACAGCAACAGCAGCAGCAGCAGCAGAGAGATAGCGAACCAGAACAACGCTCAGAGAGACAAGATGACTTCAAAAAACCACGGCTACCAGCGTCAGTCATGGCATCTCGACGGGAGCGCAGACTCGAGACCCCAAGTCACGGTCCTGGTCTCTCCGACGAAGCCCGCCGTCGTCTTCACAACCGTCAACGACAAGGCCTCAACTCTTCCTCCTCAGCATCTAGAAAAAGAGCAGCGGAGAGAGATGATGGCAATGAGGATTATCAGGTTCGGGTATCGTCGCGCACAGCATCGTCGCGCTCGTCTCGTCCTTCATCGCGAATGACGGCGCGAACTCCATCCGCCATGCGCCAGCAAACACCACAGGTCTCTACCCGCGGTCTTCTTCCTTCGGACTACGACGAAGAGAGTTTATCAGCTCTTGAACGAGACTGGTACGCGACCGACGAGCTAGGCCATGTAGCGGGCGACGAGACTCATAACCCGTTTGGCAGCTCGACCTATGACGTCGCCGAAGCTGAATCAAAACTTCAAGCGAAGATGGCGACACGGATGAGTATGCGTGCACAGGCTAAACAGAGGGATGCTGATCGCTGGGAAACGAACCAACTGTTGACATCTGGTGTTGGTCAAGGTATGGGATTAGAATTAGACGCAGACGACGGCGATGCCGAGCAGAATCGCGTGCATTTACTCGTGCACGATCTTACACCGCCGTTTCTCGACGGACGAAACGTATTCACTCGACAACGCGATCCCGTATCTGCAGTACGCGATCCACAGAGCGACATGGCGGTATTCAGCCGTAAAGGCTCGGCTCTCGTGCGCGAACGACGTCTTCAACGCGAACGTCAGCGACAGGCTCGTGATTCTCTCAACATGGCGGGGACTACTCTGGGAAATGTCATGGGCGTCAAGCAAAATGATGACGATGAATCTGATAGTGTTTTGGCCGGAGATGGAGGGCCAAAGCAGGGAGATGACGATAACAGCAGTAAATTTTCTGCGCATATGCAAAAGAGTGTCGCGGCATCTAAATTCTCGCAAGAGAAGACTATTTCCGAGCAACGACAGGCTTTACCAGCTTTTGCCGTGCGTCAGGAGCTACTAAGCGCCATTCGTGACAATCAAGTGACGATCGTAATCGGCGAAACAGGTTCTGGAAAAACGACCCAGTTAACCCAGTTTCTGTACGAAGACGGATACGGCAAACGCGGTCTTATAGGGTGTACCCAGCCTCGTCGTGTAGCAGCAATGAGTGTTGCGAACCGTGTTTCAGAGGAAATGGGCGTCAAATTAGGAAGTACGGTGGGATATTCGATTCGATTCGAGGACTGTACATCCGAAGAGACCGTCATCAAGTACATGACTGACGGTGTGTTACTACGAGAGTCGCTTCAAGAGTCAGATCTTGATAAATATTCCTGTATAATCATGGATGAAGCTCATGAGCGCGCGCTCAACACCGACGTCTTGATGGGTTTATTCAAGAAGATCCTTGCGCGCAGACGTGATCTAAAGCTCATAGTAACATCGGCGACTATGAATGCTGATCGGTTTTCTCGGTTTTACGGTAATGCTCCGCAGTTTACGATTCCTGGTCGAACTTTTCCGGTTGATGTGCTCTACTCTAAATCTCCGTGTGAGGATTACGTTGACGCGGCAGTCAAACAGATTCTAACAATTCATTTGCAACAAGGACCAGGTGATATTCTTGTATTTATGACAGGTCAAGAAGATATCGAAGCTACATGTGAAATCACCGCTCAAAGACTTGCAACTCTAGATAATCCGCCCAAGCTTGAGATTTTACCAATCTATTCTCAAATGCCAGCTGATCTTCAAGCCAAGATTTTCGACAAAGCAGCCAAAGGCACTCGAAAAGTGATTGTCGCGACGAATATCGCCGAAACGTCGTTAACTGTCGATGGTATCAAATTTGTGGTTGACTCGGGATATTCAAAGTTGAAGGTGTATAACCCGCGGATTGGAATGGATTCGTTGCAAATCACGCCGATTTCTCAGGCAAATGCGAGTCAGCGGTCAGGACGTGCGGGTCGTACCGAGCCTGGAATTGCGTACAGACTATATACTGAAAGCGCGTTTCGGAATGAGTTTTATATTCAAAATATTCCTGAAATTCAGCGGACAAATCTTGCCAATACGATTTTACTTCTAAAGTCACTCGGAGTGCGTGATCTGATGGAGTTTGATTTTATGGATCCACCACCGGCAGAGACGATGACGAGCAGTTTATACGATTTGTGGGCGTTAGGTGCGCTTGATAATATGGGACAGTTGACTTCGCTTGGATCGAGAATGGCATCGTTTCCAATGGAGCCGTCTTTGTCGAAATTGTTGATTATGTCGGAGGAGTATGAGTGTACGCAGGAGATGCTGACGATTGTGTCGATGCTGAGTGTGCCGAATGTGTTTTACCGACCAAAGGAGCGACAAGAGGAGTCTGATGCTGCTCGTGAGAAATTTTTCGTTGCCGAATCAGATCATCTTACACTTTTGAACGTGTATAATCAATGGGAATCAAATAATCGGTCAGATAGTTGGTGCATGCGACACTTTTTGCATCCAAAGACGCTTCGTCGCGCACGTGAGATTCGACAGCAGCTTCTCGATATCATGACTTTCCAAAAACTTGAAATTCGATCTTGCGGGTCTGATTGGGATATCGTTCGCAAATGCGTTTGTTCGGGATACTTTTTACAAGCAGCAAAAGTCAAAGGTTTAGGCGAGTACGTCAATCTCCGGACTAGCGTGACCGTACAACTTCATCCGACATCTGCGCTGTATGGGTTGGGATATTTGCCTGAATTTGTGGTGTATCACGAGCTTATTCTTACCTCGAAGGAGTTTATGTCGACTGTGTCTGCGGTTGATCCGCACTGGCTTGCTGAGCTTGGTGGAGTGTTTTATAGTGTCAAGGAGAAATCTGGGTACACCTCTCGTCATAAACGCGCGACTGAGCAAGAATTCTCTCGGAAGATGGAGATCGAAGAACAATTTGAACGAGATCGGATTGCGAAAGAGGAGTCTGCTGCGAAGGAAACGGAGCAGCGGGCGAAGAGTGCGGGCGTAGTGGGTATTGCTACGCCTGGATTGTTCAGGGCGGGCACGCAAAGGCAATCTGGATTGAGAGCAGGGACGCCTGGAGCGAGGACGCAGACTCCGAGAGTGAGAAGAGGGTTTTAGTGTACGATATTTAAGAGTGTAATGTATATATCTATAAGAATCATATAAAGTCATTTATTATTTTATTCATAAAATGAAAAAGCCAGGCTTAGTAGTTGTTGTTGTATCCGCCATTGTTGTATCCGCCATTGTTATAGCCAGCCTCATTATATCCGCCGTTGTTATAGCCACCTTCATTGTATCCGCCGTTGCTATAACCGCCATCATTGTATCCACCGTATCCACCGCCCATGGATTGCTGTATCTCTCTGGGAGGAGGACGCGCGCGAGGGTCGTACATCTCGTCGTTACCGTAATGCTGGTCGTACATCTGGTTGACCTGCTCTCGAGCGTGGCGTTTAGCCTTCTCACTAGGCGGGAGTTAGCACGTAGATCTTGAAATAAGATCAAAGAAGGGGAGTTTACCGGTCGTAGAAGTCAAGACCCTTAGTCTCGACGAGCTTGTCGACTTCAGCACCGGCGAAACCGGCGAGGAGCTCCTTCGCGAAAGCGTGGTTGACGGGCTTGCCTTCTCTGCGCTGCCTGGAGGGATGTTAGAATGTGTAGGTTTCAACAATGATCTGGATCAGAGATGATGATCGTACTTGTCCTCAAAGGCCTTAAACTATAAGAGAGTCAGCAATTGAAGCCTAGATCAGGATCCAACATCAAAGAAGAGACATACAGCAGCAAACGAGGCAGCGCCAGCGACGGCTTCGTGGGAGAACTTTGCTTCGTGCTCCTCGGGGGTGTAGTTGTTGTTGTAGATCTCCTGGTTCTGGTTGCGACCGTACTCGAAGATGTTTTCGATAGCCTGCATTTTGGATCGGGTAGTCAATTGAATTGGTTTAGAGGGTAATTGGGATATAGCAGAGGGTGTGTACAGAAGGAGGAGGAGGATAGCGGCGGAGGTATTTATATTGATGATATCCGAGGCGGTGAGGGCGGGGCTGAGCCAGACGGAGACGCGGGGGAGGAGAGGATCACAGAGGCGGTACGACTGTGATCGGTAACTATTATACTAATAATATACAGTACTATATTGTATATAGATAATTGCAAATAGAATACGATACCATTGTATTATATTCACAATACAATGACTACAATACAGCACAATACCATAACTACAAAGCATTACAATAAACTACAATATAAGAATGTGCCTGCTTGGCGGCGCAGGGACAGAAACGTGGCTTCGGATCGTCATGAATTCTTCGAGCGATTTCCTGAAACACTGCCACACATTGTCGCTGTTATTCTTAGAATATCACTGTATTACATCTTCAATTGCTTCAACATCAACAACAACACTCTTATTCTACACAAAAGATACTGCAAAGAACATCCAAACATTGCAGATCTGTCTATTTAAGCGCCGTCTCATAGCTCTTCGCCTTCTCAACCGTCAGACATGTCAATCTGGGCATTCTTGGCAAATTACTAATATATTATTACTACAAATAAGTAATGATGACTAACAACAGTCAGTATTCTCAGCTACTTCTACAATACGACTACACTAACGATTAAAAACACAACATATATTAAAACAAAACAAAAACAACTGCATAAACCCATAATATAAATAATAAACGATAAAAATACAATAATGGTCTAAATATACACCACAATAATACTAACTCCAATTATCTTCCACCGCCAACCACAAAATGTCGGCCCCACGGCACTTTGCACTTTGAAACACACCAGTTAAAAAAAAGAAAATAAACAATTAACCAACTAGCACAGTAACAGGCATCACAGGTTTATTTTATAACAACACCAACCGCAACAGAAACTCCAACTCTACTCGATAAACCAGGAAAACCAATTCAGGTGCAGTATAATTAACAAAAAAATATATAAATCAAGATCATTTACTAAATTCTCAGTAGAAAGCGGATTTCTACCGTGGTATTGCTGTACTGAATGCTTTCAATTATCCTACAATATCACAGAAGCTTACCATAATCTTACTATTTCTTACGTAAGCAATTTATAACCGGGTTACTGATAGGACCTTGATGGCGCTTTCTATTGAAGAAGAGTGTCTTGGGCTGTTGTGTTGATGGATTTGAAAAGTGCTCCTACAATAGTAGGATGCTTCTAAAAGTAATACTTTAATAACTTTATTATCCATCCTGCTCTGATTTCTAGCTATATTCTTATAAACTCTTCAATATTTCTATATTACTATCTATCCCGCTATCTACACTTTCCCTCGCCTCCACAAGTCTCTCTCACACACGCGGTGGCGCTATCCGAATGCAGCACTCACGCCTCAACCGTTGCGGCTCATTGCCACAATAGATTGGAGAATACTGCGCGTAACTGGCTCGAGATAGTTGCTGGCGCAGTAGATAGCTTTAATAGTGCTGCTGTGACCAGTTCACCTGTCATCTGGACTAACCCATCAATAAGCAGTAACTTGTTATCGGTGCTGGCCAGGCTGCGGGGTGGCGAGATAGCCACAGCAGTATCAGACGCCGCGAGCTCGTGCAAACTATCGACCTCGATGCGCTACCATCGCTTGTTCTGGGTCCTTCTAAACCAATAATTAGTGCTTTATAAGTTGGTGTATTACACCCCAATACTAGCTGGGAGTACCGCCAGGGTGCATCGGCGTAGATATCAGCGCCCCGGCGATTGCAGAAACTTCCCTCGTTTCCGGCGCGCTTCTTTGAGCAGCGCGTCTGGTGGAGATATTCCATATAACGTACTCTGTTTAAGCAAGAGTAGGGCATTGTTTCAGTAGATTAGAATTACCAATAGTCGCGTGGACAGCCACCAAGCAGCCCGGGAAAGCTAACTTGCCCCGGCCTCGTTGCAGTTAATCCAAGACCCGTTGTCTTCGTTTCGTCCGCACTGCCGAACCCGCTAGGCCTGATACTTATAAACCCCTTCGATCCTCCTCCTGTCTTCTCCTCACTGACTCACTCACACTCCTTCTCGGCCTCCCTGCTGCGCTCCAACCATTCCCTCCCGAACGCGTCCTCTCGTATCTCGTCTGAGAAGCCTCGCGCAGTCCTCCGTCTTCACGACCATGTCCGCTCCTTCACAGTTGCCCGCCGGCGAGTCTGCCAACACGTCCTCGCCACTTCCTTCTTTACCTTCTTCCCGCGGATCGACTCCCACGATAGCAGTCCCCGCGCAAGCACGCTCTGCCTACGCGGCCGCTGCTAACATCATCCGCACGCCGTCCCTCACGCCAGACCCAGACACCGCCCTCAGGCTCTACGCGAACCCATCGCCCACCGGAGCCACCTCGCCTCCGCCAACCTCGGTCTCGTTCTTTAACCACCCTGCACGCCTGAACTCGCCTCTGTCGCCACCGTCTACGTCATTCTTCAAGCAACCTCCTGTGCACTTCCCTGCGCAGTCTACACAGCCGTCACAAGAATCCATCATCGGTGTAGCCACCGCCGCCGCCGCCGCTGCCCAGCAAGCTATTCTGAACCACAACCGCGACCTCGCGTGGGACAAGACAATCGAACGTATCGTCAAGGGAATTGTTTCTATCAAAGCCTCGGCTGTGCGTGCTTTTGATACCGAAGCTAGTGGAGATTACACCGCTACTGGATTCGTTGTTGATAAGGAACGCGGTATCATTCTCTCAAACAGACATGTCGTCAACCCTGCTCCTATCACTGCTACCGCAGTCTTTGTAAAGTGAGCTACTCAATTTAATTTTTCTAGAGCTAATGCTAATATTTGATATAGCTACGAAGAAGTCGCCCTAAAGCCAATCTACCGCGATCCCGTCCACGACTTTGGCTTCTTCCAATACGATACCAACAAGGTACAATTCCTCGACGTCGAAGAAATCGAACTTCGTCCAGACCTTGCCAAGATCGGTCTCTCAATCAAAGTGGTCGGCAATGACTCCGGAGAGAAGCTTAGTATTCTCGGCAGCACGCTGGCAAGACTTGATCGTGCTGCTCCGCGGTATGGCGACGACTCTTACGAGGACTTCAATACCTTCTATTTTCAAGCTGCTACTGGAACCTCAGGCGGATCCTCGGGATCTCCTGTGCTGAACATTGCCGGCCAGGCAATTGCCTTGAACGCAGGCGGATCAAAGCGCTCTGCATCGTCGTTCTACTTACCACTTGACAGAGTCGTTCGTGCACTTAACAGACTCCGCAACGGCCTTCCAATTACTCGTGGAACTCTCCAAGCTGAGTTTGTGCACCGCTCCTACGATGAACTTCGTCGTCTGGGATTCTCGGCTGAAGCAGAGGCAATGTGCCGTACCTGGAACTCCAAGTCTAATGGACTCTTGACTGTATCGCGTGTTTTGCCTGGAGGCCCTGCACATGGCAAACTCGAGCCAGGCGATATCCTTGTCGCATGCAACAGCACAATCCTCGACAGCTTTGTTCCGCTCTACGAGATCTTGGACGAGAGTATCGATTCAACAGTCAACTTACTTCTCTACCGCGGCAAGTCTTCATTCGAATGTAGCGTCACCGTTGGAGATTTACACTCCATCACGCCTGACCGCTTTGCCGAAATCGGCGGCGCCATCTTCCACGACTTGTCATACCAACAAGCCAGATCTCACGGCATGCAAGTCAAGAATCAGGGTGTCTACGTCGCGTTCTCAGGAATGCTCAACTGGAACGCACTCACCCGCAACTTCCTAGTCGTCGCGGTCGCAAACAAACCGACGCCAAATCTCGATGCGCTGATCAAGATCCTGAGAACGATTCCGGATGGCAAGAGTGTGCCTGTTCGGCAGCGAGAACTGGCTGTGTCGCGTGAGACTGTGAATTTGGTTTCGATTGATAGACACTTTCATCAGGATCATCTGTATGTGCGAAATGATGCTACTGGTGTCTGGGATCGCGAGAAGTTGGTTGCAGCAACCGAGGATGAGATTATAGAACCTGATACGGCTGTTGAGGAAGTTGAGGAAGACGAAGATGAAGAGTACGATCCGCTTTCGGTATTGCGCGATAGTCTGGTGTATGTCAACGTTCGGCTTCCATTTAGCGTCAACGGCTACGCTTCTTTGAACCCGTACTACGGTGTCGGAACTATCGTCTCTCTTGCGCATAACTTCCCTATAGTCGCAGTTGATCGTTCCGCTGTACCTTCTGAAGCAGTCGATATCAGACTCACGATCGGACATTACTATGTCACCGGTCGTGTTATTGCTATGGACAGATTGGCTTACTTGACTTTCAATCCGGCAGATTTGCCTGCGAGTGTGAAGCTCCAGGTTGCGCAGTTCGACCCTGATGTGAAGCTCAAGGTAAAGGATCCAGTCATGATTTTGGGACTTAATAGTTCGCATTCGGTGATTGAGAAGCATTCATCTGTGGCTTCGTTAGGGGATATTGGCACGTCGAAGTGTAACCCTCCGCGGTTTAGATTGATGAATGTCGAGGGTATCTCACTTACTGAGAGTGTCTCCTGCGATGGTGGTTTGATGGCTCAGAAGCATACTGATGTATCCACAAACCGTGATGTGTACAAGATTATTGGACTCTGGACGAATGCATCATCGCAAAACGCTTCAGATACCGATATCTTCTGGAAGACTGGAATTCATTTTGGCGTCTACATAAAGCCGACTCTTGACCGCATCCTCGCCAATCTCTCGCCTTCATCGACAGTAGGCGCACCCATGACGATCAAATCACTACCGAAATTGCGCACTTTCAACTTTGAGACGAGTGCGGTCTCGTTGTCAGTTGCCACGAGTTTGGGATTACGTGCCGCGCGCATTAAGCAGTTCACAAAACTTGCAAAGACACAGCTCAATTCGACCAACGTGTCGTTGATTACTGTGTTTGACAAGTTCCCGCACGCTAATAAAGAGGTTAATGATAGCAATGATTTGAAATCGGACGATATTCTTCTTGAAATTGATAATGACCCGCTCGTGTCTTTGCAGACGCTCGAGCGACATCTTCAGGATACCTCTAAATTAGTTTATGAGTTTACGATCTTGCGCGATGGAGATGAGATTCGTATTCCTATTCGACCGCTTTTGGATATGTCTTCAGGTATCGTCGCTCCCAAGATCGTTCAATGGAGCGGTGCGTTTCTGCACGAGACTTTTACAGAAGCAGTTGAGCAAGTTGCTCACGGCTCGACTCTCGTTCCCTTATCTCGTGGCGTATATGTTGGATCTGTATCATACGGCGCTCCGGCTTTGAACAATATCCGTCCCGCGCAATGGATAATCGAAATCGACGGCTCAAGCGTGACAGATCTCGCCCAATTCCTCGAAATAATCCGTACCAGAAAGTGGTCTGACGGGCAATTTGTCCGCGTCAAGCTCGTGAATCGAAGAGATGTTACTTCGGTTGTTAGCGTGCAGGTTGATGAGAGATATTGGCCTCTGCGATGTCTTGTTAGAGGTGAAAATGGGTTATGGACTCATGAGGTTTTGTAATTATATGTATGTATAAGAGTTAGATATTAGATATTGTATAGTGGGTGTGTTACTCTTTTGAGTTTTACATAGCATTAGGGTATACCAGAGTATATTAGAGTATATGATTTAGAGTGACATTGTGAATACAGCATTATATTACTATAAGGTATTGAGCTTTCATTATATCTAATCTAATTCTCTTGTTTTAACGCACCAATTTTGAAGTAGACCGTCTAATCAGTGTATCCAACAACAACATCAGAAGGTCTATAATCAGACAAATGACACTTCCAATCATAGTACTCCTTCATGACCTCATAAGCGGTAGTATTCCGACCACCATTGCTTCCGTCTAATTGGAAGTCAATGCGTGATATTCCTGCATAGAGTACCTTGTGGAATCCGGTGGACGTGATGTAGAGGCCCATACGGTTCTCGATGTTAAAGCTGCGTGCATAAAGTCTTTGAAGACAATAGAGGAGTTGTACTTATCGACAGACGTCTCGTTCATAGGCATCATATCGAGCTCTCCTGTGATGATTTTATATCCAGCACTATCAGATCCCGTCGGCGGAGAATTGAAATCTCCAAACACAAACACAGGTTTCTCAGTAACAACTGCCTCATACGCACCGCGATATCTCAACATCGAACCAGCAAGCTGACGCTGGGCGTCAGATTGATCATCCCAATGAGTATAGAAACTCGGACTTGGATTTGGTGCGAAGGTGAGAAACTGTCGCGCTGCATTAGAAGCCCGCGCCAGGGTATTTGAAGGACTCGAAGGGATAGATGGAGAGCCAGTACGTGCTCCAGTCCATAACCTTGGTCATCTCCCTAGATCACATATTATCTATTGTTGATATAGACATCAAAGAGAGTACATACTTGCTATAGAAGATGGCTTCAAACTCGCCAGCAATGACACCATTGTCACGGCCGACACAGATGTAATCGAAATCAGGCAACAGAGTAAGCGAATCCTGTTCCTGGCGATTAGAGGCCTCCTGAGCACCTGCATTTCTCTGCCAGTAAGCTACTCTATCAGATATATGTAAGTACAGCATGGTTTATATATATGTCGAAATACTGACAGCATATCTTGGTCATACACAAATTCTTCTAGTAATATGCAAAAATTGATATCGACAATAAGCAGACCCCGGCGAGACCTCTGTTCATTCAAGGGGACAATAGTGGAATATCCCACGTGGGTACTTGTAGAGAGGATATCTGGTTTGAAGCATTTAGAAGCACAAATCAGAAATAGTGAGAAACATGCGCTAGGTTTAGTATCTTGGCGTAATGTTTTTTTGTGAGATTTGGTGCAGTTGAGTAAAGATAGAAATTGATTTACCGAGAAGAGGATTTCGAGATAGGGGTAAGATGATATTGTGATCATAGCCAATAGTAATAAAGCTCTCTTGGTGGGTATATAATGTTATAATATAATAACAGAATCTATAATGCATATTTTTGCACTTTTAATATCTGAATTGCGAACTCAAGAGTAGAATTCCGCACGGCTGTATTAGAAGCACAGCATCAGAGGCACGCGCAGCCGTGCCTTCTTCAAGCTCCTAACTGTATCCTCCCATAGAATGATCTCACTCCGCAATCCTTCCCGGTATCAGAAAAACAACAGTAAACATTCCTCTGCATACGATATTACAGTTATCGTGTGCTGTTTCTCGGGAACTGTCAAGAACGTGGTAATTGCGACTTTGTGTAATATGCTGGTTGTCTGTTGCCAGTCCTGCGTTTGCGTGCGGCTTGGATGCGTGCTCATAACCTGGAGAATTGAAAAAGACAGGAAAGGAGTAGGTTGTTTGGGTGTTTGCACAATACTTTGGATGCCAAGTTGGATAGCGGAACTTCAGAGAGTATGATCATTTTGAAAATAAACTAAGGAGAGTCAGTGGATGAGTGGAAGAACGAGCTTACTTAATGCAGGGCAAGAATCAGTAGACCTAGGATGATCCGATCTGGACGAGTATTACTCAATGATTTCAATAACACAAATTAAACACAACCACCGTGAGAGAGATAAATTAATTGGACTGAATTGCTGGAGAAGAGACGGAGGCCCTTACGCGATAGTAGATGAGAGCATATTTTAGTGATAGGGTTTACGGTTGATTGACTCGGATGTAAACTTAAAAGCTAAACAGCTATAGGCATGTATTATTGCATTCAGAAGTGTATTTCAAGGATATAAGTTAATCAAAGCGTTGGATAGGTATCGAGAAGTTGATTGGCAAGAGCAGTTAATTGAAGAGGGAGAGAATGCGCAATTTATTGAAATTATATAGCAAATTGTATGTTTTTATTTGCTATATGAAGCAAGAATATAAACAAAATGATTGCAGAGTGAGTCTTGATATTCCGCAGTAATCAGACACAGTAAATGTATTTTGTCAGTAGGGTTCACCATATCCAGTCTACCCCCCACAAGCCTACACAAATGAACTCGCTTGAATTCCTGCTCTTCAGTTGACATAATTAAGTGATATTCCGTTGCTAGCTTTGATAGCTTAGTGTTTTTGGTGTGCTGTAGTCGGGTTCAAAACCGGACAACGGAGGCGTTGGGATTTCCCCGGATGAATTGCTGTGTGGGAAGTAAATGAAGCAAGCAGTCAAGTGCGCCTGGCGGGTTGCGTAGATTATGACTACGCTGGAATATACAACAACAGTACAATATAATTCTGATATATAATCAATATCTATAACAATACACAAATAGCAGGCTAATCCATACCAGTTCCAGTTCTTCCGCCTCCTTGCAAAAAGTGGAACTGAGGAATTTACGAAACAGGCTCAGAGGGGTGCTTCACTCTCGCCGCACTAAATAGAAACTCCACGCACTCAGTCCGGGATTTTGAGGATGAATTAGTTATTGTTGCATGCGGTTTGCTGTTATTGTTCAGCAAATTATAAACAATCATGGTATCGTACAGTCAGTGACCACCAATTATTCTTATTTTCAAACCTCTGCCGAGCACTCACGGAAGCAACAACATCCTCAAATCCCAACCGAACCCCACCTTTTCCCTGTAATTGGCGCGGCTATTACTCCGAATATCCTCACTTTTCTGTTTTGGGAACAGTCCTCCTCGCTTACCTGCAAGTACTTCAGTCTCCTGCGTTGCCATGTTCACTCACACCCTCGTCCTATCATCCTCAGAGTCGTCTTATCGCATATCCCACGATGAAGTTCATTTGCTACATGATTGACAAGAAGGGCGCGGTATGTTCTCATCTACCTCTCTTCTACTGTTCTCATACTCATTTTTTTTCTTCCAGCTTGCCGCCCGCATGGCTGTTCGCTCTGCTCACATCGCTAGAGCAAAGGCCCTCATTCAAGAAGGCTCCATCGTTTCCGGCGGTGCCATCACCTCCTCCTACTTCGACCCTACTGTCGAAGGCGCAAAGCCCGAGATCATCGGATCCCTCATCATCATGGAGGCAGAGTCCAAGGAAAAGGTCATGGAGATCATTATGTCGGACGTTTACGCTACCGAGGTCTGGGACTTTGAGGCTTCCAAGATCAACCACGTATGTACCGCTTTGCTTGTTATCACAGATCACTTGCTAACTTCAATTTTTAGTTCATTGCTACCTAATTAGACGCTCCTCTAGAATGAATTGATCTTAATTTGTATCATCATATAATACATCTATTATGTCTTCTTTTCCAACCTCAATAATCAGCTGAAACTATGTACAATTTTTAAACCGCATAAACACATCCTTTGATTTCACTAATAGAAATTCCACTTATAAGCAGTATTTCCTCCGGAAGTCCTTTCAGTACCAAAAATATACATCGTGCTAACATCAGGAATCTCAGAGCGCTCTGCTACCGGTCCTGTTATTATACAGTCATCGTCAGTCCAGATTGGCTGTACGTCGGGTTTTGTTCCTTCTTTAATCGAAATGTTGTCGATAAGGTCCATATCTGCTTGTTCAAGTTCGAAATCGCTGTAGGCGTTGGATATTACTCGATTTTTTGTCGACGGTTTCGGAAGATAAGCCTACCAGCTGTTAACGTAAAAGATTTCAATAATCTCCTCAAACTCTCGGAGACTTACAATTCCATTCTGCAGCGCCCAAGCAATCGTAAGCTGCGCAGCAGTCTTGCTGTATTTCTTCATCAGTGTCTGGATCGTCGGATGCATCGCGGTCTTCATCATCGCTCCCCCCTGCACATTATAACCCACGACAGCAATATTCTTCTCTTTGCAGTATTCTATCATCTCCTTTTGTGGATGTAGAGGATGTATCTCACCTAAATATTAATTTCAGACTCCATTCCAACTTTTATCAATTTCAAAATCAAAAGTAGCTTACACTGATGTACGTGAGGTATCTCAAGATCAGTCTTTTCGCAATATTCTA
Source organism: [Lipomyces] yamanashiensis (assembly GCA_030572775.1). Taxonomy (NCBI): domain Eukaryota; kingdom Fungi; phylum Ascomycota; class Lipomycetes; order Lipomycetales; family Lipomycetaceae; genus Myxozyma; species [Lipomyces] yamanashiensis. The sequence continues at coordinate 362,744 of JAJMBS010000008.1, forward strand.
CAAAAGCTTTGAGCTGTGGCAAAGAAATATTCGCAACTCCTAGGGCTTTAGTAACTCCGCTCGCTAGTCCTTCTTGCATCTGTATCCAAGTATCATAAAAATTCCAGGTGTCATTTGGGATCGGTTCGCCAGACTTCCATGCCGAGCGCGGGTATTGCATATAGAACTATCATGCGTTAATTCGACTTCCTAGCAATTTGCATCACAATTGTCGTACCAGATCGATATATGGTGTTTGTATGGCCGTGGCCGCTTTCCTGAGACGTTTCGTGGCATGTAGATGCTTCGTATTCCAGCTAATGGCACTCGATCAGATTCTATGCTCTCGTCATACTAAATGTGCAAACGTACAGTTTTGTGGAAATAAAAAACTCTGACCGATCTATTGGAAGATGTACAATTTTAGACCCGATAACACTTTCGACATTTAGAATCTAGTTTTGTGTCAGAAGGATGTATTGGAAGCTAATGTCGTGGCAGCGTACCGACGATGTATCAAAATGCCTATATTCTTGCTGAATAGCAGTCTATTTTCATAATCAGTAACCATGAACTCAATTGTATCCATAATGTGAATACGGACGCTTATCATAGGACTCAGCTCAGAGCCAGGCATTTTGAAAGTCCCGATTCCAAGAGCTGGCATGCGAGCGCCAGTCCGCAGAGTGAGGAAGCGAGTTACAGCGCTATAATGATAAGAAGTGTCAGTGACTATAACAGTAGTATAATAGTAGCATAATAGTAGTATAGTAGTCTTACCTTGCCATTATGGCTCTGTATCACCTCTGTCGCAAGTCGAGTCTAGAAAAGTCTGCTCATCTGAACAGAAATTAAGACGAACTTCTCCCAACTGCCTCATGTAATATATTACTGTGGGCTTAGTCATTGTAACTAAGGGCCTTGTATTAAGGTTCTGAGTTCGCGCGAGTGAACTATCCCAAGTAGGCAATAAGCCGCAAAGCTGTGCGGATTTGACAAGTTACGAAATAATTGCTAAGCGGATGCTAAGCCAATTGACTATTGGAAATGAGACGTATAAAAGAGGCCCAAGTCGCCCGCTCATCACTGAATCGCCCTGTATCTCGTTGACTCCTGCCTCAATTGACTCTTCAAAAACTGCACAATGGCTCCCCGCGTCGCTATCATCGTCTACTCCATGTACGGACACATCGCTGCCCTTGCCGAGGCTTGCAAGGCTGGAATTGAGTCCGCTGGTGGTAAGGCAACCATCTTCCAGGTCCCTGAGACCCTCCCTACCGAGATCCTTACCATTCTCCACGCTCCCCCCAAGCCCGACTACCCCGTCGCTACCGTCGACACCCTCGCCGAGCATGATGCTTTCCTCTTCGGTCTTCCTACCCGCTACGGTACCTTCCCTTCGCAGTGGAAGTCCTTCTGGGACGGAACTGGTGCTCTCTGGGGTAGCGGTGCCTTGATTGGCAAGTCCGCCGGCATGTTCGTCTCCACTGGTACTCCCCAGGGTGGCCAGGAGACTACCATCTCCAACTCGCTCTCGGTTCTTGTCCACCACGGAATCAACTTCATCCCTCTCGGATACCGTGCTTTCCCTCAGATGACCTCCTTCGACGAGTTCCACGGTGGATCGTACGTACTCTATTTGACTTGTATGCTACTGTTATTTGCTAACTTCTTCTTCATCATTAGATCCTGGGGATGCGGTACTTTCGCTGGTGCCGATGGCTCGCGCTCCGTCACCAAGCTCGAGAAGGAGATTGCTGAGACTCAGGGCAGCTCTTTCTACAAGATTGTCGAAAAGCTGTACTAGATTGTGTGAAATCGTAATCTAGATAGACCGGATAGAGCTTTAGCTATATAGATATTGCACTCTCGTTTTATGACCACTAGATAGTCTTGTTACATATTAAATACACTAAATCAGCAAAGTACTCATGAATTGATTGAATATGATCATTCGTTTACAGCTGCCATTGTCATTGTAAAACACAATTGTGCCGATATCCGGAGTCTCTGTGAGCGACTGAGCCGCACAGTGTGCGAGTACCCAGAACAAGGCAAGGTCGCTCAGAGGCGCAGACTGCGTAGGTACAGTACAAGGTATTGAGTAGTCTGGGAAGTGCTGTGGATATTGTTGCGCTTGCATCAAAGGATAATTGCATAGAAGCAAGTGTATTTGAGCTTGCTGACAGCGGTGGTTGCTGATAGGTTTCTCTTGCTGAACGCAGCTTGATGGTGCAATCAATGTGATGTGACTGATTGTCTCACTAGAGAGGTAACAAGAGATGCATTTATCGCCATATGCAGAGGTAAGTAATCCCTGATATTAGTTTGTACAAACTCTTATTAACGTCGATTGCTATCGCACAGGATGGTGAACCATCTGAGTTTCAAGATCAGTTCGACAACAGCAACGACACGCTTATGGACCCCCAGCTCTACTTCCCCGCCGAGATCTTCGTGCTTATCCTCCAACAACTGCCATTTCTCTCAATCATACGGTTGCAACTTGTCAATCGATCATGGCGTGATGCTATTCTAGGATCGTCAGAATTATGGTCGTCGCTTGATTTCAACGAGACGAGTATGCCGCTTGGCTCTGAAGAGGTCTTTAGATGTATCGATCTGGCGCGAAAGAGCGTAAAATCAATTCAAATATGCGAGATGAAGAATCTTTTAGAGCAAGTTATTGTCGAGCGGTATCTTGTTTCGGATTTGTTGAAAGATTCATTGGAACATCTCGTGGATATCAACTTATCGGCTGCCACTTCGTTATTCAACGATCGAAACTTTTTGGCAGATAACCAAACCTTTTCTCGGTTGACCAGTATTACCGTCCATATCCGCAATTCTCCAGAGTTTGTACTATGTCTACTCAATCATCCGATCTTGACATTGAAAAGAGTCCATTTTGATGTCGATTGGTTTGAAATGTTTCGCGAGACTATTCACTATGAAATTCCTACTTTCAACACAACTATATTAGATAGTATAGAAAGTCTGCATATCGGATCTGATATACCGCAAGAGAAGTATTTGTATCGATATCTTACTTCGCCTCTGTTTGGATCAAACAAGTGGATTTTACTATGGATGGTCGGTCTCCAGCGCTTTCTATCTATCCTGCCAAACCTGAAACACTTTCGCATGGTTCGTATTGATGCTTTCGCAATCGGAATGGGTGGATTTCAAAACGCGGCAGAGTTGGATCTAACACATTTACGGAAACTTGAAACTGTCGATATCCAATATTCAATGGTTCCCCAACTGCTCCTGTACGCAGGTTCATCCACTATCCGAGAAATCACATTTGTGTGTTCAACTGAGCTACCCAGATTTGTGGTACAGAACCCAGACAGGATCTGGGTTGATTCAAGAAATTCGACAGAGCGACCTCATTTACGGAAACTGATCTTGGCAGATGTGGCATATCCGTTTCTTGGAAATTTCGCTTTAGTCCGGATGTTGCGAAGTGTTTCTAGTCAATATTTAGAGGAATTGGATCTCTCATCTGCGTGCTATCATCGTCTACTGATTGATTACTGTTCTTCAATCTACGCCGATGTCGATCGATTTCATAATCCAAACACCGACGAGTCAGGATTTGGAGATGACCCTGAAAAGTACTCATTGGCGCATAGTATCGTGCTTCAATGTCCTAATATTCGCAAACTTTCACTCGGAAACACAATCCAGGATGCATCTCTATGTGTGTTCAGCCAGCTCCAAAACTTGGATTCGGTCGAGATTGAATATTCACCTGTCGTGACCCGGTTCGGAATCTTTGATCTCCTAGGAATTCGCTATAATCTTGCCCACGTCGAAAGTCGATTTGTATCAACCGCCGAGATCGTACAAGACATTCAAAGTTTATCGACGAGTATAAAACAGGTGATTGTGCGCGATTGTAGGAATATCTATCCTGGACTCTTAGATCCAATCGAGGAAAAATTTGGCATCAAAATCTTAGTATACAGCACAACAACATTCACCATTAACGGTGAAGTAAACAACCTTGACCTTCTAACTCACTACAGATGGTATGAACATGGATCAGATCGAATCCGAAATCTGCCAGAGTTGAGATCAAGACAGGAGTTGAATCGTAGTGGATGGAGAAGTGACGCCCATTGGGTTTAGAGTATATTTTTTTTTTGCTTTGAAAATATAGTTAGGGCCTATTTGTTCAAAATTATTGTAGTATATAGAGCCACTTAGGTTATGGCAGTGATTGATACTGTACTTGCGGAGATAAAATAGTCAGGAACAGTTCACAACGTTCTAGGGGCCAGTCTTTTTAGCTATCTGAGCTCGCAGCGGCTAAAAGTTGCGTTCAACTTCATCGCTATTGCATGCACCGGGTTCGTGCGTTCCTTGCTCTTAAGTCCCCCCGCTCAAAATGAGTTTAATTGCTATTCAACCACGATAGAGTAAATGGAAATCAAGATAAGAGACGACAATGCGTAGTAGATTTTATTATACAAAAAAAAAGACAAAATAGATTAGATCTAGAACTCTGTATCCGCGAAGTAATAGAGTATGTAAAAAAAGCGAACTATAGCAACAAAAACTCTGATATGTAACAAAACCCCATCAATTAGTATTCAATCTATATTACAGGTTTAATTCATAAGAATTCGTTCAACGATGGAAGTAGTTGAGCTCGATAGGACGAGTGACCAAGTACGAAACAGTAGAGAAGATCAAAGCGAATTGCCAACCGACGTCACCCTTGCAAGCAACGGCAATAGGACCTTGGTACCAGACTTGATCCATACCCAAGACGGCGCCGGCGACACCGCAGCAGAAAGCAAAAGCAGATGCGTATCCGGGAGGAAGCTTGTCGGCGCGAGAAATGATGGAGACATCGTAGCCGTTGATATCACCCTTGCGGAAGAGGAAGTGCTCGGGGATGGCGATACCTTCGTAAATGCAAATCCAGTAGCCGATGATACTCATGAAGTTGGACATGAAGTCGTTGAAAGCGTAGTAAGCACCCATGGAGATTCCAAAGTAGACACCAGTTCCGATAACCGACCAGACGAAACGGGGAACGACGGCAAAGTAGTGTGAAATGATTTGCATGGAGAAAGCGAGCGAGTAAATGTTGACGACCGAGACACCGATGCAAGACAAGGCAAAGAAAACAATGCAGAACTTGCCAAATCCGTTAAGCGAGTTGACGACCAAGACCTGGTAAACAAGGCCACCGATCGAGTCAGTATCGTAAGCAGTAAGCCACTGCTCCTGGTTAACAGCAGCAGCCATAAGAGCGGCACCAACAATACCAGTGAAGTTGATAGCCATCCATAGTCCAAAAAAGACAGAAATAAAAAGCTTCTTCTTGCTGGCATCCTTCTTTTGGTAGACAGCGTAGTCGGACGCGTAAGTAGCCCATCCGTTGGTACCACCAAAGATGACGGAGCCGAAGGAGAGAACGTTACCAGCCTCGGTCGGTCCAGTAGGCATGATACCGGGGGTGAACTTGTCAGAGATCTTCAAACGAGCAATCAACTGAAATCAAAGTTAGTAAATGATACATAGGCGCAGGAGATTAAAAAGGAAGACGTACGACCCAGATAATGACAAAGGTAACGATCCACGACCATTTCTCGTAGGCATGGACGTACCTGTAACCGAACATTCCCAAAACAAGCGTTCCGATAGCGACGATAAGAATACCAACCCAGGAAGGCAAGGCACCGTCGTTGATGGAATGAAGCAGGGAAGCAGCGACAATAGTGTTAAGAGCGGTCCAGCAGACACAGCCGATAACGTTCAGGATGGCAAAGATCTTGACAGTGTGGTAGCCGCACCAGAAACGCGACAAGACCATCTGGCGAAGACCATAGGTAGGACCAAAGATAGAAAAGAAAGCAACAGGGATAGCACCGAGGAGGTTGAAGAAGATGATGGTGAGAACAGAATCCCAGAAGGAAAGACCATAGACAGAAATTCCAAGAGTTCCGATAGAGACGGTAGGCATGACAGTGTTGGCAGCCCACCAGAAGTAGGAAGGCATCCAGACATTTTTGTCAGTGCGCTCGTCCTCAGGAACTGGATCGATACCGATGATCTCCATCTTGTACTTAACAGCAAAGGCCTCAAGCTTGCCAAAGAAGGAATTAGAGTCCTTGGGGGAAGCAGAGGTGTGCTTGACGGACGACTCATCGTCAGAGACGGCCACAGTCTCGCCAGCGCCGATGGAGTCGAACTTCTCGTCGGTGAAGTTCTCTTCAGGGGTGTACTTCTCGATGTCGTTGTCTGCCATGATGGGATGATAGAGTTCTTACGAGGATGGATGAGATATTGAGGCGGGCAGTCAGAAGAACACGTTGCTGGAGGAAATATTTTCACGACAGACAGCCCGCCGGTCCTGTATTTATAGAAGGAGGAAATGCGCATACGGCCAAAAGCGGTAAACTGCGTTTGCGAGCGACAGTGAAAGAGACTGCGTCGGCACGGGCAAGAGCTGGTGGTTTGTGCGCAGGTCTGCGAAATTATCCCTCTTATCGAACCCGTGCATTGATACTATTGCCAGTCGAGCTTATTGTACAGAACGTGTTCAGGACGTGCGATTCCCATGAAGGAAAGAACAGTTTGTGGCATCTAGAATGAAAAACAATCTCAGACACGCGGAGAAACAAGGTCTCTCGTCTCTTCGGCAGCAGTGAGATTCAGAGTCATCGCGAGCAGACGGGGTTTTCGAACAATAGTGGCGATAAGTTGCTCAATCTGGCGATCAGAGATATCGCAGAGTACGGAGAGTGCAGTACTTTGACACACGTATATCGGGGTCACGACCCACCTGAATGGCCATAGCAGCTTGAGATAAGGAGAGGTCCCGCTAGGGTCTCCTTTCAGTGTGTGAATTTACGTTAGAAGACCAGAAAAGGAGGTCAGAGCGGACAAAGTTAGTCCTCGATTGGGCCTCAGCTCCTGATGATTGGAGTGTGTGTGCACACGAGATGACATTTCGGCCACCTGAGGGAGGTTGTGAGAGCAGAGAGAGTTTGGTCTACGGAAACCGAGCAGCCACTGATTGAGTCGTCCGGCATGAGTCAGGCATGTCGAGACACACTCGCTCCTTTTGTTCACCACACAAACGCCACTGGGCGTTCCTAGAACCGCCAATATTTCTAGGGTTATTTTGACCTATTTCCCGCTTTAGAGAAAGTCCAGGGATGTACAGCTCTGTCTTTTCATCGCAGCCAGCTGCTCGACGAAGTTTTTCTCTTATTCTTATCAGCAGCAACAGTCTGATAAACGTAATTTGCCGATACGAGCCACACGACCCAGCTGTTATCGGCCGGCACAGACAGCAAAGCAGAGACAATCGTGCACTACGGGTCCCTTGCCCCCAGAAAAGCCAAGCCCAGCACGCGTGAGCCTGGATAGAAAATGGTTCTACACCTGAAACAATACACAATATAGTTCGCCGAAATTGCCTGTTCGAGCTGATTTTGCCTTTGAGCAAAGTCGAGAAGAGCATCGGTTCGGGTGGTTATCGAGCGGTTATCGAGTGATTAACGATAAGGAGCTTAGTCCGCACATCGAACTTTTGAGCGTCATCACAATGCCGAGCAACAAATCATTCACAACCAGGGTCAAGCTTGCCAAGGCCCACAACACCAACTGCCGTGTTCCCCAGTGGTTCAGACTCAAGACCAACAGCAGCATCGGATACAACACCAAGTGAAAAGACAGAGAGAAGTCTGACCCTCTCACGAGACTGTCACTGGCATTCACCCCTTGGTTGATTTGCATTAGTATGTAGTACGTTTGTAGCAGTTACTGCAATTCCAGTCGAATATAGGGTTTTCTACGCTCGGCTCCGTCGTCAAACTGTACAATACACACACACACACACACACACACACACACACACACAAACACACACGAACACACACAATGTGACCGGCGTCACACTGAAAGCGCAGTACGGCTGCGAAATATCCCTCAACGCAGAGAAACCAGACGAATAGTGACTTAGACAATCCAAGTAGTTTTTCACAGCCAAGTAGGGTCTTTGCCAAGACCGGGCAACACAAGCGGCTTGTCTGCCAAACTCTTGCCGAAAAAATGGCTCGGAAAGAGAATCAGAAAACACAAAGAAGTCATCGACGCCGCCGCCGCCGCCGCCGCCGCCGCCACAACCCCAGGCAGACCGACGCCGTCTGCTGTCCGCATGCTCTCGCGAACGCCTCGAGGAATGGCTCATCGTCATGCTCGAGAAGTGGGCTGGAACTTGCTCTGGGGTCTTCATCGCCTGGTGAAGCGTGGCCAGCGATGCTTGCTGAATATCATGGGGGGGTTCTCTGGATATACCTCGTGTGAGCGCGTATCCGAACTGATACTGTAGCTGAGGCCATAGTACTCATAGGGCATCTGCTTCCAAGTAGAACGCGCGTAAACTGCTTAATTCTTGGCCTGCCTTTATACAGAGACTGCCTGGCTTATAAGCTTTTATTCTCTTTGTTGTTTTTACCTTAGGCATATTGCAGTAGTAGTGAGCTCCCTAATAATTCTTAGTCAGCTCGGCTTATTTGAGACGCGAATACGAAATCAGAGCCTCGAGTCGAGACAATGTTCTGCGAATAGCTCATCCGCTATTCGGTTTCTGTCGCTCGTCCTTGATTCCTGGTCACTTTCTTGACTGCATCTGCTAGATTCTGCTCGATATTGCATTCAAAATACAAAATAGTCACGCGCATCGTATTTTTCTCTATAAGATTGCGCTCATATTACTTAATGAACACGGCATACTATTTTATGTACTTCTGCACAGTGACCACCATCCGTGCACTTGCGATAAGACCATGGGTGACAAATGCCATACCATTTGGCGGTCCGTGACGGTGTCTACTACCTCGTCCTTTCCATCCTCGCTTTCTCTTCTTCCTATGCATCCTATCATCCTTGTGTGTAGTTCGCCTTTAGAGCAAGAACAAGTCTTCTCATTCGTGGATCGCAATGGGGAAATACGCCGTCTCTGAGCAACTTCCAGCCTCCTCCTCCTCCGCCTTTGATGCCTCCGCGCACGAACAAGATATCGTCGCGGCAGTCAACCCCAGAGCCGATTTTCTCGACGAAAAGATCGAGCTCGAAGCTACCGACGCCTACCAGATCGCAGATCCGGCAGAGGCTGAGGAGAAACTTCATGATACCTCTGAGGATTATCCTGAGGGAGGTTTAGCAGCCTGGACTGTCTCCTTTGGCTCTTGGTGCGCTATATTTGCCTCCTTCGGTCTCTGGAACTCCGTAGGTGTTTTCGAGGCATATCTGTGGCAAAACCAGCTGGAGAATTACAGCTCCGGCGCCATTTCCTGGATTTTCTCCATTTATTCTTTCCTTTTCTACTTTTGCGGATTGCAAGTCGGTATGTTAATAGGATTACTAATAGCCTACGGAGGATGTCTAATCTAATCTTCCTGGCTCTAGGTCCTATCTACGATAGATATGGTTTGAAGGTGCTCATGATCATGGGCTCTGTCGGTTTCATTCTCTCGCTCATGATGTTCAGTCTGAGCAAGGAATATTATCAGTTCTGTCTCAGCTTCAGTGTCTTGGGCGGGATTTCCTGTTCCATGATTTTCACTCCGGCTACTGTCGTTGTGGGTCAGTGGTTCAAGGCCAGACGTGGTTTTGCTCTCGGAGTTGTCTGCACTGGTGGAAGCTTGGGAGGTATTACTTTCCCTCTTATGGTGCGCTCTCTTATTCCTAAAATCGGTTTCGGATGGACTGTCCGAGTTGTTGGCTTTGTAGACTGTGTGTTGTTGGGCTTCTCAGTCTTGTGTATCCGTACTCGATTAAAAGTTGAGCCCGGTAGCAAGAGTGCGATGATTGATATTCGTATGTTCAAGAACAAGCTCTTTGCCGCAACTACAGTCGGAAACTTCATGATCGAATTGGCTCTCCAGATTCCTATTACCTACCTTGTGAATTACGCCACCTCGAAGGGATTCTCTGAGGATTTTGGATATAGTATGATTTCGATCATGAATGCGGCTTCCGTTTTTGGCCGTTTTATCCCAGGATACTACGCCGACAAGTATGGTGCTTTCAACCTTCTCGTCATCACTGTCTTGCTTTGCGCTGTCGTTTCGCTTGGACTGTGGTTGCCCCTTTCGGTCATTGATAAGAAGAACACTGGTGGTGTCATTGCTTATTTGGTTTGTTTTGGATTTTTCTCCGGAACTGGAATCTCTTTGGTTCCCGTCTGCTTCGCTCAGATCTGTGATATCCGCGAATACGGAAAGACCTACGGTACCGCCTACACTTTCGCTAGTGTTGCAACCCTCATCGGAACTCCCATCGCCGGTGCGATTTTGAAGTCTATGAACGACAACTACGCAGGTCTTATCGCGTTCTGCGGAGCCGCTTACTTCATTGCTGCCATTTTGTTGGTTTTTGCCCGTGGATTCGGAGGCGGTTGGAAGTTAATGGCTGTGTACTAATATAATTAGGCTTGATTGGTTTTATGTCATTTATAGATATAGATGTTATTGAGTTATCTAATTTTATGAGTATAGATTTCAAAATGATTTATTGGTTCAGGTTAGATCTGAAGGTTTTTTCGGTTTGATGTTCATTTTGTGCTGGCTTGGTATGGTTTGGATTTTGTTTTTAGTACGGTAGTATTTTCGGAATTTTCTTTTTATTAAAATTGGATTTAGAAGCTTTATTGTAATTGACATATACTATTATTATCTAACTGGCAGCTGTAGCTAGAAGGCCTCAGGCAAAGCAATCAGCATTCTCTATCCCATCTATGACTATGACTAGGTCTATCCTACGACTCTGCCTTCCCAATGTCGTGTCGTATTCGCTTCGAACATGCGGCTCGCTCTCCAGCGCTGCTTCCGAGTTCGCAATCGCACCGAGAGAACCGAACCTCACACTTTCTTGGTCCGGATTTGTATCCAACGATGGCTGATTTCGGTCATTTGGTAGTTGGAGCTGGTGTAGTTGGACTTTCGATTGCATCGCGATTGGCAGCTCGAAGAGGAGCTGCTGTATTGTTGGTTGAGAGGCATGGCGCGGTCGGAACCGAGACCTCTGCTCGAAATTCTGAGGTCATTCATGCGGGGTTATACTACCCTCCAGAGTCTTTGAAGACCAGACTATGTATTCGAGGAAAGCATATGATATACGATATTGCGGAGAAGATGGGAATTGCCCATCAACGGTGCGGTGAGTGTTGATCTAGGAATGGGCGAGTGAAAAGCTGATTGATTGTGGATAGGAAAGTGGATCATAGCGCAGACTGAGCAAGAGCATGAATTTTTAGAAAAGATGCATGAGAAAGCGCGTCAATTAGAGGTAATTTTTGAACTATACGGTGATCAATCAGATTGCTGATAGTATTCTCTAGATTCCGACAGAGTTCGTGCCGCTATCCCGAGCAAAAGACATAGAACAATCAGTTACTGCCCGCAGTGCGATTCTGAATTCTCCTTCAACAGGAATTGTATCGTCGCATTCACTTATGGAGTATTTGTTAGGCCGTTTTGAGTCCAACGGAGGAGATCTAGCGTTGAATACTACGGTAACGGCGATTGACTTTGACAAATCAAGAGGACTTTACACGGTCGAGTTTGAGACCGGAGAGGCTGGCAGCGCAAAGGAAAGAACTGTGTTGAAATTTGACAAGGTTATTAACGCTGCTGGACATGGAGCTCCTGGAATTTCGAATTTGTTGTTGCCATCGGAACGACAGGTGAAAGGGTATTATGCTAAGGGAACGTATTTCTCGTACGGACTATCGCGACCCAAAACTCAAAGACTGGTATGTACTATAAGAGCGCATGTATACGATGAGTTTGCTTATTTATGACTGTAGATCTATCCATGTCCAGCTGGCCACGCTGGTCTCGGAACTCATCTGACGCTTGATCTTGGAGGTCGGATTCGGTTTGGACCAAATGTGCAATGGGTTTCCTCTGCCGATGATTTAGTGCCCGAAGGAGAACAGCTTGAGGAGATGTACGAAGAGATTATAAAGTACTTGCCAGAGGTTGAGAAGAGTGCACTAGAGCCAGATTACGTTGGCGTACGTCCGAAGATCACAGGGCCAGATCATAAGGGGTTTACTGATTTTATTATACGGAAGGAGGAGGGATTTCCCGGGTTTATAAATCTGCTTGCGATAGAAAGCCCAGGTATGTGTGCTGCTTGCAGATGTATTATAAAGAAGTCTTGCTAACGCGTACATAGGACTGACGTCGAGTCTTGCTATTGCGGAGATGGTTGAGGGGATGGTTGAATAGAGAGTGTGAGGAGATAATATGTTTATATAGTACCACACTAAGGCATTATTAATAGTAGACAACAGCTGTGACGACAAAGACGAGCAGAGTACTTTGAACCCCGCATCTGACTATTTCATGCGCCGTAAACAACTCCGGATTCACCAGCAAACTACGTCAGCGGCAGAACTCTCTAAACCAGCGACGGATTTGACGTGGAGTTAAGCGGGAAAATTATTTGGCGGCGGTCTCTTTTAGAGGGATGAGTGGTCGAAATGGGAGAAGATAGTCGCGGTCAGAGATGAGTCAGCTATCGAGGAGGGATTGGACAGTGTAGTAGCGTAGATGGCATAATATAATGCATTATATACAGAACATTATAATACATTCAACACAATAAATACAATAACAGCAAGTGAAATGCCGCAGAGACAAGTGAACTCGGAGTGGCCGATATCGGCGCCGGGAATGGAAATCGGTCTCAGCTCCGCCTAGCTCGTTTTCCGCTAGTTTTCCATACACAAAAGATAAAACTGGCATGCTCTTCACCTGACTCACACTTTGTCTTCGCTCCCCGTTCACCGCAGCATGCATCCTGCTGTCAATGGTCTTCGCTGTACTATTCCCTAACTCATCACCACTGCCTGTTCCGTGTCCGAGTAGCAATGGCAGGCCCCAGCAAGCCCGTCTCTAGCGAACCTGCTCTTCACAATGAACAATTCCCTTCTGCACAGACCATTAACAATGAAAACTTCCCCGGTTATCAGGTCGACGACAAACAGCACGTTCTTCACCAAGACCAGCACCAGCAGCCTGATGATGGCGGAGATGAGGTGCTGGACGCCCTTGAGTTTGCTCCCCCGGCTGTTAATCTTGAGCCTTCGTCCTCGGCAGTGCTAGATGCTATAGAGTCAAATACACCTGACCGCGTCGAAGAAGGTCCTGCGAGCGACAAAAAAGAACCTCCGAAGAAGCGGAAACCAATAGGAACCCTTCATAACCTGTGCTTCATCAAAGAACTTGAGGACCCTTGTGAGTACTCTCCGTTTATCAAGAAGCTGCTTGTCTTTATCTTTGCGGTCGCTGGAATGGTCCCCTCTATGGGGTCTGCCGTCTTCTTCCCTGCCGTCAACGATATCTCCGAGGCCTTTAACACCAACCTCACCGTCATCAATGTATGCATCTTTATGTTTTTATGAGCACCATACTAATTAATATCTTTAGTTGTCTGTCGGTTTTTATATGGTCTCTTTAGGTGTATTTCCGTTATGGTGGAGTTATTTCTCAGAAACTGGTGGGCGCCGCGGAGTTTACCTCGTATCATTCGTCCTTTTCATCCGTATGTTCACCCAATGCGCACTCTCTCCTATCATCTTGCTAATCATATCCAGTATTTAATATCGGCTGTGCATTAGCGAAAAATATCACAATGCTAATCATCTTTCGAATTCTCGCGGGTGGTGCTGCTGCCTCGTCCCAGACTGTCGGCGCCGGTGCGATCGGTGACATTTACGTGCCTACTGAAAGAGGTCGGGCGAACAGTTACTTTTATTTAGGCCCTTTATGTGGTCCCATGATTGCTGTAAGTAGTCTCAATCTTAAAATGTGAGAATTGTTGCTAATGATTCGAATTAGCCGATTATCTCCGGTGGACTGGTGCAGAGGTTTGGTTGGAGATCTACTCAGTACTTTTTGATTATCCTGGGGTTCGTTTCATGGCTTTTCCTCCTGCTATTCCTTCCCGAAACTCTTCGTCCTCATGTCATATCGCCTGATATTCTTGAAAAACGAGCCGAGCGAAAGGCAAGAAACAAGTCAAAATATTACGCTAAAGAATCATGGGAGTTTTTCATCGGCCCATTTAAGGCTTTTGGATTGCTGAAACATCCAAGTTTTCTGTTTGCAATCTCATATAACAGCTTTGTGTATGGCTGCTTGTACATGTAAGATTCATTCTCAGTTTTCTGAGTTTTTACACTAACGTGATCAACAGGATTTCAAATACTATCCCAGACACATTTAGTTTTGCCCCGTATAACTTCAGCACAATCATCCTTGGTCTAATGTATCTCGCAAGCGGTGTCGGAAATATGACCGGCAGTCTTACCGGAGGCCGCTGGAGTGATCATATCATGAAGAAATCTGTGAGAAAGAATCATGGCGTGCTTGTTCCTGAAGCTCGGTTAGCTGAGAACATGGTGTTGGCTGGGTTATGCATCTGTGTAGGCATGATTATTTTTGGATGGTCTGCTGATAAGGGTGTTTTTTGGTTTGTTCCGGTAGGTCTTTACACATTATTCTTCTGCGCGGATTTTTTTTCTGATATCACTGTATAGATCATGGGAAACTTCTTATTCGGAATCGGCTCGCTTACTGTGTTTACGACGACATTGACGTTTCTGGTTGACTCTATGCCTAAACGACGAAGTGCTGCTGCATCAATCAACACCTGTAAGTACACCTCAAATTGCTCCAGAATCGCGGGGTTTAACTGACTTTTATTTAGTCGTTCGTTGCGTAGCTGCCGGTATCTGTACGTTCATCACAGTTCCTTTAATCAATGGTATGGGCATAGGCTGGTTATTTACCATGCTTACGATCATCGCCTTGTTTTTCCTTGCATTACAGTTCTATGTTAAAGCCCACGGCGCTGAATGGCGCGCGAAGATGGATATGGAGGTTGGTTAAAGAATTTTTCGGAGGAGCATGAGTTGGATCTTTGCATCACAGGTTATATTTTCCCCATCATATTTGGCATTTGTTTACATTTATACAAGTTAAATGAGCATTTTTTCCCTGATTCTAAACTGAGCACTTTCGATGACAGCCCATATGTACCAAACGCATCTCATCGCATAACATTAAATTCTATTTTGCAGCGCGAGTCACTCTTCCGGTTTTCGTGCACTACTTTGTGACTAAGTTATGGCGTATCCATCAAGTGCTGTGTGCATAAACAAGTATCCGGCAACTTTAAAATATTAAGCTTTTACAGGGCAGTTCGTGTTTGAAGTAGAATATAGAATAGTATAGTCAAATACAAATGAATATTATTAAAAATATATAAATACCATAGTATTGTAATAAATTTGCACTTAGTACAAATATACAGCTTTCCATAGGCACCATAGAGATCGTGTCTGCGGAGGAAGTTGCCGGAGTGTTCAACACTTAAGTCCCTGACCTGTAAACCTTACGTAGACCGTACGATGCACCGCTGCGCAGCAAATATGCCGACTGCTCTCTTGAATTCTACTTAGAATTAGATGTTATAGAAAATATGGATTATATCGTATAATTAAAAATAAAAATAAAAATTTCGAAGTGATTCGTGAAGACGGCGAAGATCTGTGGCAAAATCAGATAGCAAGGGATGATCTCAACAGATCCGCGTAGCAAACCTTAATTTTCCAAGGACAGCACATGCCCAGCTTCACACCTTTTATAAGTCCAAGCCATGCCCGGGAGGAGGACTCCTTCGCTGGTGTTTTCTTTTCTTCTCGTGTCTTTTTGGATACGTTTCTAAACCGGCTTGAATTTGGATATGACGGTGCTTCATGCTGAAGAGGATTTTGCTGAAGGGTCTTCTAAGCTCGGTGATGTGAATAATGCACATTGCGATGATGATGTTCATCCTAGCGGATGTTGCAGTGTAGAGAGCAAGCACGCGACTCCTTCACAGGATAACACTCAAGCGGACGATACTTGTGAGGATTGCTGCTGTGAAGATGACGCCGATAGTTGTTGCGGCGACTCAGACGAGGAGCACGATGCTCATGATGAGTGCTGTGAGTCTGAAGATGAGGTATGTCGCGACTCGGACGATTGCTGTGACTCGGAAGATGAGCATGAGGAAGACAGATGTTGCGGTAGTGACGAGGAAGATGAGTGTTGTGGCAAGGATGATGATGAGTGTTGTGGTAAGGGTGAGGATGAGTGTTGTGGTAAGGGTGAGGATGATTGTTGCGAGAAGAAGGCGGTGGATGAGTATCCGGATGCCAAGGATAATGATGAGTTCCGTGGAAAGGACGTGGGTGGTCTTCATGAGTCTGAGAATCCGGATCAGCAGGTTGTTGAGTTGAAGGATCTTGTGCAAGTGCCACATCATCACTCTGAATATCATCACTTTGGCGAACACCACGACCATGCCGATCACGACGCACCAGGACATAATCACTTGCACCATTCCGAGCCCGTCAAACCCGCTGCGGTACCCTGCTGTCTTCCGCCCGACGAGACTCCCATCTCAAGCAACGATGATGTTTCGAAATTAGTTATTTGCTGCACTGGACCTACGGCTCTGGATTTTGCGCCTGTTGCGCATAAAGTGCTTCGTTTGCGTCCTACTAAAGGCAAGAAAGCTGAGGCTGATTGTCTGTGTGATGGTAAGTGATTTTTTCTTATTAATCGTTAGCTAGTTAACAGACTTAATGGCAGATGAGTGTGTGGATCGTTTGGCGAAGGCATTGTGCGATAGCGAGTGCAAGCGCGAGGATTTCGGTACGCTTTGCAGCTATTTAGAATTATGCAAGTATTAACGTCATTTAGGAGCCTGCACATCGCATGAGACTATTGCCAGTCACTACTCCAACTTTCTGCAAAGCCAGCGTGAGATTCTTCGCCGTTGCTTGTGCTCTATCGTTGGCGAATTCGGTATGAAATCAGCCTGCTGCGCAACTAAAGGCCCGTATTCATTTTTGTATCCGTCAATATTCCCTTCCCGATTTTACGAAACTGGCCGTCTTCGTCGTCATCATCATACAGCTGTGCAGCATCATACTCACCAACTTCATGAGCATGAACATCATGATGGACATGCTCAACGTCATCATTCTCATGCACAGGGACAGGGAAATAATCATGATCACGGCAATCATCATCATCCTGATGAGAAATATAGTTCTCAGTATATTGAAGAGAAGATGAAGCTGAAGATTTATGAAAAGGAGCTAGATTATGATATTGAAGCGTCGAGTTCACTTGAGCCTCTTTCGCTTTCTATTCATGGTATGACTTGCTCATCTTGTGAGAAGAAGGCAATCAGAACTCTTGAAAAGATCGTGGGAGTCGCGAATGTATCCGTTAACTTTCTTTTCGGCAAGGGATCTGTGGATTTTTATCCTCATTTGACATCTGCAAAAGTGATTTGTGCAGAGTTGCAACGCCAGACTGGTTTCAAGGCTTCGGTCCTACGCTCCAATGACACGGAATTTTATTTTCTTTCAATCCGTCAGTGCGAAGGCGAAGGAGTTTCAAATATTGCAGAGCACTTGTGGAAAGTCAGCTATGATCCCGTATCTTGCAAAGTTCGTGAGAAATTGGCTGATCTTGGACTGAAAATTGAGGATATCGTGCCAAACTCTGACGATCAAGATGACAAGTCTGATTGGCGTTTTGCTGGTGTATCTGTTGATCTAGAAACCAGAACTCAGTTTATCCATTTCTCGCTCTCCTTGATTCTTACCATTCCAATTTTAGTCCTCTCTTGGGGAACGTTTGCTGAGAATTCAGATCTCGCCAGGGCTATAGTCATGTTGATCCTTGCCACCATTATCCAAGCTGTATGCGTTCGCAAGATTTATATGTCTGTCTACTTCACGCTTCGTCATGGTTTTGCTCTTGACTCTGACTGTCTCGTTGCGTTATCCACTTCAGTCGCGTATTTGTACTCGATTGTGGTATTTAGCCTTCATCGCGTCGGTCAGATGGTAGACGAAGACGAGCTTTATGAGTCTTCGTCGCTTCTGGTCACTCTCGTATTATTCGGAAAGGTTATATCGGAGATGATTCGTCGCAGTGCTGCAGATCAGGTTAAATTTGACCTGTACCAGCCTACGACAATGCACCTCGAGATTTTTCCTCATTTAGACACGGTTCCAACGTCTCTGCTTACTTATGGCGACCGTATTGTTCTCAAGAATGGCGAGCAGGCTGTCACTGACGGTATCGTGGTCTCCGGATCTGGAGAGTTTGACGAGTCTCATGTGACAGGAGAATCTCTGCCTGTGTTGAAGAAGCGAGCTGGAGAGGTTCTAGCTGGTGCACGTCTTGTATCCAGCGATCCATTGACATTTCGAGCGACGCGACTCGTTCCGGAGAACTCAGTATCTAACCTGAAAGTCCTCGTCAACTCAGTCTCATTTTTCCGAACCAGACAGAGCGATGTCGTTGAGAATATTGCAAAGTATCTTACTCCGGTAATGGTAGTCGTCGCGTGTACGGTGTTTCTGGTTTGGATCTTGATTGATACGCAGGGATCCCGGAAGTGGTCAGGATCGAAAGGCTGTGCGGATGCAATCACTTATGCGATCGCTGCCCTGGCAGTGTCTTGCCCGTGTGCGCTTGTATTGGTTATTCCTCTTGTTTTGACTATTGGAGTCGCAGTTGGTAAGAAGTCGTACGGAGTACTTATCAAGTCCGCTGAGCCGACCGAGATCGCACCCGCCATCAAGCACGTCGTGTTCGACAAGACAGGCACGTTGACAATGGGCACCTTAGGCGTCCAGTCCGCCAAGTTCAACGAAGACACAAAGTACCCAGTAAACGGTCTGATCAGAGCCGTCGTATGCGAGAACAAGCATCCGATTTCTCGCTCCGTCGCTGCTTATATGACTGAATTCGTCGCGAATGATGGATCTGAAGCTTATGAGTATCCGATTGGAGAGATTGAGAATGTGGTTGGCGCGGGAATAAAGACGACATTCAAGCATCCTGTTTCAGGAAAACGCGAAACACTTCTTTGTGGAAAACCTGAATTTGTAGGCCTCTCTCCTACCAACCGACTCGTCGCCGATATCTTGGCTGCGGGATCATCTTTGTTTTGCGTCGGCGTCAAGAATGGACCGATCCTCGCAGTCTTTGGGATTGCGTCGACCTTGCAGCCAAATAGTGCACGCGTCGTTCGAGAACTTCAAAGTCGCGGGATTACTGTTCACATTCTTAGCGGTGACACTAGAGCAGCTGTATCCTCCGTCTGCACAGAACTCGGGATCTCTGATTATCAAGCCGATACCTCTCCCGAGGGCAAACTTGACTACATCACCACCCTTCAATCCCAAAATTCAGGAAAAGTCTTGTTTTGCGGTGACGGCGCAAACGACGCTCTCGCTCTCGCAGCTGCTGATATCGGCCTCAGCATGACCCCCGAAGGCATAACTCTTGCCTCCGCCGACGCCTGTGTTCTCTCAGGCAACATCGTCGGCGTGCTATATCTACTCGACCTTACGCGTCAAATTCGCGTCAGAATCTTGCTCGGAGTAGTCTGGGCTCTTGGGTATAATCTCTTTGCGGTCATGATGGTCTCGGGGATTTTCGTTAAAGTGCGCGTTGGTCCTGCGTGGGCTGGAGTGAGTGAAGTTATCAGTCTTGTTCCAGTATTTTTGATTGCAATGTCAGCTAAGCTTGCTAAGAGTACTATTTAAGAGGATTTTTATCTAGTTGAACTTTTTGAATATTTTTGTGGTTTTTTATTTTTTTATTTTCTGAGGAGTGTTGAGAATATATATGGTGGCCCAATAAGTCAATAATAAATTCGCGGTTGATATTTGAAAGACTCATAAAAACTATCACATACATTTCCTCTTCTGGAATCTCTTCTAAAAGACGCTAATAATTCTAAATAATATTTAACGCTAAATATCTCTTCAATATCAATCGATCCTTGCAGTTAATAGATAGCATCACGTGCGGTTAAACAGCCTAGAGTATGTATGCTCAAAAAGCGGGCGGAGTATGTATTTCCCGCAATTCTTTATAAATCAGTACACAAGGCTACCGACTATTCACGCATTTACAGAATATTGAGAATAGCTTGGAGAGGAGATTACTTTTCTGGAAATATACGTGTGTTTATTAATTTGAAGCAGAGAATACTGGTTCAATTTGCTGATCAGAATCGCGATACCATATTCTACATTCCATAGTTCAAGCTACTTCAAAAGTGTGTTTAATTTATCACTTTTATGTACAAATAGGTCTATACTGCTAGAGCTCACGGCACAGAATGACGTCTACTCACTGAAGTAAACTCCTCAAATATATCCCTGGGATACGGATCACTCCCATTGTTAGCAAACAGCGAACCAACGCTACTCTTGCGCGATTCAGTCGCGTCCAGTCTTCGACGATCAAAGTTCATCACTCGACTTTGAATATGCTGAGCTCGGTATTTTTCTCCAAGTTGCCGGAGAATTAGCGCCATTTTCACAGAAACTCCCCACACCCAAGTGTCGTCCAACAAGTCCGAGCAGAACTCAACAATGGCTGCCGCGAGTGACATGCCAGATTGGAAAGGATTTGTTGAGAATGAATTACTCTTATTCGAAGATTGAGAGTTGTCGGTCACTGCTATATCATCGCGAAGAATATTGGCTTCGTAAAGAAGAGCGTGGATACGTTGTAGAATTGCCAACTCTGATGGAGTGGGAATATACCCAGACATTGCTGTCCTAATTTCAATCTCGTGTATCCAGCGCGAAAGAAATAGATCTAGATTAATCAGTTAGTATCTCCCAGTTTATCTTTTATAGTCTGCTACTTACTCGAATCCCAGCCACATAGCGCATGCTCGACGTTCCAATATACAGGAGCAAGTCTCTTGATCATAGCTGGTCCTGCACGAACTTGCACTTCCAGACCCAAAACAGCCTCCTCAAGAGCTTTATCAACCAACGAGCCCATCTCCGGCTTTGAATCCAAAAACTCATCAATGGCGTCGTGCAGGTTTGCTTTCAACTCTGGATCGCACAGCAAGTTGTTGAGCACACTCGAAGATTTGAATAATCTGATCTGCATCACTCGGACCAGAGAGCACGAATTGAACACCATTGGCGATACAGGGACACCAGCCACACCAGGAACACGACGAGCAAATTCAGCCTGTGCTGCCGCCAGATTCTTTGCAGACTGAGTGAGAATGCGCTCGGCTTGTTGGAAAGTGAACAAACGAAGCTTATTCAGCTCCTGGACTCGAGGTGCAGACAAGGTATAGCCGACTTGTAATACTTGATCTGCAGTCCAGATGTGGTTCATAATCACATGCATGACAATATATACAGAGAAGAGAGAGAGGATATGTGGTTTCTCGTTGATGACAATAACTCTGGTTGCTGTCTCATCTTCTGTTGTGCTAACCGACGACGACGCAGACGACGGCGAGCTCATATCTTCACTTATAGAGTCAAACGAATTAGCAAATGATTCAGCAGAAAAGGGCGAAGGCGACTGCATCTTTCCAAACTCATTAACTCTGCACGACGGATCATTCAGGATTGAGAGCACAACTTTATCGATGCTGGATGGCGAAGGACAGTTTGGCAGGAGACTATTCCATTCTTCTTCTGACTGAGCATGCCACAATGTTTCGCTTTCAGGAAGAAATAAACCGGAATCGTTGATCCGCATAGGAAGGGTCTGATGGAATGTGATGTTGTAGTCAGACAAGACAATGAACACTCCCCAAAACAGGCGATGGCAGCTTTCGCGAATAATCCATTCCTTCCATGAACTAGTGACTCTATCGTGACGCTTTTTCAGTCCAAGAGTGCAAAATCGTACAAAGAACGCCTGCTCATCCAGCGCTAGCTGCATTCCTTGATCATCTCCACTCCAGGCGTCAAATCCAGAGATAATCAGATGTGCTTGAATCAAGCCAAGACGGCGCTCATCGGGCATTGTTGCCTCACTAGGAAGCTTTGACAACAACTGGCGAGCCCAGTTTCTTAATATTTGTGCGTCTTTGTGGGCGAGACAGTGAACAGCGCCGTTAGCAGCCAAGACGACGGTGAGGACCGCCGCAGAGACAGCTTCCCAAGGATAATTTGGACTAGATCGATCGGCTGAGTAGCAATGCATGTTCAGATGATAATCCTTGAGTACTTCGAACTTGTACACGGAGGGATGAATTATGGGGAAGTGGTGGCTGAAGTTGGTGACGTAAATGGATAGGTAGCGTTGCATGGTGAGAGTGTCAAAGACAAACATGTCGCGCGAGGTTGTATGCTCAGACAACAGAGAGATCATTGCGGCGCGGCAGCTGTCGTCGAAGGGGACAATCCAGACATGTTGTGCCTGAGCTGGACGCGTTAGAGCCGCCGTGGTGGAGGCCGCATGCAGAGGGGCTGTGCTGGGGGAGGGGTCTAGGGCAGGAGAATCCTGAGACGAGATCTTGTCGTCGACGATGATGGTCTCGTCATCGGTGGAAGGAGTGCAGTCGAATTCTGTGTGCAGCCATGATGGTGTGGTAGGGATAGAAGTTGCAGTCCAGAATGGGGACTCATGGGAGTTGAACATGTCGGGGATTCGGAATTGGTCAAGGAAGCTCCAGTCCTGCATGTTGAGAGCAAATTGAGAAGCAGTAGCAGCGACAGCATCTTCGAGGTCTCTAGTGGGTGTATCAGAGGTATGGACAGGTGCTGTTGGATTGGAGAGGA
Organism: [Lipomyces] yamanashiensis; assembly: GCA_030572775.1. Taxonomy (NCBI): domain Eukaryota; kingdom Fungi; phylum Ascomycota; class Lipomycetes; order Lipomycetales; family Lipomycetaceae; genus Myxozyma; species [Lipomyces] yamanashiensis. The sequence continues at coordinate 385,398 of JAJMBS010000008.1, forward strand.
TGAGGGCTGAGTGTTGGGATGGCTGTAGGTCTAGCATGTCTAGCAGGGACGGATCGGTCCATATTGGCTGTATTTTTGCAAGAGTGGTGTCTTCGTGCGCAGTCTGATGCTGCTCGTCGTCAAGAGGCTCTATTGCTTTGCGCTCTGGCTGCTGCTGCTTCTGCTGTGGCTCGGGGGGATCAACCTCGTTTGGCCTGATAATGACACGCTGGATAACAGAGCGTCTACGCTCTTTGCGCTTTGTGCGGGTACCATCGCACATACGACGATGCCGCACGAGCAAATCTTTTCGCGTGAAGCCGCGCTCGCAGACTGAGCAGACGAAAGGCCGCTCAGAGGTGTGCGAGCGTTCATGACGGGTGAGGTGCTCGCCGCGCTTGAAGGAGACGTTGCAGTGGCGGCAGACGAACTGTTTGCGTGGGCGGCGCGAGGAGGTGTCGAGAGCGGCGCCGAGCTGGAGGACGGCCTGCATTGAGGTGATGGAGGATGACGCGGCCGAGGCAGATGCGACGGAGGCTGAAAATGCCTTGATGGAGGTCATTGTTGATTTGCGGACAAAAAGGGAGTTGTTTTGAGTGAGTGGCAGCCTGCTATCTAGCACGTTAGTTAGCGCGTTTGGGGGAGCATTTGGGGACGAAGCCAGACGCGAGGAGGATGAAGTACTGACTGATATTGGAAATGCGGGGAAGTGCGATCACTCATCATGACCAATGCGGATGGCAGCACCGCGTTAGTGGTTGCTATGCTATTACATATTCTGTTATTCTTCATGATTTACTATTACATTCTATCACTATTATTGCACTGCATATTCTGTATTCATATACTGTATTCACACTCCCTCACTAATCTCTCCTCCACTGCCTCCCCCTACAGTTACATATTTCTCAGTACAAAACCCACATAACCCCGCACTCTCCCCTTACAACTCGGTATACCCTCCGTTGCCCTAACACCAAACAAGACACCAAACAAGACATTCGTAAATACTCTAATAAACAAATATTAATTATTACAGTGCCCGTGATTGGTGGCTTCGGCCTGCCTTTCTGACTCCGCATCTCGGCTGGCCTTTGCTTTGATCCTCAGATCCCTACAAAGAGTCTAGAGTCCTTAAAATAAAGGGTCAGCAGCTACGTGTGCTCTTCTTATACTTAACTCTATTTCAAATATCAAAACAGCATAAACATTTCATTCCCTTTTCCAGCTATATTCAATCGCAAAACTTAACGACCCAACGCTGCTGCCTGCTCCGCAAAATCCGCTTCGTTGATTCCAGACTTTACACACATCGCCTTAAACATACCCTCCTCCTGGTCAAACAGTTCCTTCGGCGTCCCAAACTCAGCTGCCTGTCCTGCATCCAACACCAGAATCTTGTCGTACCCGATAATCGTCTTCAATCTGTGCGCAATGCACAGAATAGTACAGTGGTTAAACTCGCGAACAATAACCTGTTGGATCTTTGCGTCGGTCTGGTAGTCCACCGACGACGTCGCCTCGTCAAGCACAAGAATCTGAAAGTTTCGCACCAGCGCACGCGCGAGCGAGAGCAACTGCCGCTCTCCGAGTGAGAAGTTGAGACCCTCGTCATCCACAGCCTGGTCAAGGTGGAACTTGCCGTTACCCTGCCCTCCCTGGCTATTCTTCTCGTTATATGCATCCGCAGAATCCGCATCTCCAAGTAACCCTGATCTTCTCAACGCATCCCAAAGCTTCTCATCTGAATAGCTATTAAATGGGTCCAGGTTAGACCGGATAGTGCCTCTAAACAGCACCGGGTCCTGTGGAATAATCGCAAGCTTAGAGCGCAAGTCATGAAGTCCAATCTTCGAGATATCAACCCCGTCAATCAAAAACTGTCCACCCGAAATCTCGGCTAGTCTGTACAGCGCAACCATAATTGACGATTTACCTGCACCTGTTCGGCCGCAAATTCCAATCTTCTCTCCGCCCTTGATCGAAAGGTTCAGTCCCTTCAAGACATACGGGAGACCTGGTCTATACTGCAAAAACACATCCTTCATCTCAATAGCTCCCTTCTCAGGCCATGTCTCGCGGGGCTTGTTCTCGGGGACCTCATACGGTGCCTCACTCGGAAGCTTAGACATGTAATGATACACTCTCTCTGCCGCATTCATATGATTCTCGACATCAGCAAGTTGCTTGATCACCATAGCAAGCTGCATAGCTAGCGACGTCGTGTACGACAGCACAAGTCCAATACTCGCAGCCGACAAACTAGGAAAATGAACCAAAACAGCAAGCAGACCTGTAAGCAGCACAAGCACCACCGCAATCATCTCGATTCGAATACTGAGCCAGCGCTGATTTCCAAGAATCATATACGAAAATCGGTTTGTGTAATCAAGCTGGTGTTCCATACGAGTCTTGAATCGGGCTTGCTCGTTGTACGCACGAACTGAAGACAGACCCGTTAATGTCTCTGAGAAATGTGAGAATACAGTCGATCGAGCGTTCGAATCCAATCTCTTCAGCTCCACTGCAGACGCCCGATAATATGCTGTAACCAACAAATACAGAGCCAGCATTGGGAAAAGAGCAATAGCAAACCAATACAAGTAAGCAATGATCAAAACAAAGATTCCTAAAATATTCGTCGCAGATATCAAGTACTGTCTATACGCATCAGTAAGCGTGTTATCCATAGACTCGACATCGTTAGAGAATCTGTTGATAATACGTCCAATCGGATTCGTATCAAAGAATGACATTGGCGCACTCATAATCTTTTGAGTCGCTTTAAGATTCATCTTGACCGACGCGCGAGATCCAGCTGCATCCAATTAGTTTCTAGTCAATAAATCAAAAAAGAGTAAACATACCAATCGTGGTAACCCATCCGAGAACAAAGTAAAGAATAGTACAGATCAATCCAAGCATGATGTAAATACCAATCTAGATCAAACATTAGCACCACAAAATTCCACATTCGATATACGTAACATACATAAAATCCTCTTGTTTTGTCAAATTTATCCTGCGTCCAATATGACAACCACAAATTGGTAAGAATCTGAAGACCAGCTGCAAGACAAGCAAATCCAGCAATAATCGGCGCGACACCCCATCCTAAAATCGGTCCTCCAGCAAGACGGAAATATTCACGATAGACCTCGTAGGATACGTGGTCAACGTTGCGTTCTTCTTTCTTCATCAATTTACCAGATGGGTTGGCGGCAGATTGCGAACCCTTCTCAGCTGAAGCAGAGTCCTTCTGAGCAGTCGGTGGCAGAACAACAGCAGGAGGAGCTTCCTCTTCCTCTTCCTCCTCTTTCTGTTGCGATCCATAGGTAGTAAGCTCAGCAAATTCTGGAATTGTTGCCTTTAGTTCCTCCAAAGTTCCAATCACGCATCCACCTTTGCCATTCATGAAAATAATACGATCGGCCCTTGGCAATACATGAAGCTGATGGGTGGCCAACAGGCGCGTCTTATCCTTCAATAATCCACAAATACAGTTATCAACCAAATTACGGCCAACATGCGGATCAACAGCCGACAACACATCATCAAGAATCACAATATCCGAATCAAAATACGACGCACGCGCAAGCGAAATACGAGACTTTTGACCGCCAGAAATATTGATTCCGCGCTCACCGATCTCTGTTTGATCGCCAGCTGGCAAAACAGCGATATCATGTTCAAGCGCACAGGCTTTGACAACTTCGTTATAGCGCTCAGCATCATATTCTCGTCCGAATAAAACGTTCTCTCGTAAACTGCTGTTCTGAATCCATGGTTGCGGGCAATATGCGACTTTTCCACCAAGCTGAATCGATCCTGAAGTTTGCTTCATTTCCCCGACAAGAGAGGCAAGAAGAGAGGTCTTGCCAGATCCAATAAATCCAGTGACAACAACAAATTCGCCTTTTTCAATTTGAAAATTAATATCATTCAATCCAGTAAACTTATCATTAGCCTCATCTTCTTCGGGGAGTTCGTCTAAATTAGCGCGCTCTGCGTTGATATCAGCATCAGCTCCGATAACATGAGCAGACTCGATCGAAATAACACGACTAAGTGCATTATCATTCTCCTTCTTCTCAATAGCGGGACTATTCGATTTCTTAGTCTTCCGCGACCAAAATCCTTTCCGCTTCTTGCTCTTCCCGCCCTTGTCCTTCTTTCCAGGAGGACCTCCCCTGCCAGGAGGACCGCCAAAACGAGGAGGTCCACCACCGCCAAGTTTCGCTTTCTTCGCCGCATTCTTCTCTTCCTCCAAACGACGCTGATACGCCTCCGGATCTTCGTCCCATTTGAACGAAGCATTCTTCGCAAGGATTGCGCAGTCGAGATCGTACTCGGCTGTAACAGCTCCTTCAAGTTCTTCGGCGACGAGCATTGACTGAATTCGATTGCACGCAACGTACGCGTCAGATGCTGTACTAAGCGCAACTGGAATAAGCATCAGGGGAATTCTCAGCATATTGAAAAGCGACAAACTAGCGAAAACTTTGGCGGGGTCTAAGGTATGACCTGTTACAGACAACACAACGAATGCAATCATAGACGAGAATAGAGGCACAGTCATAGAGATTGCAAACAGTCCTGATCGAAGCGTGAGCAACAAGCGAACAATCTTGATCTCCTTGATTCGAATCACAGAAAGCTTATTCAAAAATGCATTTTCCCACGCAAAAAGCTTGACGACTCTCATGGAACTCAGTAGTTCCTGAGTTAGACGAATACGCTGATCAGTGAAAACAGTAGATTTGACACGACGTTTCGCGATAACTCGAGTGATTGTCGCAAGAACGGGTGCTGTTCCAAATAGAAGAGCAATACCGACAAGTGATGGATATCCGATATTCACGAGTAGAAGAACAATACAAATGATAACTGGTACGGGTGCATCAGACAAGTGATGGAAGAACGCTGACGCAAACTCAACGCGATAAGTATCAGTGGACATCAGATTGGTGATTTTTCCGTTAGTGAACTCCAATCGCTCTTTGTTTGACAGAACTAAAGACTTGCGGTAAAGAGCGTTGATGAGAACTGTACGAGAGTGCGATCCAAAGCGAGAAACATAGTAGAAGTACTGCTGCTGGCAGAAACATACGAAAATAAGCATGATTACAAGTCCAATAACTAGTCCAATACCTCGGCCAGTGCTGCCTGTACCGTAGGTATACTTATCAGATACCCAATAGATAATTTTCCGAGATAGCTGGGGCGAGGTCATTTGCAGAATATCGACAACACATCGATGCGTAAATCCTGCCCAAAAATCAAATTTGAAGGTATCCACCAAGGCCCAAAATAGCATATTCTTAGTTTTTCCAGTCTGTTCACTTTTGATGCGGCGTCTTTCAAAGTTTTCGATAAATCTGTCTGTCATTGCTTCCGCAGTGCGCGAGTGCTGGACGAGCGGGATATCATTTTCCTGGATAGGACGAGAGTATCCGACCTGTGCATATCATTAGTAACTGGTAATGCCACTGTGAAGCTATTGAATGCTTAATAGTACCTTCATAACATCTGTCATCCAGTTGAAAAGGAGCAAGGATATAATCGATGCATGTTCCTCCGGCGACGGCTGGGGCTCTTTAGGGACAGGAGGGGGATCAATGGACATGAACGGATTGACCCAACGAATAGCACGCATAACAGGGTGTCTCTTTATCGGTTTATATTCCTCTTCTTGACTTTCTTCCTGATCAACAGAGGCAGAATTGCAGTCTGCCAGTGCTGTAGCATCAGAGGAGGAGCTAGATAACGATTTTGTCGCCGAATCGTTTACCGACACAGCAGTGGCGAGCACATTGTCTTTTTCGTCTAAAGAAGTGCCCATTTTGTAACAGTGCTCAGCTGGAACTCCAATTTCTCAGTTTCTGTAATGGAAAGCAGAGATTGTCCAAGACTGTTTCGCTGGCTCTGGGAAGCAAGAGAGCGATGGTGCAGTTGGCGATCAATGGATCTTGCGGAGGTAATAAGAGGCCAGAGGGCTCCATATACCGAATAAGGTTTTAGGCACGGTACTGCCGACGCATCTTTTGAACCTAATTTGCGAACCCGGTCTGGTTCTGTTCAATATTGTGGAGATGTGATCATATTGAAAGAGATATTCTAGTTTTATGCATTATGGATATATGAAGGTGTTATAGTGCTGTAAACATAGAGAATGATAAAGATTCTCAAGAAAGTACATCTACACTCTGAGATTGCTGAATCACTAAATTCTCAGCTTGATAAGTACAGACCATTACACATCAAAGCCAGTGTATTTCTAATGCAAAGAACTAGCCTTTGCTCAATCAAACATTCAACTAAGACAATCATCCTACACTTATTACGCACACTCGTCTGCGGTGCAATCAAACACTTTAGATAGCTGGGATTTCTGGCCAAGCCACAAACCTGGCTCTTATCTCCGGATACCAGCCTCCGGGCAAGCTGAGACTGTGTCAGCAGATTGATAATGCACTATTCAGTCAGTAGTTTGTTATAGATGAAGCAGTCCACAGTCCTAGCAACAATTCTACACTGCCCGCGATGGTTTGTCGTCCAGACCGTCCGGGTGTTTAATCATCTTTGATTGCGCGATGCCGCTGCCGGATTCCGAAATGCTAATCCTGTGCACATACCATAGCATCCGCTGTCAAGTCCCTCATCCACAACACTTTCATTGTTCTCAATTGCCTCAGAGCATTGCTCTCTCCGCGCGCAGAACAATCCTACGCTCTCTTTTGGCCTCATCTGATTACCTGAAGATCTATCTTAAGGCGTGCCCGACTTAGGTTTCGGAATTCGGCTGCCAAGAATTAAGTAAATACCGCACCACGAACTTCCCAGCCTGACAGCTCATCTTCAGCTAGGGCTGATGGTTACTAAGTATCTCTACTTACTTCTCCTTCTGGATTATAAATATAAATAAATGACGTTCCAAATTCAACAAAAATCATATATACAAACCAATATCACAAAAGAAGACATGCTCTAATATTAAAATACTTCCACCTCATAACCATTCATAAACCTCCCTCACCCACATATCATACTCTAATCCACTCCAACCATTAAAATATTAATGAAGAAAAATTACATAAACCATCTGAATCCAGGGTGCGCAGGTCCCTCACTTAGCACCATTGTCGCGACCTCACCTCTAACCCAAGCATTCTGCTTCTTGTCGCGTCGCTGGTTGTCGTATTTCATCCACAAGCCCATAATAGTGACCACAATTACGCCAATAGCGCCAAATGCAGCTGTGACTACTAATGCGAGCACATATCGCGGCTTGTCCTCCTCTCTGAATACATTCACAGACACAAGTCCCATCAGATTTGCAAGAGGGACTCCAACACCGGTCAATGCAGCACGCTGTCCTTCTGAAGGTATATTATTAGAAAACCAGGTCGAAAGCAGAACAGAAGGAGCCGCCATTCCGGCAGTCATGAGAAAACATGCAAAATACGCGACGTTGAGATGCGTGTTCACGTCGTCTATAGCTAAATAAATGATGAAACCAAGCACGGGAAGCAAGAATCCGATTGCAATGTATGGCGAACGGAGACGATGTCTGTCAGACATAAACGCAAGAATAAGCAAAACTACTGCTCCGGAAACATTTGGCGCCACTGTATACAGATTTGTCTTAACAGTCGAGTATCCCAGTCGCTCTACAATCTGGGGCAAAAACACGCCGACAGACTGTAAAGGCACTCCAAGGCAAATCTCAAGAATCAGCCAGCCCCAAGCAACGGGATGCTTGAAAATTTTAAGTGACTCTTTGATTTTCAAAGGGGCGTTTACAACAGCCGACGAGTCGCTTTGCACGCGCAAAAAACCCAAAGCTCGCTCTTCTTCAGTCAAAAATTTGGCTGAAGAGACATCTCGCGGTAAGAAAGCCCATGCACCAAGAGATGCAAGAACAGTACATCCACCTTCAATGATAAATAACCATCTCCAGCCTTTTAGAGGCGAGTTCTGGATTTGGAAGACTGCGAATGACAATAACCCTGAAAAAGCAGAGGCTACATTAGATGCTGCGTAGAAGATAGCTAATCGCCGAGCCAGTTCTCCGCGACGGTAAAATGTAGTGAGATAGAATACGACGAGCGGGAAAAATGCGGATTCAAAAGCGCCGAGAAACCATCGCACGGCCATCAAACTAGCCCAGTTCTGGCAAGCAGCTGAAATGAGAGACATGACTCCGAAGCCGAACATTAGAGCTGGAAGAACGCGTGTAACGCCATATCTCTTACCAGCGAGAGTAAGCGGCAATGCAAATAAAACGTAAGGTATATAGAATATAGATAGCAGTAAATTATACTGGTTTCCGACGAAGTGCAGGTCAATGTCGATGCCATCGGTCTTTGCGTTACCGAGATTGCTTTTGTCTAATGAGCTGCAATTATCGTTAGCAACTGTCACACATGATCCTGATATTCCAAGAATAGCTTACTTAAATAGATACATAAGACTCAGTGCCGGAAGTAATCTATAGTCTAGTTTTCGGCATATCGAGCTCTCCAATTCAGGATCAATCTCAACGAGAGTAGCCGTCAAGTCATCGTTCGCAAGTACGCTCTGCTCTAGCAACACAGCCGACTCCTCATTATCCAACTGGTCTGACCAGCGACTGTCGCCATTCGCCTCCCCGGAAACCGTCAGTTTCCGCTTTAAAATAGAACTGGCCATGGAACCGTAACTCGAATGCCGGCTGAGGTTTGCGCGGCGATCCACCTGGATCTCGTTGTTGTCTACCGCGTCGGGCACGCCAGCCTGCTGCAATAAGGTAGTCTTCTCAGTATCTATCATAGAGAGGAATAGGAAGCTGTAGATCCTGAAGATAAGGTCGATGAACGGACACGTCACGATATAGTATGGCTCTTCTGTCTCCTGCACGCTGATATGCGGGGAGAACGACAGTGAAGCAGATACTAGTATCGAGACTGGCAACGCGCGACCAGGAGGATCTTCAGAATCCCAGACTCTCCAACCTCCTTCCTTCGTTGCAAGCTTCTGGAATGCCGCAAGCAAAGATTAGATACCGTCCAAACTATGTTCCCGGAGTAGTAACATGTGTACATAAATACAGATGGAGGGGTGCCGTCGGCGATCGCCGAAGGTTTGTCCCATTTAGCTGTGTTGGGGACAATAGTGCGGACACTCACGTGTGGTCACGTGCAGAGTCTAAGGCAGGAGCTGACGGACGAATTGCTCCCAACTGCTCGCAACCTACGCGTTCCGAGAAAGATCACGATATTTTCAACTACGCGGAAGCGCGAGAGAGCTGGCGGCACAACGGAGGGAGAAAAAGCGGTAAAAGTTTTATTGAGTAGGTTTTGTTTGGGAGTTTCTTGGAAGACTGATCTTGTCCATGGATAAGAAGGCAGAGAGCAGCAAGGATATGTTGGAGCGGGCACCGGAGCAACGGGGCTCCGACAGTCTACTTCTACAGCTGCCAATAGAGTTGATTTCCTCAATCATGGATCATCTGGATTACCGGAGTTTGAACAGTTTATACTGCACAAGCAAAGAGATGAGACAGTACTTTTCAGAAAATGCGATATGGGAAATCAGAGTGTACGGGTATCTCAGACAGTTGAAGATGAGCCACTACATGGCTAATTTCCACTATTTCGATGATATCAAGTCGTGGTCTATCGCATATTCAAACTTGAAAAGCAACTATGATTCGCTTGGAATAATATCATATAGCCATCCGGTTTTGAGTCGAGACTGAGCTAGCTCGGGAGTTGAATTATTGAGACTTTATAGATATTTGGGTTGGGAACAATGCTCTTGCGCGGGCAGTGATAATATAATGTTTATTTGAGTAACGAAGGCGCTATTAATGACTGCGCTGAATATATTGTACATATTGATTATTCCTATCTTGTCACGAGGGAGGCTTGACCTGCTAATGGTGAGGCTTCAGGGTGATCCCGGGAGAGGTTGATGCACCTAATATATGACAGCAACAGCTGCGTATCAAAACATAGTAGAACAATAGTTATACAGAACCTCATATCGTACTACTTTCCGCGTTGGGTCCAAGCTACGCGCACCCCGCTCTTTACAGTGGTTATAAGATACTGCCACATATCGGCTAGGGTGTATTCTCTCGTAATATTTGTAGCTGTCGTAAGCCGCTCATTCAAAATATAGATAACATCGCTCTTCCACTTATTTTAGTATTATCTTATTATTATCTACCAGACTATCGTGACCGACTCTAACCCGGCCATTTGTGGTCCTTCCTTACATATCTGCCTTGTTTAAATCACTGTAGCTGTTGCGCTCGATAATACAAGGTACACACTGCCGCCAGCAACTCTCCGTGCCATTTTCGCTCCTATTCGCTCCTGCCCAATAATCATTCCTCGGTATTCCAATAATCATTACACAACTCCTTTGTAATATATACTCAAAACAGTCTTATTCTCCGCCAAAAACACACAAGCCATCAGTCCAGCATTTGCTGCCCCAAAATGGTAATAATATACCCTAACCTGAACTCAATTGAGTGAAGCAATTCGGAGTTCTGTCTCGACTCAAACGATAAGGCGGGCTTATCATAGAAAGCAACACACAGTGCCCTCACCGAACCTCAAAGCCCTGTTTTTCCCGGTCTGCTCCCGTCTCTTCTACCAAAGAATTGCTTAAGGGCATCGACTCTTCTTTAGCTAGATTTCTCAATTCACAATGGCTGTTGGTAAGTGTCTTTTATTCTCTTTATCTTGATTCATTTGAATGCTTTGTCTATATTGGTTAATTACCGACTGCTGTGTTACTCGTTGGCGCTGGTTGTACTGGCAACAGATCGCGATCGGTGCAGTGGAGCATGAATAGTGCCATAACATGCGCAAATAACGATACACTCAACTTGACTTGCAAGTACTAACTTAATTGATTTTCATATAGGTCCTATTCCTACCAAGATCTCTGTGGATCTCCACAAGCCTTACAATGAGCAGCCGGGTCTCCACACCCGCTGGCACCCCGAGATTCCTTTCTACGTAAGTGCTTATGCTATTGCCAATCACTTTATTCCTTTAAAAGATTAACACTATATTTTGAAGTGCTCTGTTGAGCCTGGTGAGGTCTTCAAGGTCGAGTGCTTTGACTCCTCCGGTGGTCAGGTTTTCAACACCGACGATGCCGATGATATCGTCAAGGTCAACCCTATGAGCATTCACTGTCTTAGTGGCCCAATTGAGGTCAAGGGTGCTGAGGTTAGTAGTTTAGCTAATATTATTTTTAGAGAGAATAAGAATTAATGGACAGTTCAGCCCGGCGATCTCTTGGTTGTCGACATCCAGGACATCCAGCCTTTCCCCGATGAGCCGTGGGGATATACCGCTATCATGGACCCCAAGAAGACCAGCGCTTTCTTGAACGACAAGTACCCTCAGATGCAGAAGGCTATCTGGGATATCGATGGAATCTTCGCTTCCTCGCGTCACATTCCCCACGTGAAGTTCCCCGGTTTCATTCACCCCGGTATTATCGGTACACTCCCTTCGTACGAGATGATGAACATTTGGAAGAAGCGTGAGTCTGAGCTAGTTGAATACCACGCCTCGCTTAACGATGGCTGCACCGTCGCCGCTCTGCCCAACCCTGAGGGTTCCTACATCGGACAGGGCGTTGACCCCGCTCTTGCCCAGAAGGTCGCCGAGGAAGGTGTCCGAACTGTTCCTCCCCGTGAGCACGGTGGTAACATTGATATTAAGAACTTGAGCCGTGGATCGAAGGCGTACTTGCCCATCTATGTCAAGGGTGCTGGTTTCTCTGTCGGTGACATTCACTTCTCGGAGGGTGACGGTGAGATCTCGTTCTGCGGTGCTATTGAGATGCACGGAATCATCACCCTCAAGCTTGGAATCATCAAGAATGGTATGAAGGACATGTCCATCTACAACCCCGTTTTCATCCCGGGCAACGTCACCGCCCACTACGGCCCATCGCGCTATCTCACCTTCCAGGGTATCTCGGTCGACGACGATGGAAAGCAGCACTTCCTCGACGCCAAAGTCGCTTTCAGACAAGCAGTCATCAATGCTATCGAATACCTCAAGGGCTACGGTTACACTGGCGAGCAGGCCTACCTTCTCTTGTCGGCTGCTCCGGTCGAAACTCACATCTCGTCGATCGTCGATATCCCCAACTCGTGCGTCAGTTACTCGATACCCGCCGATATCTTTGACTTTGATATCATGCCTAAGGAGGGTGGTCCCGTTATCCAGCCTAACATGGGCAAGACTGCTTTCCCCACTAAATAAATGGCAAAAGAATGAGCGCCAATGTGTGCTTGTGTTAATGTAGTAAATAGTATTAAAGGTCTGTTTTTGTGTTTGAAGTATAATGAGCATATGCTATTTCCAGACTTAAGAGTAACTAAATGTAAACAGCTCTTGTAAACTCCTTATTGTAACGTTAATAGTAAGCAGATGTGAGCAGTATGTAGAATCTATCGCGTCTTCTATGGTGATTCACAGAATCACAATACGTGACTCGCTTGTGATTCATATTCTACTGGTCCGCTTACAGAGCTCCAGATCTTCCACCGCCATCCGCTGCACACGACAACTCCCCATACTTCCCGGTTCTGCCTGTTCATACCAACAACTGTCTGGAATTCACATTCTCTTCAGGGTTTAACGGGGCGAATTCAATTTAGGACAGGTTTTTCGGTCCGGCATTGTTATATAGCATTTGCGCACAGTTAGAGCGCTGAAAGCATCCAGCTTACTGAGCACATCGACACTGCACCACTCCGCCACACACCATATTCACACTATGATCCGCGCATTTCCTCGCGCAGCAGTGCTTGCGCGGTCACGACCAATTCAGCTTCTGGCTCCAGCATCACGACACTTGTCGGCCGTTATGCGCACTCGAGTTGCGGCTCCTCCTACCGTCGCCTTGTCGCGGCGCGCGTTCTCCCAGTCCGCCGCGCGGAGGTACAGCAGCAGGAAGTCCGACGACAATGACGGTGATGATGACAAGAACTCGTCTTCCACTCCGGCAGCGACGCCCACTGAGGCCGATGCCGAGGGGAAGAAGGACGTGGAGAACGACAAGGCCAAGGAAGCTGGCGAGGGACAGACTCCCGCGGAGGCTGCTGATGACAAATCTGCGGAGACGGAGGAAGTTGCTGGCAAAGAGCGTAAGGCAATCCGACGGCGCATTCGCAAGACTGATGTAGCTGCTTCGTCGTCGAACGCGGAAGTTGACTCAAAGTCAGATTCAGCAAAGGAAAGCAGTGAGAGCAAAGAAGAACAGAAGTCATCAAAGGAAGAGAGCCCAAAGCCTACTTCATCATCATCGGGACCGGTCGTCACGATGCGCAAATTTACTCCCGACTTCTCGACTACTGCTCCTAACGGTTCGCGTCTCGGAAATGGCGTGCCTGACGAGATTCCCGAATTGATGGCATTGCCAATTGTTTCGCGTCCGTTGTTCCCAGGCTTCTACAAAGCTGTCGTTCTTCATGACGAACGTCATATCGAAGCCGTTCGTGAACTTGTCAAACGTGGACATCCTTACGTTGGCGTCTTCTTGCAAAAGGATCCTAACCCACAAACTGAGGCTGTCATGGCGCCTGATGAGATTTACCATAACGGTGTTTTGGCACAGATTACTAGCATTTTCCCCCAGAGCGAGACCAAAGATGGAGCCCAGAAGGAAGGATTGACTATTGTTTTGTACCCGCACCGACGAATTGAGGTTGAGAAGGTTGTTATTGCCGAGCACACTGAGATACCTATTGAGAGCAAGCCCGAGCCATCTTCGAGTGATGTAACCAGCTTTGATGTTGTTGCTGAAGGTAAATTAGATGATATACTGTTTTTATGAGTCCTGCTAACTAAATAGATGGTAAAGGTGCTCCTGAAGAAGAGCCGATGGCTTTCCTGCGTGACAGAGTGACAATGGTCCATGTCAAAAATCGACCCGACGATGCGGTTGACAAGAACGACCCGACCATCCGCGCAGTTGTTTCTGAGATTGTCAACTTACTCAAAGAGATTTCTTCAATGAACCCGATATTCCGTGATCAGATCACCGCATTCACTTTGAGCTTGGCGTCTGGAAATGTATTTGACGAGCCCGTTCGTCTATCTGACTTTGCGGCTGCTGTCTGCGCTGGCGAACTCACTGAACTGCAAGAACTTATTGATGCTCGCGATATTTCCGATCGTTTGCAAAAGGGTTTGATTTTGCTCAAGAAGGAACTAATGAACGCCAAACTCCAGAGCAAGATCAACAAGGATGTCGAGAGCAAGATCCAGAAGCGTCAGCGCGAGTACTACTTGATGGAGCAAATGCGTGGAATTCGCAAGGAACTTGGTATGGAGACTGATGGCAAGGATAAGCTAGTTGAGAAGTTCAAGGAGCGCGCTGAGAAGCTGAACATGCCAGATGCTGCCCAGCGCGTGTTTGATGAAGAACTTAACAAGCTGATGAACCTCGAGCCCTCGGCTTCGGAGTTTAATGTCACCAGAAACTATCTCGATTGGATCACGCAGCTACCATGGGGTCTTCACTCGACCGAGAACTACTCGATCAAGCATGCGGTTGATGTTCTTGACGAGGATCACTACGGTCTTAAAGACGTCAAGGATCGAATTCTTGAGTTCATCGCAGTTGGCAAACTTCGCGGAAACGTTGACGGCAAGATTCTCTGCCTTGTCGGGCCTCCTGGTGTTGGTAAGACCTCGATTGGCAAGTCTATTGCGAGAGCACTTAGTCGGCAGTTCCAGCGATTCAGTGTAGGTGGACTTACTGACGTGGCTGAGATCAAGGGACACAGACGGACATATGTTGGTGCGCTTCCGGGGCGAATTATTCAGTCGCTGAAGAAATGTCAGACTGAGAACCCGTTGATTTTGATTGATGAGGTTGACAAGATTGGACGTGGACATCAGGGTGATCCTGCGTCGGCGTTGCTTGAGTTGCTTGATCCTGAGCAGAACAACAGTTTCCTTGACCACTATCTTGATATTCCGGTTGATTTGTCGAAGGTTTTGTTTGTCTGCACTGCGAATATGACCGACACGATTCCACGACCATTGCTCGATCGTATGGAGGTTATCGAAGTTTCTGGATACATTGCCGAGGAGAAGAAGGCGATTGCTATGAAGTACCTTGCACCTCAAGCGCGCGACAACTCTGGACTGAAAGCAGTCGATGTCGAGCTCACGTCCGAAGCGATTGACCGGCTGATCAAGAGCTACTGCCGCGAAAGTGGAGTGCGAAATCTCAAGAAGCAGATCGAGAAGGTGTATCGCAAGTCTGCGCTTGATATCGTCAAGGGACTTAAGGAGGATCCGGACGCTGCCGAAGAGAACTTATTGACTGAGAAGGGCAAAGAGATTGCAGGCGATCCCGAAAAGTCCGGTGTTGCGCCTCTGCGAATCCCGCTTGCAGTTCCTGAATCCGTGCATGTCAAGATCACGGCTGAGAATTTGCCTGACTATGTTGGCCCGCCAGTGTTTACATCCGACAAGCTGTATGACGACGAGCCGCCTACTGGTGTTGTGACTGGACTTGCATGGACTCAGATGGGCGGTACGACGATGTACGTCGAGTCCGTTCTTGAGGCACCGCTTCTGCCTGCATCGCAGCCGAGCTTCAAGCGCACTGGTATGCTTGGTGAGGTGATGAAGGAGTCGACGGTGATTGCGTATACATTTGCAAAGATGTTTGTTGCCTCGCATTTCCCTGAAAACAGATATTTTGACCACGCCCGGATTCACATGCACTGCCCTGAAGGAGCGACGCCTAAAGATGGACCCTCAGCCGGTGTGACGATTTCAACCTCGCTCTTGTCTCTTGCGCTTAACCGCGTTGTTGATCCTGGTTTTGCAATGACGGGAGAAATCACTGTTACCGGCCGAATCTTGCGTATCGGTGGACTTCGGGAGAAGACTGTTGCTGCTAAGCGGTCCGGTGCAAAGACTGTGTTCTTTCCGGCTGGAAACCTTGCTGATTGGGAAGCTTTGCCCGAGAATGTCAAGGAAGGTATCGAAGGAGTGCCCTGTAACTTCTACAGCGACATTTTCAACCGCTGCTTCGCCGGTATCTCGCAAGAAGAAGGAAACAAGGTTTGGTTTTCCCAGCTTGGAGACCCCAAGGACGCCGCTACGCAACAAAACCCGTCACAGCATCCCAAGAACGATGGTGGTCTAGGCGATTTATTCCCACCTCTGGGAAGCAGTGTAAACAACGAAATTCACGCGTATGAAAGCAGTGGCCGACGTCTTTATTAAGTTATGTTTTATTTCACGAGTACATAGTATATATAGTTATATAGCAATCGAAGATGTGGGGAGGTTTTCTTGAGACCTTTCAGATTTTTATAGAGAGAAAGAAAGAGAGAGAGAAAACACTGCACTGCATCTTTCGAGATTTTTTAGGGATATTTTTGTATTAGTGTGTGCATGTGTGCACTGTCATTTTATGGTATGATGACTTTTTGTTTATTTATGTATTGCTGGTTCTTTTATGTTTTTGTTTATGCATTTTATTAATAAATCCTCTCTTAATTATTCGTTTGCTCACTATATTAGCCTATTTACATTAAAATACAAAGCCTTGAACTCGTCAAATTAATCATACAAATCGCCAAATAAATCGCGTTTCAAAATCTCAGGACGTCTTCCTACAGCAACAAAATACTGCTCTTTGGACTCTCCCCTTGACGCAGCAGGTTTTTCTCTCTTAACTCTGTCGAAAGCTTTCCGAAGTTTGCGCTCGAGAAAAAGATCTTCGGAGCCGGCGTAGAATTTGCAGATGAAGGAGCCCTGGGGGCGAAGGGTGTCGAGGGCGAATGCGAGGGCGGAGTTGCAGAGATCCTGGAACAAAAGATAGGCATCTCACGCTTGTAAGCGTGAGAGTGACGGAAATTATTAGTTGTGTTCTTCACAGCTGCAAGAATAACACGAGAAGGTTAGAACATACCATGCTTGTAGCGTGATCGCGAAAGGCGATGCCCGAAGTATTCATAAGCCTAAAGAAAGGATGGCTTAACGTTTGCGACCAAAATGAGAAAACAGGAGGCCAGGGTTCGCACATATCACTTAGCACGACGTCGACCGTGTCTGCCGCTATAGGTTTGGGAGGCGAGGAGGTGGGTGGTTCGGTGGGCTGTTCCTCGGGGTGTTGTGGATCAGGGTCGTCGTGGCGGCGAGGACGGTCGACAGCTCGTTCGATATCGATATATCCTAATCGCATACCATCTTGATCTACCGTATCCTCTCGTTGATCAACCGATTTGCCTAATTCAGGCTCGCTAAGGTACTCTTTCAACACAGCTTGAATCTGCGGGGATAGGAAGTCGCCTTGGATTGCTGAAGCACCTGTTGGCGGTGCCGCGGGGAGCAGATCGATCCCGAGAACGCGGCCGTTCGGGCGCGTACGGTCGACTGCTACTTGTGTCCAGGACCCTGGTGCAAAGCCCTACATTCATATTAGTGCTGTTCGAATTCGAGATAGGAATTGACTTACTAAGTCGACGACAGTCTGTCCTGGTTTAAAGATCTTGTGTGCTTGATTAATCTATACCAAGTCAGCCACCGCACTCGCCTATGCAACATTGTAAGATCTAAAACCTCTAATAGTTTGAATGCAGCTCGACTGCGAAGTCCCTTAACTTTCGCTTCTCGAGAGTACACATCATTCGTCTTCCTCTGCACCCACCGTTTCGAACTCGCGCTACTAGCAGTCCGACGCGGTAATACTTGAATACAGCTGCTCGAAGACAAAAATAGCGTACTTATCACAGTACTGAATAGGTCTCTCCTGCTCGTGCATCTCGTTCCGGGCCGTATAATCATCGTGTGCTGGTCTGATACCCATACTTCTTGCCTCCAACGCTCCTCTTACATCTGCTTTATCATCCACTTCTACATTTATTACTAGCTTGTTACGTATTTTTGCATTGTGCTTAATCAGACCCTAACCCGCAGAGATTTGGGCTACTGTAAGAGCTTGAAAACTAAAATGCATAAGTTGGGCACTATGGCTGAGTGGTTAAAGCGAAAGACTCGAATTATAGTTTGATATCTTTTCTCGTTTCGAGGCGCAGGTTCGAGTCCTGCTGGTGTCGTATTTTTTTCTACTTTTGTTTTGTTTTTGAAAGTTTTAGGAGTGGATTGATTGATTATATTTTTATAGACAGCCCGGTTTGATTGATTGATTATATATTTATAGACGGCATGATGTAAATACAAAAGTCCCAAAATTACAAAAACCCTAAAACTCTTAATACAAACACTCATCGCAAAGCAGGAATTAAGCCAACGTCTTTCTAATTCTAATTGCAAATACAAATAATACTTTTAGTGATTTTATAGTGTATGAAAGAAAGGGGATGGGTAGTGAATGCTGGGTAAAGCGGAATTGATGACGCTATGAGGCGTCTTGGTAGTTACTGAGGACGCGACGCGCGACTCTCATCGATAGTCATCAATTATCATCAATAGAGCATATGACGATCAGACTGTTTTACTCTTGTCAAGAATATATAGTGTAGATTTAATGAATTGAATTGGGGATTGTAAAGATCGAGAAGACGGATGTGTTCGAGGTATGGCGCAGATCAAGATGGGAAAGTGAAATTCGCGATATAGTCAGCAACAGATTGCAGACACACTCAATTATTCACTACTCTTTCTAAAATAACGTTGTTTGTTCTTTTCTATTTAATATACATTTCTGGCATTTATAATAACTTGCTAGATTGTCTTTAAAAAGGAAATTCTGGAGTTCGTCAGTTGAAACTATGACAGTGTGAGTCATTGCTCTAAACTAGAAACTACACAATTGCTTATTGTAGACCGTGCTTTTCTGACGTATTTTCACATGTTTGGAGAAAGCGATTCTTAACGCCGATGAAATTGAAGAGGGAATAGTGTATAGGAAAGAGTTGAGGAAGTAGGATGTGACTTAGTGAGCGGGTTGTTATCGTCTATGATAATATTCGATGCGACGATTTGAGCTGGAGTATTACGACAAATTCGCCGTTGTACGTGTTCTGAGTGATTGATTGATTGATTGAGTGATTATATATTTATAGACGGCATTGATTTGCAGTTCTCTGTATACTAATTAACATCATAACAAAGTAGCGTATATTAAAGAGTATTCTACGCGATTCACAGACAGTCTAAAGATTCAATGCCTAGATCAACAACCTATGATAGAGTACAACATCCCACGCAGACAGAAATCCGATATTCCTAAAATAAATCCAGAATCGACTAGTTTGAGCCGTCATCTGAAGTATCCTTGGCCTTTTGGGCGGAATGGCTTGCGTATGAGTGAGATCTTTTCGTCATGGATATCATGCTGACATGGCTATTTCGTAGGATGATTTGCTATTAATCGTATTCTGACGTACTTGGATAAAGAAGAGATGCTCTATTAGAATTAATCTAAACAAATTGAACAGGACTGATTATAAGAAATAAGTTAAGGGACTATTGCGTCCCTTAGACTTGTGCCCTTTAGAGCTGTGTGCCTTGGACGAGGCAGTCGACTTAAGGTTCTTGCCTCGGCTCAAAACATGATTCAAGTGATGTTCTATTTACAGATTCACGTTCCACAGTTCTGCTTTTTTTTTTTGAGAGAGAGAAGAATGCCACGGTGTCCTTTGTTACTGAATCTATGATGCGAATTGATAAAGACACGGCTGTCAAAGAGTGCGAGACAAAGCGTTGGAAGAGCAGAGCCTCGCTCATTGTCGCTTGTGTCGTCATATCTTTGAATATGCTGCTCTTGGCTTGATGATGCTTGGCAGGTATTAGAATTGTCAATTGAGAAATAGTTTGGAGTAGAATCATAAAGATTGCAGAGAGTGTAGATTGTAGAAACAGCAACAGTCAGAGTCTCAAACATCGAAGAAGTCGGCAGAAGAACGTACAAGAACGAAGAACGAATGAAATGCTAAGCACCACCAACAAGAAGTTTCACAGGCATCAAACACTGCTGGTTGCTTTCAGCTCGCAAGTGGGTGCTTGGTAGTCAATTTCGCACAGGTCCGCTAGATCATGCTTGAAAACGATAATGGGGGATGAG
This sequence comes from [Lipomyces] yamanashiensis, assembly GCA_030572775.1. Classification (NCBI taxonomy): domain Eukaryota; kingdom Fungi; phylum Ascomycota; class Lipomycetes; order Lipomycetales; family Lipomycetaceae; genus Myxozyma; species [Lipomyces] yamanashiensis. The sequence goes on from JAJMBS010000008.1 coordinate 405,456, forward strand.
CTTAATTGGTAACACAGCTATTTAGCCAAAGTTTGAGCATAGCATAGCCCTGTTACTGCAAGAGAATGCTAGAGAATAATACAGGAGATGATTTAGGATATTGAGAAGGGAGATTGTAGTGACTGAGATTGGATGTGCCGGTTGTGTTTGCGTGTGCACATGAGCAACTACACTCATTCTCACGATAGTCGCTGCTATTCACTACAGAGGAGTTATGCCCAATAATCACACAATGGGTTTTGTCGTTGTCTTCGGTTTTCTTTATCAGAATAGCGCTTCAGTGCAGAACAAGTGCAGTTCCCCGACAATTCCGCAGTGAACCACACAGCCCAGTCGAATCAGATAAACAACAACAATGCTTTAACCTCAAGCTACGCCACTCAAAGCCCTTCGCTCGTATGAATAAGCTCAGAAACAGTGTTTGTCCACAAAGTGGCAAAAATACGACTAATTTGGCCGTAGACGAGAAACGAGAAATACGATGATGACGTGAGAAGGAAATCTGATTATTGAGCGAAATATGAACCTCCACTTTAGAGTTACTCGCCCGAGAATCGAACAAATCGCATTATCCGAGCAGAATGCGAGCACTTCTTCGAGCTGACCTTGCTGTGTTTTCTGTGACTGTATTTCAGTTGTATTGTATTACTATGCTAATCTCTCTCATATCTTCTTATCCTATTGTCGTCCATTTTCGTCTCATCCTTCCATCGCAAGCAACATATCTCTATTACATAATCTGTCAGCAACCACTAAACCGGTAAATAAAATAAACTTTAACTATAAACCTTATATAAATTTTAGTAAACTTTATTCTAACTACAATTCCTTACGAAGCTACGCAGCGATTCAAACTAGTATGGAAACAATAGTATGAATAAGAGATGAGTAGCATTAATATCGTACAATGAAGAGTATGGAGTAATCGAAAACAAATAAAACCCAAACACCCAAATAATAGCATATACACTTGAAAACCTTTGCACTTGGCACAATAATCAGTATACCGAAGACTCCAGTTCTACTCCCAGAAAACATCCTGGAACATTAACCCGCTGAGCTCGCTACAAAACAGTATATATACATGAATGTTATAAAAAAAGCAAAACCAACTCCAATAAGCAACCCATTACAATCTCATTAAAAAAACGAAGGTGATCCGCATTCTTGCTCTCTTCTGTTCTCTTCATCAATACCGGCCTGCTTTCGCTGTCCGGCCCAGAACTTTGCAATATCAAGAATGGAATCATCAATCAACCATGACCACTTCTTTGCAAAGCCTTCGTTGATTTCCCAGGCCAAAGGCTGTGCTGAATCGGCGCCCCAAATACGGAATCCGTCATTCAACAAATCCTGACAGAACTCGATCTCGTCAAACGCTCCAAAGCGCATCTGTTGCAGTAAAGAGTCGCGCAGAACTGGAAATGGGATCGCGTCCACATACTGGATGTGGGGGACAATTGCCTGCAATTCTGTAGGGTACAAAGCAGGTGGTATTGATCTGTCTTGCGCTGAGGGAGCGACAAAGACCTGATATCTAGGCATGTCATGAGCAAGAGGCAGCTTACGGATGTTTGAGCACATGGCAGCTCCAATAGGCTGCGAGGCCATGAACAACGACGAAGAAGGCATTGGTTGTTGCTTCTCAGAGGCACCGTCGTCCGCGGAATCATCAGGCTGTAACGTAGGTCCGTTGAGACACTGTGAAAACTCGTCATCCTCGAGCGAGGATGTCGCATGCGAGTTATCAAAGTCTACGGAGATGAGACGCTCCAGTTCCCGCTCGTAGTGCTCGCGCTGTAACTCCTGCGGGTTAGCGAAGAGGGTAGTCGGAGGAGGAGTGCAAGGGGAGATGGAGTCGGTGTCAGAGACGGAGGAGTTTGAGGAGGATGAGGCTGTGATTGAGGGCGCGATATCGGCGGAGAGAACTGAGGAAGCGACGGAGGAGTCTAGAGAAGAGGAGGAAGAGAGAGAGGCGCGCTCACTGCGGAGGCTGCTAGAGATATTGAAGTCGCTGTGTGTACGGGAATGGGAGGTGGTGGAGGAGGAGGATGAAGATTGCTTTGGTTCGCCTTTGCTCTTTGCGAGTCGCCGCCCTGTAAAGTTTAATGTTAGCTTAATTAAGAGATTAGAGAAAGAAAGAAGTGAGGACATACGACGAGCACGCTGAGCAACACGGTTTTGTATCCGGCGACGGAGAAGAGGATCAGAGATGCCGATCCACTCTTTGCGTTCGTCGAGGGTCATTTCGTCGTCGCTGATGTCCTGGGCGGCGGCGGCGGCGGCAGCTGCGGCAGCTGCGACAGTGGAAGCCCTGCGACGGGGTGAAGAGGAACGCATTGTGCTGACAAAGAATAAACGGGAGAAGGGAGTAGCAGGACAGGGGTGCCAGCTGGGATAAAAAGAAAGAAAAGAGAAGACGACGATGGCTAAGATGGCAACGGGGGCAGATATATAATGTCTCTGCAGGGAAGCGTGTCGAGGACTGCTCGGTTAACGTCTTTCAAGTTGCGCGGAGATGCAACTTCCCGTTTTCGGCCGACGGAGTTTGGATGTGCGCCGGACCCGATATAAACGCACACTACAACACACTGTTGAAGCAGACACGGCTGATAGAAAATCAGGGTGTGGGTAAAATTGTAGCACGCTCTGACGTCATGACTGAGACGGAAAATAAACGCAACACGCGTCGTCAACGCGCTCTCAACGCTAGCCGGATTGGGATTGTTAGTTGGGAAAGATAATCAATCTTGATATTTTATGATAACAGTTGTATGCCGTTTGTTGGGGGGTATTTTACTGTATTTGTTATAATTCTTTTCATTTTACTTTATTATACTTCACTCTGATTTGCCGTTATTATTGCGTGTGCTATGTGTGGTGTGTATTCTGTACTCTACTTGTGTGTACACGGACAACTGTGTGAGAGCGAATTGCGAAAAGCGAGCAAAAGCGAGCAAAAGCGAGCCGAGGAACAAAAACACTATTCGCATTCTCTTTGTGCTTCTTTTTCGGTCTTAGTTTGTGTTCCTTTGTCCGACTCTGCAACTCAATTCTTCTAATCTCATCTTGATTGTTCAATCGCTATCGTCTCTTAACTATCATTATCGCTATATTATCGCTATTCTATACTATAACATATTATAATATACTATACTAACCATATCACCTACTAAAATCCGCCTCCGTAATCTTGCTCTTCACGCACAAACCGCGGAATATACTCTCCTCCTGCTCATACAGCTCGAACGGCGCCCCAAACTCAGCAACGCGTCCCTCGTCCAGCACCAATATCCTGTCGTAATTAATAATAGTCTTCAGTCTATGAGCAATACACAGAATCGTGCAGTGCCCAAACTCTCGCACGATAATCTCCTGAATCTTCGCGTCTGTCTGATAGTCCACCGACGACGTGGCCTCGTCCAAAACAAGAATCTGGAAACTACGCACCAGCGCCCGCGCAAGCGCAAGCAGCTGCCGCTCTCCCAGCGAAAAGTTTTGGCCATCATCGTCCACCGGCGAGTCCAGTTGGAACTTGCCTATGTTTCCGTTTTGATTATTGCTGTTGCTGTTGTTATTGCTGTTCGTGCCCGTCGCCTTCGCACTCACACCCGCACTCGCACTCGCCTTCGCTATCGCTCCAGCCTCGCTTCCGCCGTCCTGCGCCCACTCAGCCGCACCTGCCGCACGCGTCGTCATCGCCGCGTCCTCGTCTACTCCGGCTCCTGCGCTACTGTTATTGCTCAGCAAGCCAGCCCTGCGTAATGCATCCCACAGCTGCGCGTCATTGTAGCTGTCAAACGGGTCCAAGTTACTTCGGATTGTGCCCCTGAACAACACCGGGTCCTGCGGAATAATCGCTAGCTTGGATCGCAGGTCGTGGAGTCCAATCTTCGAGATATCAACCCCGTCTATCAGCACCTGTCCCCCCGATAACTCGGCTAGTCTGTACAGTGCGACCATAATCGAACTCTTACCCGCTCCTGTGCGCCCGCAGATTCCAATCTTCTGCCCGCCCTCAATCGATAGCGTAAGACCACGTAACACCTTCGGCAGCCCTGGCCGATACTGCAACTCCACATCTCGCATCTCAATTGCGCCTCGCTCAGGCCACGTAGCCCTCGGCTTAGTCTCCTCGATCTCGTACGCGGCCTCTGACGGAAGACTCGACATGTAGTAATACACACGCTCGGCAGCGTTCATGTGGTTCTCCACATCCGCAAGCTGCTTAATCACCATCGACATCTGCGTCGACAAAGACATGCAGTACGAAAGTACTAGTCCAATCGACGCGGCACCCACACTGAACTTCGCAGACACCGCCAGCATACCAGTCACAAACACAAGACATACGGCAATCGACTCCAGCCGAACTGACAGCCATCGCTGGTTGCCCGCGAGCAAAAACGAGTACCGGTTCATATCATCCAGCACGCTCTCCATCTTCTTTGAAAACCGCTCCTGCTCATTGAACGCGCGTACAGACGTCAAGCCTGTCAAAGTTTCGGAAAAATGCGCAAACACAAGCGACCGTGCGTTTGAATCAAGTCGCTTGATATCCACGGCTGACGCGCGATAGTATCTCGTCGCTACCATATACAGCCCAATCATCGGTACAAGCGCAATCACAAAGTAATGAAAATAGGCAATAATCAATATCAGAATTCCGCTAATCGACGTCATCGTCATCAGATATTGTCTATACGCGTCAATCAACGCGTTATCCATCGACTCAACATCGTTCGAAAATCGGTTCATGATTCGTCCTAGTGGTGATGTATCAAAGAAGGACATTGGCGCCTGAATCACCTTCTCCGTCGCCTTCATGTTCATCGTCACAGATCCTCTTGCTCCGGCTGCACTCGTTAGCACATCTCTACTCAAAATCCTGATAGAGTACTTACCATATGTCGTCGAAAAGCCAAGCATGAAATAGAATCCAGCACAAATAATTCCAAACGAAACAAACAAGCCAATATACGTTCCCTTTGTGAGCGGAAACCGGTCCTGCGTCCAATAAGACAACCACAGATTAGTCGTAATCTGTGTTCCCGCAGCAAAAATCGCTACACCGAGAATCAATGGAGCAACTGCCCAGCCGATGTATTTGCCGCCTGCTGCGCGGAAATATTCGCGGTATACAGTCCATGATACATTCGCATGCAATCTCTCTTCCTTCTTCATCAATGTCACGCCTTGCTTCTTCTCTGGAGCAGCAACCACAGCGACTTCCTTACTTTCTTTCTCGGTCTCCTTCTTCTCATCTTCCTTCTTCTGCTGTTCTTCCTCTTCTTCATCGTCGTCATCGTCGTCGTCATTGTTATTCGTGGAGCCGTACTTGATCAGCTCACTGAATTTCTCACATGAAACCATCAACTCATCATATGTTCCCACAGTGAAGCCACCAACACCGTCCATAAAAATAATCCGATCAGCATGCGGCAACACATGAAGCTGATGGGTCGCCAGCAATCTCGTTGACTCCTTTAAAAGTCCGCAGATGCACTCTTCGACTAGATGCCTTCCCACATGAGGATCAACCGCCGACAAAACATCATCAAGCAGAACAATCTCAGCACCATAGTACGCCGCTCGTGCGAGGGAAATACGCGACTTTTGACCACCAGAGATATTGATTCCACGCTCTCCAATCTCAGTTTGGTCGCCGTCCGGTAGCACCGCAAGATCGTGTTCGAGCGCACAACCTTTGATCACGCGTTGGTATTTTTCAGCGTCGTATTCACGGCCAAACAAAATGTTGTCTTTCAATGTCGAGTTCTGAATCCATGGCTGCGGGCAGTAAGCGACACTTCCGCCCATCTTGACCGTGCCGTTAGTCTGTCGCATCTCACCTACAAGGGCAGCCAACAGAGACGTCTTTCCAGATCCGATGAATCCAGTGATGACGATCAACTCGCCTGGCATCACGCGAATGTTGAGGTTATTCAAGCCAGTGAACACTTTCTCGTCGTCATCGCTCGACGAATCTTCTTCTGATGTCGCCAAAGTGCGGTCGATTCCTTTCTCTTCCTCGGCGTCAATGTCGATTCCAGCAACACTGGCTGTTTCCGCGGTGACTGCCCGACTAAGTTTAGTCTCCTCCTCTTCCTTGATCTCGGCAAGAGTAGGCGCTCTCTTCTTACCGAACCACCGCTTCTTGTTCTTCTTCGCGGCCGCTTTCTCGTCAGCCTCTTTCTTCTCATCAGCAGCAGCAGCCTCTTCTTCAGTCTCGAGTTCCCAAACAAACGACGCGTTCTCAACTAAAATCGCACAGTCAAGATTTTTATCCGCGACAACCTCACTTTCGATCTCGCTGGCCATCAACATCTTCTCTAACCGCTGCAGCGCGACGTATGCGTCAGTTCCGGTCGTGAGGCCCATCGGGATGACGGTCAACGGCACTCGAAGCATATTAAAAAGCGTGAGACTGGCAAACACTTTAGCCGGATCAAGCTCGCTGCCGGTGACGGACAAAATCACAAACGAGATCATAGAAGCGAAGACAGGAAGAGTGATACTGATTGCGAAGATGGCTGAACGGAGAATGAGGACGTAGCGGATCAGTCTGATTTCCTTGATACGGATCGAGTAAAGACGCTTTACGTATGCATTCTCCCACGCAAAGAACTTGATGATGCGCATATTCTGCAGCAACTCTTGGATAAGACGAATACGCTGGTCGGTAAAAACAGTAGAGTAGACTCTTCGTCGCGCAATCATGCGTGTGATCTTTCCCAGGATGGGCGAGATAATCACGAGCAACGCAAATCCACACAGGGCCGACACACCAATGTTAACCAGCAACAAAATCAAACACAGCACAAACGGCACCGGCGCATCAAACAAATGCTCGACGAAATTACAACACAGCTCGACACGGTACGAATCTGTTGACATCAAGTTCGTGATCTTGCCGTTGGTGTACTCGATTCGTGAGCGGTTTGAGAGTCGCAGAGACTTGCGGTAGAGCGCGTTGATGAGAACTGTGCGGGCCTGTGATCCTGCTGAGAGGGCGTTATAGAAATATTGCTGCTGAAAGACGCATGATGTGAGTAGCAAACAAGCTAATCCGATAACCATTCCAACTCCAGGTCCGATCGACGGCATCTCTTTCCCGGCTTCTTTGGCTTCATACGCATCAGCGACGAAGTAAATGATCTTTCGTGAGAGCTGAGGTGCCGTCATCCAGATAATATCGACAATAACTCGAGCGGTCATCGAGAACCAGACTTGGAATGGGAATGTGTCGAGTAAAGCCCAAAGCAGGACTCTCTTGCGCTGTCCTTTAGCGATTCTGGCTTTGAAATGCATTTCGAATTTCTCAGTCATGGCGCCAGATCGACGCCAGTCTTCGACCAAGGGGAAGTCATTTTCGACCAGCGGTCGCGCGTAACCAGTCTACATAGTCGTTAGATTGTTCTATTCATATAACGCAATGAAGAAGTAATACCCTTAGAATTTCATTCATCCAGTAGAAAGTAATTTTACTAAGCCAGTTCGCGGTCGCCTCAGGCGTCTGCTGGGGCTGGTCAGGGATTGGCGGTATAGAGCGCACAGCAAACGGGTTCACATAATACAGAACCTTTCCGACTGCGCTTCTCTTTGGCTGCGGGATTGCTTCGGTGATGGAAGAACCTGAGGAGCTGTCGATGTTTGCTCCTGAGAGCTCGATATCTTTTTCTTGGCCCATTGTCAGTTGCTGCGATTATAGGTAGCCGGAGACAGGATTGTTAGTTCACGCATACGAAGGGCAAGCACGAGCGCACAGTCTCTGCTAAATTGTGTAAAGTGGAAAGGGAAGAGTTGGAGAAGAAAGAAAGAAAGAAAGATACGAGAATTAATAATCGGCAGAGATATCGCACGCGACAACGGACTTTACGCAGACAAAGCATGCAAGGCTCCGCGTCGCTAACCCGCAGCGGTCGCAACAAAGCCAATGTCGGTGCGCAACACAGACACAGAGTTTAGTGAGACGCCGCAGAGCGAGTTTTTGTGCGGGTTCAGGGCAGTTTTTTGAAGGGGAAGTCTGAGCAGGAGTGTTGGAGATACCGGGTCGCGCCGATTAGGGCTTCGGGTGTGTTTCCGGCTAGGCATTGTATTGTGTTCAATCTAGCTGTGGTTGTTGTTGTTTATCGTATGTTGTTGAGGATAGGCTATTGTTCATTGTAGTATAATCTAATCTAATCTATATCTGGAGTATCAGCAACACAGCACAGAAGACAAGCTGGAATAGTAAAGCACCGCAGTCGCTAGCACTGCTTCTAGACACCAATCGCTTACAGCAGCACTCCAATGCCGAGACCATTCTATTGATATGGGCCAGCTATCAACCAGCCAGTCCGCTTTGCTGTTGCCTGCTGTGCCATATCATAGCACCTTTCCCCTTCATCGCGATTATTCCTCAAATCCTATCTTTCTCAGGCCCGTCAAAACCCACGTCGGCTCTTCCGACTTTTTACTCTCAAATTGCCTCAGCTCGGGCGTTTTTCCTCTTCCGAAACCCTACTATTAAAGCAAGAAAGCAGATCCTGCTGAAGATCACAGACAGCAACTGAATGAATACACCGCAATTCAATGCAATACAATACAATAGAATTTGCATTGTAAAGAATATGCGACTAACGCCAGATACCTGTTCTATTACTCAGCTATATATCAATAAGCAAAATACCAACAAGTAAACTAATCAAATATAGAATAAAATGGCTACAACCTAATCTGCCCTTCATCCTCCATCTCCACCTCTTCTCCATCCAACTCTCCTCTCGTCGAATACCTATCAATTCCATCTCCATGATCATACAGCCCGCCATCGACATGTTCGCGCACAAGCATCGAGACACCTAAATTGATGATAAAGAACAAGATTGCAACGTAGAAAATTGTCTTGGGCGCGTATGCCACTGTAGCGGAGTATATATTCGAGAATAGAAGCGGGCCGATAGTTGTTGCGACACTCTGCAGCAGTGAAAGAGCTCCGAGGACCTTTAAAAGTTAGCTGTGCTCACTCAATATAAATAATGGTAAACTTACTGCACCGGTGTTCTCCTTCGGAACATGCTTCGTGATTGCAGAAGCTGCTGTGGGAGATCCAAAAGACCCAAACGCATTAAAAAGTCCACCTAAACATCTTTGTTAAATCAAATCCACGCCGCCAAAAAAAATGCAACATACCAATAAGATACTCTACTGTATTTTTCGATGAAGCCATAATCACATACGAAGAGATATAAAACAAAAACGAAAACCGAATCAAGCTGGCGCACCATTAGCTCTCTAAACCTCACAAATCTCTATCAGATACTCACAAGACATCGCCCTTCGACGCGCCAACGTCATGCGTCACATGTGGTTTCCACTTTCGGTGAAAATGGGTCAGCGTAGGTAACAAGACTATCAACGCAAACGCTCTCGCAAAACACGTAAACGAAATGAAAATTCCCGTCCCAAAACTCGTCCATTTAAATTCCAATTCAGCGTACAGCAGCACGTTCATTAGAATACCCATTTCGGTGGCGTGGAAGAATGTTTCGATGGTAGCTAGAATAGCAATATTCCGCTTGATCACCATTCGAGTACCGTCAGTAGGCCACAATGCCTTAACCGGCTTGAGGAAATTCATTCTTCGAAGATAGTATTTAAAATCCCGATTCTGAAGTGCATCGAAATCTGATTCATACTGATGCGCTTCTGCTGCGTTGTCGCGCGCCTCGCGAGATAGCGACTCTGGCAACAAAAAGGCGATATATCCCAGATTAAAAATATTCAAAATCATCGAAAAATAAAAAACAGAAGCTAAAGTACCAAACTGCGAAATGATAATACCAGCAGAAATAGGGCCAAGTGACATCCCCACAAACAATACCGCGCGAAGAAGACCGAAATTGCTCGCTCGTTTGGCTACTGATGAGCAATCCGTCACATACGCTTGACCGATTAACAAACTACCAGGAAGAGAGCCAGTGAGACCGTCTACCAGGGCTCCGACGAAAAGAAATCGATAGGCGTGCATATACGGAGATTTTGAAATCAACAAATGGATCAGGCAGTTAAGCTTAGAATATGTTAGCCCCATTCACAACTCTCCATCTCGAAATAAACTCACTAATTGACCACATGCTGCTACCAACAAAATCGGTCTTCGTCCTAATCTATCAGACAAAGCACCAAGTTTCGGACTCACAACCGCAGACAACACATTCTGCGTCAACGATATAAACATCAAAATCCGCGACGCAATAGCATGAACCTCCGGCCTCTGACAATCCCTATCCAGCTCCGCAAACCCGCCCATCTCTCCTGCCGAGATCGCATCCTGCTCGGCATAATACGCACGGCATACCAACGACAGACTTAGATTAAGCATAGGAGCAATCAAACCACCGACTGCAAACGCGTTCAGGAAGAAACTAGGCATGTAGGCGTACACCGTTGGCTTTCTCCACCATTTCGCAGTGTGATATTCAAGTTGTGGAGATTCTATAGCACTGATTGCCGCGTTCTGTGCATCATCTCTATATCGGTGTCTATGTTGACTGGGGTCTTGTTAATCTCACAAGATTGCACAATATCACAACTTGGTCACTGTACTTACACAATCGTGTGTTCCTCTGGCTCATCTAAATAAGGTCCTGTCATTTTACCAAACACTCTTATTCTTCCTCTAACCCGTCCCTCTTTTCACTGTATTCAAAACACAGAAGCCTTATCTCACGTATATGCATCTATCACCCGACGAGGGCTTACTACCCCGACTCCATCTCCGGGTCAACGTAAGCGCGCCTCGCCGCTGATCTGCGTTATCAGCACGTGATCGATTACGCGGCAATCAGTGTTTCAGCGCAGGGAAGAAAGAGCATGAGCAGCAACGAAAATGAAGAAGGGCAACCATCACTTAGCTTCGTATTACGCGCAGCTGATGATGTTTGATATCGAGAAAGAATAGCAAAATTTTTTGAATATCTACATGAAACTAAAATGTATACAAAAGCACGCTTGCAATACGAAAACTCCAACAAAATTCCCAAAAACAAGAAAGTAATAAATAACGGCGTATTCCGTATTCTGCAGAGATCTATCCACACAATTGACGCGCCTTCCGCAAACACAACAATTTTTCGACGCCCAGTAGTCAGCTTAATTAGTGCAAACTAATAAACTCGTCTCAAAATCTGACGAAGCTTAGCACTCTCTAGCATCGCAAGCGGAACTTCCTGACTAGAATGGAAAAACTTTTTTAGTGTCTGCAGCCATTGATTCACTACGTCAGCTTTTTTCTTCGCAATGACGTTTTGTGTCGGATCGGTAGCGGCGTCGAGAAGGAGGTTGAGAATTTCAATGCATTCTTCCCAGACCACAATCATCAGCGATCTAGAGAATTTGCGGCCAATCTGCTCGGAAATAATATCGAAGCTCTGTTCTAGGTAATCCAGCAAAGACGAGATCGCGTCTTTGGTGGTGTCGAAATTATCCGCGTCCAAAACCGTTTGTAGATTTTCAGCAGATAATTCATGACATATCTCGGGGTATAATTTCTCCGCTACGGCGAGTATCATAAATTTTTCCAGATCGTCGATATAGGCCGACAAGTTATCAAAGATGTTTGTTAAATCATTAGCATCTTTTGTCAGCTGCATGCCTAATCTCATAAGTCCACGAGGTTGGATCGATAAATGATAATCCTGATTCTGTTAGTCTCAGCTACTCACAACAAAGGAAAATCACTTACAGCAGGTTCATAGAACGAGCTATCATGAACGTCTACATCAACAATATTCGCCCCTTGATCTTTCACATTATCATCCCTCAAATTCTCCACTAGCCTGATCGTAAAAGTATATACATCCAAGTCTTCCGGAAATCGAAGCTCAAAGCTTTCATTCCAGTGTAACTGGGCTGTCCCTGTGACCGATCTTGTTCGCAGTTTTCCAGAGTCTTTGGTCTCGATCGATAAGTAATGCGACCGACCTTCGAATATAGCCAAATCCTCTAGATCAACAATGTTAAGTTTCAAGCAATATGATTGGAAATCAGACCTGAACAGCTCGTTATAGCCCATCCCACCAGCTTGCAAGATCGAGGTTAAATAATCAACATTTAGCAATTCTCTTTGTTTCTGGAGACATTTTCGTAAAAAATCTACATTAAAAAACTTCACGCGGGCCTAAATATAACTATATCAGAAATATATTCACAAATGCTCAATCAACTAACACACCTCAAGAGGAATACTATGAAATTCAGATCCATCAGAATCCATAGTAGTAAGATCCTCGCAAAACGAAACTCGCAGATAATCCATATATGTCATAAAAGGCTGAGCGTAATCGCGCACCAATGCATAGAAAAATCCTGCACGCTGAAATTCGTTTTGCCAGTTAAGAGAGCTTAAAAGCATAAACTCATCCTCAAATGCTTTTTCGAAATATAGCATTTGTGCGCTGTGAGGAGACTTGTCATCGGTTGGCAAGAACTATTGTAATCGTTAGTATTGCTAGAAGCCTATCCTGCTGTATCACATTTACCGAATCTATGCACGTATCTCGATTCATACGCAGCGAATCGACACCAGAATGAATCGCTTTGAGCATGTAAGGAAACAGCTCAGCATCCACATCAATCAACTCCGCGTCCCTTTGTAACCAGTTAATATCTCGTTATCCCAGCTTCTCTCTCTGCAAACTTACGGTGAACGGGATCTCTGGATCTCTCGCAATTCACAAGCACAAATGTAAAAATCGCACAGGCACTTCAAGCTTTCGCTATCACCAGCATCCTTATCCTTAGACTTTGCTTCTTTCAATATTTCCCATGCAGTTGTAGTCACTGTATATGTCAATTCAGCCGCTAAAACTCTGCTGATATCAATAGCCTCGCGCCATCGCGTCAGATTCACATTGCCATGTGTACTAGGCATTTGGTATTTTTCACCAATCTGCTTGATTACTGTTATCTCGCACTTTAAAATGTCATTCAGAATCGCTAGACAAGGCCATGAGCTATCGGCTTTTGCTTCCTCTATTTGCTTGGTAAAGTGACTTCTAATGCGGCTTCGAGCAACTTTTTCGATTGTATCGACTGTGTCGTTGAATGGGATGCCATATAAACTAAAGTAGGAATCGGAAAACAGGTAAAAGTCAAGCATAGCTAAATTTTCAGCGATACTGAAGGGTTCTAAATTCGCAATCTTGTCTAATTCAGTTATGAGCAGTCTCAAAAAGAGATTGTAAACTTGCAGCAGGCATTCCCGATACAGCGTTTGCTAAAAACAATTAACTAGATACCAATCATAGATCGTAGATAAAACTTACGTTGTGGATTTTCCATGGTTCGTGGGCCATGGTATATGTGGTCAATGGCTCAAAACTAATTAGTCTGAACATGTTTAAAAATGCCGGCAGAGGCATCTCTTCATTTATTAATAAATCTAGCGATCCCTGAAGAGTTAAGACATCTCTTGTTGACTTTCCCACTCTCCATCTCAGGTATAGCGTGTTTAATAAATCGCGAGAGTCGTCGGCAAGAATCGAAATTGCTCTTCGAGACAGCGGATCCATAACGTCGGCATTTTCGTTTTTCGTTTTGAGTAAAAATTTTGATATATCCCGAGACAAGCATCGCTTCAGTATCGAAAAGTAAATTTTTGACGAGTCCTTTGGGATGTAGACCAGCGTATGCTCTGAGGAGTTGACAGGTAGAACCTGAAACCCACCCTGAACAATACCCAAGATAATTTGATTGATTGCCGAAATCTCGAATCCTCTCCACGCTTTGAAATCTTCTTCAGAAGAAAAATCCGCCGCTGTGGGATCAGTGCCTGATCTTACTCGTTCGAGAAGAAACTTCAAATCATTGATGTACTCCGCAGGCGCTATCGTGCGTACGAGCATCTGCACATCGCGCTCCACTCTGCTCTCTTCGAGCCCATAGATAGCCGCAATAAGGGGGATGAATGGGAAATCGTTAACTTTTTTCGGCCCTGTTGAATAAGGCAGAGTCGGAGTTGTTTGATAAGTGAGGCAACTAATTTTGATTACGTAGGTGTACGTCTCGTCCGTTATCGCAGTGCGACTTGGTGATGATTCGAGTCTTATTCTCGAGATAGAATCAGTAAGAGCATCCAGCGACGGCCGCGCTCTACTGTCTAATGAGTTCCGCGCCCGAGAGGACCATGAGTCCTGGGAACGGTGCTTTGAAGCCATAAGTGGGCTTTCACTGGCGCGAGATTAGACCTTCTGTAATAACTTGTGCCCTGTCTGTTTGATCAATTGTGTGCATTATATGTCGTTCAAATGGAAGTATGCATGGTGCAATGCAAGACGGATACCTTACAAATAAACCGATTTCGAGTAGTTTTACTGCCCCTGACGCCGAAACTTGCTGTTCAAAACATGAATCAAGGAGACCGCCCCTCTTCGATCGACCCAGAATAAGCAGCAGAAGCCGTTTCAATGACGCGCAACTTGCACATCAGACTCGAAACGGCGTCGGAGCTTGGTCACGTGGACTCAGGAACCCACTTAGTCGCCCAAGAGGGAAATAGTATGATAAAGCTTATTGTGTAGGTGAAAGTAGGAAGTAGTAACGGGCAAGGAATATGTTATGTTTACCATATTTATTACTAGAGGATATAGCAAACAAGCAGAAGTAGTCAAAGTACAAAAGCAGCTCTATTGGCTAAAACTTATCGTCCTACAACACGCTCTTGGTCCCCTCGAAATCAAGGATAATGGCCCGGTTCAGGTCCAAAGTATCCTACCTCAGGAACAGGAAGACGAGAAACTTGCCCTTCGCCACCTTCAATCCCATTGTACAAAACATTAACTCCCCACCAGCTGACTGTCTTTGGATGATACTGCACAGCAAAGAAGATGATGATAAAGGAGAACGCAAGGCCTGCTCCCAAGCCAGATGACAACAAATAGTTGTATTTCTCCCACCAGGCTAGATATCTGCGACGAATAAAATACATAAACGTAACAGACATGTAAAGACCAGGAAGATAGTATGAAATGTTATAAGGTGCAAACAGTGTCAACCCGGACATAATAAGAAGCGGGTGAACGGACGAGAACAAGCGAGGGTAGTACTTCCGTGCAAAGTAGAATGGAATCACAACCAGAGCGCCGATCAAGAAACAGTACAACAAAACGGGATACAGGTCAGCAAACATTCGCTTTGGTCCCAAAACTCCAAACACAATAGAAGCCGAGAAAAAACTCCGCGCGTTAGGGCATGTAAATGATTCAGTCTGCAACTCGGAGCAGAAATCCGTGACATGTCCCATCTGCCAGTTAACCACCCCAAGACTCACAATCACTGAAATCAAAGTCGTAAGAATTTGTCCCCTAAACACTGCACGAGGAGGAATTCTGCTGTAATGTGCTGCCTTCTGATCAGAAATATATGTGATCGTCTGGCTATCAATCATCACTCCAAATGCTTTCAGTGTCATAAGCGCAGTGGCATTACCAGGGTACAACGATCCGGAGATCAACTCAGTGATGACGTTTAGACTCAGAGTAAGGCCAGTCGTCGCGTTCAGCAGCGCAATGGGAATTAAAAACACAAAATTGACGAAAATCACAAGAATCAAACCGCCAACCGATGTCTGCGTAGGATATACTGTAAGGCATACCACCGCAAAGATAAAGGCAATAAGAAGCACGATCAAAAACCACCAGTCCGGAACTTCTTTATGTACTCGCATATACAATGAAAACGGATCAAGAAAGCGATGATACATCGATCTCGAGCGATCTTTCAGCGACAACACAAAATCATACAGCGAGTCTCTCATAGCACGGCTGTAATTAAGAACTGTCCAAATAATCAACGCAGGGTGCATGGCAAACAAAGCACCATAGGACATCAAACTACCAGCAGAATAGAACGCTGGAGAGTACTCCTGATAAAGAGACTGATCGAATTTTCCGTCCTCACCCATGACCATAGTAACATCATAGACATCCAATGTGTTTGCAACAAGTGTATTAGTATTGATCGGGATATATGCTGTCCATTTGTAGTTTGTGTAGAACATTCCCAAAATAATAAGAGTTCCCAGAGCCGTGCCAGCAAACATATTGATATAAGAAAAAAATGGAACAGCGAGAGGACTCGAGTATCCAATAACACTCCAATCGAAAGTTGCAATAGGATTGATTCCCATTCCCATAGCGATACCGGTAACCGCAGCAAGATTAAAATTGTCCGGCGCAATCCATGTCATCCAGTCAAACTCTCTCAATGCAGGAAACAAGTAGTCAGGAATCCACGCCCATGCGAATGAAGCAGCAAACACAATGAAGAAAAACGTGTAACTCGAAATTGTCCATCCGTGAACACTCTCGTCCCTCTTAGGAGCAAGCAACATCCGATTCATCGCAATGCTTGGAAGTACAATAGGCCACAGCGCTTTAACTGGATAAACAGCGAGTCGGCGCATCATTCCTGCAAATCCAAAGCCCATGAACTGAGTCGACAAAGTAAGCAAAAACTGGTATCCAATAGTAGCCCATTTGCTGCCATAAAACATGTCAAGCTTCTGCACAATAATATTTGCCTGAGTCACGTAAGGAATTGCAATACCAGAGTTGACGGCAATGGTGCAAAACATCTGCTCTTGGAAAGACCATGGTCCGTGGTTGAGCGAGAAGCGCTTGCCAAATAGCTGTAGACCCCAATCAGGCAAAAGTTCGAAGATCTTTCCAGAAAAGTAAATAAGAAGCTGAAAAATATCAGTGGAGAGGGTAATTTGCGGAAATCTAGTACTGAATAACTGATTGACTCCAGAGCCAACAATAGTCCACCCGATTAAGATCAAATAAGTTCTGAATGTTTCAAAGCGTGTCAAATTCTCCTCCGGTACATAGATAGAACGGACTTCAGGATACGGAGAGTAAAACTTGATCAAAGCAGCCTCGACCTTAGCATCAATCTCGTAAGCTTCGGAATCAGCGGTATATGCCTCTGGTCCTCTGAGAAGTAGATCAATCTTGTCCATGGTGGCTACCGGAAAGTTCAAATCATCCTTATGGTATTCGGCCGCATTGTACAAGATAGACAATGCTTCCCCAATAGATAAATCTTTGATGTGCTCATTAACTAGCTCAATATCCTTTGAAGGAGCTAAGAACCGCTCTAGGTTATTCTCCGACAGGATAATGTCAGAGAGAGGGATTGTTTTCTCGTCGGCTTCACTGGTGCTCCCTGCATTCTTCTCTTCTGAAATAGAGGAACGGTCCATCTGTTATAATGTTAGACTGGGATTCTGATATCATCCAGCATTGACCTTCTCGGATCATGGATATGTACCTTGTCTGTAGCTTCAAGTGAATATTCACCTACAGAAAGATGGTGCGACAGCGTAAGGCTGAGATGAGAGCATCCATTGGGGACATGGTGCGCTCATATGTAACATTTCTGAGAAAAGGTTGTGTTGCAAAAGTTGATGCCGTATGCCATATTGATCTGGAAACGATATCAGAAACAAAACGAATAGCTACAAAAAATATCTCACTCTAAGCTTGATCTCTCAGTTTCACAGATGAAAATCAGGCACAATTGCAGTTTTTAGCTGTATAATTCCAATTAGACTGATTCTGTAGAGATGCGACATTGAAATGGGGCCAAACTATCCAACTTTGTATAAGCTGTCATCTAGAGCTTGTCACAAGTTGAGCTGTCAATCGTGATTTCATCACCGTGACGTGAAAATGGATATAACTCATGAGATTGTTATATCGCCAAAAAAATTCATTTTTCTGATAATTTTATATAGCATACAGCATTATTGAGGGTTAAATGGCAGATATGGCTGCAGAAATGTGTGTTTTTCGCTTGTTGAAGCAGATCATTCGGATGCATAATTTCACCAGCCTAGAACGGTTCCCAACGGCACAATAGGTATCAGCATAAAACTAAATTCAAAATAAACCACAAATCAAAAAATATTCAGCTCAAGAGTCATTTCAATTCAATTGCGGCGGTGAA